>BMAV01008742.1:0-190038 GCA_019973955.1 Trichonephila inaurata madagascariensis | reverse complement strand
GAACAGAAGTAAGATATTTCTGACCTTCGACTCAACAGCGATTATTTTCACAAAGTAATTTGAAAAATATTTATTAAACTTCACTTGAAAAATAACCCACATATTTAAAGGATTAAAAAGGTCTACGTCAACATTAAAGGGTGGCAGACGCACTCCACGCGTAATTAAGTAAACATATTTAGACCACAAATCTATGCAAATAAGTAGAATGTGAAGTAAAATTAAAAAAAATATCCGAATCAATTATCCGACTTTGGGGCGAATGCATCAAACCATATAAATTGTAGCTTCTCAGCTATCAACAAACGGGGCCTTATATAAGTTGGCATATAGAGGAATGATTTATTAACGTAAATATTTCATGTCGAAGCTGCAATGACGATACAGTGTCCGAATACAATGTCCGGTAAACGAGGATATTTCTCGTAGCTAGCCAAATTTGAGATCATTGACTACTAGACCGCGCAAAATGATCGTCGTGCTGTGTTGCTTCACAAATCGCTCATTCTAACTTGCAGTCAGCGTCTGTTAGGAGCAGAGGACATGTGATGCAGTGGCGTAGAGTGGGCTTTCGCCACCTGGGGCCAACCGGAAATTTGTCACCTCTCTATTTTAATTATTAATCAAGAAAATTAGTAAAAGTAGAAAAAAACAGCTTTAAATTTTTTTATTGATTAAAAATGCACTTTTTTTTTTATCAGCAAAATCGTTTATACAATTGTCAATATCAATATGCATGTCATGTTCTATTGCCAGAATAGCTAAATTTGTTAGCTTTAACGTGGGCATATTCGATCTGAGATTGTTTTTGATTAATTTTAGCTTAGAGAAGCTTCTCTCGCAACTGGCATTACTGATAGCAGATGTTAAAAAAATTCTCAACATTATAGCAATACTTGGTAAGCCATCTTCAAGTTTGGACTCAATAATATATTTTAATAAATCCAGAGAGCCAGACCTAATGAGTTCTTTTTTACAGCAGGTTTGATGCAGGTACGAAAGCTTGTAGACGTACGCGCTCAAGTTGGAATTCTTCTTTATTAATGGCTTGAGGAGCTTGATCTAAGTTAAGTTCATCCATGCTCAATATCACTTCAGACCTTTAAAAAGCATATTTTTGCGCTAGATTCTGCAACTGTTGGAATCTTTCTCGAATTTCAGCAGTTACTCTGTCTATTGAAGAAAACATTGCTCACCTCAAGTCATCCTCGTACGATAACTGAACATCTTTACTTCCGTCGCTAAATATATGCTTCCTCCTGATTCGTTTTGGGGATTCAAAAGAAATTTCAAGATCTTCACATAAACTTTTAGCATATATTAAAGTATCATCCGCGAATTTTTCTCGTTTTGCTTCTAATACGGTCTGTAAAGCACGTATTTTTTAAGCACATTGATGGATATTTATAGTCCCTCTGTTTGCAAACAATTTTGAGCATCATTGATTCACACAGTACCGGTTGCCAGAAGCATAACATAAAAACGAACGCGATTGCATAGCGACTAATAAACTTCCTACGTATGTGCGTGTATTAAAGCTTTCACTCGTTTCCGTCAGTTTCGTCGCGCGGGCGCGATTTGGAGTTTGAAATATTTTTTGAATTTAAATAACGCGGGGCTTGCCGCTGCCCCTTTTCGTATACCACCCGGGGCCATGGCCCCCTCTGCACCTCGCACGCTAAGCCACTAATGTGATGGTATCCACGCAAGAGTACTATCGGATCTACAACGAAGAGCAAGACAATTGAAGGATCGCGTGTCAGGCACTCGAGGATTCTATAGTGACACTTTAGAATTCCACTTTACAAGCAAGTGAAGGAGTTGCTGTCGATCCACAAAGCATTTCAATGTACTTCACAGAAGTAAATATGCGATTACAGTCCCTTTTGCCTGAACTGATTTTAATAACGAAACACTGGCGGCTTCATCTACAGCAGTGGTCTTTAAACTTTGTCGACTCATGGAACCCCTAGAATTAGAAGGTGTTTTCGTGTGTGTGTGGAACCCCTAGAACTAGAAAGTATTTTTGTGAAACCCTATTCCACACACATACAGACGAATATATCTTAAAATAATATTTAAAGTAGATCAACAATAGACATCAATGTAAAGACAATCAAAAAATTGCATTCAGTTTTAATCTACTTTTAGTATAATTTACTCATATTAATCTGTGATCTGTGATCACCTACCCAAGCATTATGTTTAGTAACTGGGATATGTGTGTGATTGTACTCTTTTTCACATAAACTGTCGAAGTCTGGATTCTATTGAGATTATCTGCAGTCGCATTTCATATTCTGAGTTTAATTTGTTTGTTTTGATGGTTTATACTTTGTTTTTGTAGCCACTCATGTTGAGAAATATTTTTTTCTTATACACATTGTTCTGAATGGCATTTAACTGTTTACGGCTGTGTGAGAAATTCTCTGTACTTTGTTTGAGAATTTGCAACGTAAGATCTAGGATCTGTTCTTGCTTAAATTTAGATTTTTAACATCCGAATATGTTGATATGTTATTGGTGTTTTTCCACAAATTTAAAAAGGTGTATTTTCCATTAGAAAACTGTTTAGTTTTGCAAAACATTGTACTGACGAATATAAAATTATCTCATGAAAACCAGGATATAGTAAACAATAAAATATTCTCAATCTAGTAAATAACATATATTATATTATGTTAAAAGTTTAAAAAGTATATGAAAATATGTATATGTATGTATTCAAAAGTGTATGAGAATATTATGTATAAATAAAATTATAAAATTTTCAGTTTCTGAATGACAGAGGAATATATATATATATATAATGTAGGTATTATACAAACATTTTAGAGAACGCGTGAATCCATTTTGCATACACATTTATAAGTCTCTTTTCTATTTTTTACTGTGACTTTTAGAACCCCTGAGAATGCCTCAGAGAACATCAAGGTTTCGTGAAACACAGTTTGAAGACCCCATATCTACAGTGAACCAAGACAAAGCGACGACGTGGAGTCATAGATAGTGGCATTTAGGGACGAATGCTGCTTCGTTTTGAGAACAAATAATCACCACAAACGGGTACTGAGGCACCCTGTGAACGGTACACTCCTACCCTTGCTATCGAGAGATATGGTTCCCTAACAGCAGATATAATAGTCTGGAGGAGTTCAGCCCATTCTGAAGTCGATATCTGGTACGTAATAGCCTTGAAATACGCAATGGAGTTTTACATCTTCACCTGCTTCAATTTCTGACTGTGGCCGCGGTAACCGAGTGGTATAGGTATCGGATCGTGGCTGGCTTTGTCACGAGTTCCAGCCCAGTACCACTAAAGACCCGCCGTGTAGGGCAGCGATGCACGCTAAATCTGTCAAGAGCTGAAACGTCCTCCCGTTGGTGTGGTAGTTAGGAGAGGAGGATTCCAGCTCAGGTCCATACATTTCACGTCACTTGACCATGGTTCAAAATTATGTGATCCGTCGCCAAAAGCCCTCGTGCAGCTGAACAGTGTTACGTTAACATTCACTCACTCCATTTCTGTGTGTGTGACTGGTATTAAAGTACAATTTACTAGCAGGATATCACACATTTAGGCACAAGACTTCCAAAATCACAAATTTAGACTATTCCATTATCTATTCTCGTACCAGACATATGCCTTATTGAAAATATCTGGGATCGCCGAATGCCACCGTACCATTCTATGCATGGTTCAAATCTAAAAATTTTATATGTTAAGATGCTGTTCAAGACTTGTTAGCCTATGTACTCCAGGGCAACATCAGAAGTCCAGTTAATTCAATGTCAGTTGTATGATGTACGAGGCATTCTGACGCGATATTGAAGATAAATTAGATACATCACCCCCAATTGTCGAGTTTTTTTGGATCATGTATATATCTTTTTCACATCTTTATCATCCCTTTGGTGTGGTAGTTAGGAGAGGGGTTGCAGTTCAGGTGTCGTCCACGTCACTCGATCATGGTTCAAAATTACGTGGTCCGTCGCCAAAAGCCCTCGTGTAGCTGAACAGTGCGACGTTAATATTCATTCACTCACATCTTTATCATTATCTGTGTAATACATTTCATTTCATTTCAATTTGCTTCCTTCTTGGTGCTCTAATTTCATTAACAATGAGTGTGCGTAAGCTCTGGAAAGCAAATCAGTTTAAGGGGAAAAAATACGTTGTTAGTACTGTAAGTTATTTTATATTCATAAAGGGATGTATATAGGCAAGAAGATAATATAATCTAGTGTTCATTAAAAGTTTAATGATCATTTTCCTCATTAAATTTTTTCTAAACAATATGTAACATTAGGTGAACTACTAAGCTACATAAGATAAATTAAAATTTTATGAAGACAAAATTCTAAAACATGAGACTCGGTATCCGAAGTCATAACTTACAATCACCCAATTTTGTTTCCCTTCAAAATGATTTTAAAAAAAGTCCTATACGTTGACTAGTTGATATGGCCCCATACCAAAGAGTATGTAAAATACCGTTTCCACTCGATACTGCTTATGTACAGCTTTTAAATATCAATAGAATTTATATTTAAGTATTGTTTCTTTTAAAGGCTTAAAGACATTACAAACACGGAATTTTTATCGAAATAAAAACATATCTCTCATTGATTTATTTTCTTGAGAATTTAAAGTCACCTGTACATCTCAAGTATGCATTAAATCAAATGCACTTAGTAAGCTAAATGCTCAAAATTAATGGAAAGTTAAAATATATAAAAAAAATTCTTGAGAATAATTCTTTCTGTATAAATGTGTGTTGCATTTTACTTTTGAAAACAGATAGTGTGTGTGTGAAGAAAATATGATAAGTAAAAGCAAAAAAGATGACGTAATAATACGTATTTCAAGAGTTTTATAACACAGAAATATTACAAATTTTGAGGTTTGTCAATAGAGTAATATGATTTAAAACCCATCTTGAATTACAACTGTATTAATAAAAGTTGCATTTTATGACAATGACAGCTGGTGAAGAGAAATAGAAGATACTTTACTAGTTCTCAGAACAGTAAAATTTGATTCCAAGTTTTGAAATGAGAATATTCGTTACTCATGCCCTGTTTACAGTGGTAGTAAACTTCAAGAAGTACACTGATATCTCAACCCACACCTTTGTTGTCTAGATCAGGGGTGTCCAAACCAAATGACCTTGCGGGCCTCTTCGGAAAATTATAATCTCGCGGGCCGCACATAAAATTATGTACCTTTATATCAGATTAGGAAACAAAAAAACATTTATTGGAGTGAAATTTTAATACAGAATAAATTATTATTGTTTTCATTATTTTTCATGTATACAGACATAGATAACACAATAATGTTTATATAATATAATAATGCAAAGATCAAGTAATGTTTAAAATATTACAGTTGCCATTTTCCTGAAAATTAAGGTGTTCCTTTTGAATTGATCTTTCGTTACTCATTGTTAAAATTTGATTGTGCTGTCATTCGCAAACGATTAAGTATATACATTGCCCTTAATCTTAACCATCCTGAATATTTTTTTTTAAACTTTAAAAAACATCTCTGACTGCGTTTTGCTTTTTTTGGGCACTCCTAACAGAAAAGGAGGAGGAAATGAAAGTCGCACACACAGAGAATCATGTACCATCCATTGTAAAGGATATGCATAATGCAATTCAGAGAATTTATTAAAAAAAGTAATTTATTATAGTAAGATAAAATGTAACTGTTCGATAAAATATAAATCTATTTTAATGTAAAGGACATTTCTACTATCAAAAAGGATTTATTTTAAAAAAAGAGCAGGTAACAAGCAAATACATTTGTAGATTTATATATATATATAAATTTCTCCTCGAATAAATTTCAAACTGAAAAAGCTTTAAAAACCTGATGTTTATAATTTTTTAAAAAGAGTCGGCGGGCCACAACTTACGTATTGGCGGGCAACATGCGGCCCGCATGTTGGACACCCCTGGTCTAGATCAGGATTTGGTAATTTTTTTTAAGGAGGAAGTCCATCTCGTAGGCTTTTTAAAATTTTTAAGCCATACGAAATATAATATTACTATGTTCACAGATATTTATAAATTAGAGAAATTCAAATATATATATACACTCACTTCCAAAAGTTAAGCACGAAGAAACTGAAAAATGCAAAAAAATCAACAAATACTGCTTTGATTGACACAAAATTTGGTAGTAAAGTAGCATATATATTTATACATAAAACAAAATCAATAATTCTATACAGAAATGAAAACAATATTAAATTTTTGTAAGTTGTCAGATAATGTCAAACTGGAGACTTAAAACAGAATTATGTATAAAGTGAAAATAAATAGCATAAAACGAAAAAAAGGACATTAATAGGTATGTGATCCCCCCTCATCTGTATGCAAAGTTTACACCTTCTGACCATGCTTTCAATTAGGTGGTCAGCCACCGCAGAATTAAGCAATCGTCATTCTTCTTGTAGAGCAGTTTCCAGCTCAATAAGAGTGGCTGGAGGTGGGAAATGTGAAGATACAGCACGGCTGAGACCATCCCAAAGATGTTCAATGGGATTAAGGTCGGGCAAATATGCTGGCCACGCCATACGCGCAATCCCTTCACTCTTCAGGTAGTCATCGACGAAGTCAGCTCTATGGGGACGTGCGTTATCGTCCATTAAAACAAAAGTAGGGCCAACTGCTGCAGCGTATCACAATGGCTCTAGGGCTTCATCTCGATACCGGATAGCCGTCGCAGAACCCCGTTTAAAGATGTGCAGGTCGGTGCGGTATCCTAATGCTTCCACCTCGGAATGCGTGATGTTATGCAATGTTTGGGGCTGATTGCGTGTTCCTTGTTTACGCCATATCCTTATACGCTTGTCACCTGGCTCCAGAGCAAATCTTGACTCATCAGTAAACATGACATTGCCCCAGTCAGACAAAATCCAATTGCCACGTTCCCGCCACCACTTTAATCATGCCCCTCTTGATTGGACGGATAGAGGAACATCAACTCGAGCATATAGTCCATTCATATGTAATCTTCGGTGTACAGTAGCTGCAGATATAGCCTTACCAATGGACGCTGTAACCATAGATGTCACACGTGTGGAGGCCGCTCTGCAATTCCGCTTGGCTACAATAGCAATATATCGATCTTCCGCGGGGGTTGTAACCCTTGGCGACCGCCTGCGGGCCTTCGGACAACTGTCTGTGTGGTTTGGAATTGTTTCCATAAACGTGAAATTACAGAATGATGAACGCCGAAGAAAAGAGCAACATCTGTGATCGACTGTCCTGCTTCAATGCGCCCCACAGCACTCAGAATCTTCCATTCGTTTTCTGGAAGTCATAGAAACACCTATATCTTGAAAACAAATTGTACGAAAGTTTTAAACACCTTCTATCAGCACTTACAATCAACTTCTGTGTAACCCTTCATAAAGCTGGCTTCTTATAAGACTGCCCTTTTTGGATATTTCTTGACATGAAAGCACGATTGGCTGTTACCTAACATATTTGCATACTTCCATCTACCTCTGCAGCGAATTGCATCTTCAATTCTGATTGGCTTCAGGAAATTAGCATTTTCCTCTCCGTGCTTAACTTTTGAAAGCGAGTGTATATTTCCATACAGATAGAAAAAATATCAATGAAATTTTTTATATTACACATAAATTTTAATATATATTCTATTCTAGAAATGGCAAACAAGAATCTATCAAAGTGCTAAATTAAAGTGAATCAAAAATGCAAATTTTTTCGCATGCGCGAGGTCCAGTACCTTATATTTTTACCCATATAATTTTTTATTTAAAATATATAAAACATACAAACAGAACACAATATTAATTTGAACTATTTTTATGATTTGTTAGAAGTATTTCGCCTCACATGTTACTTACAAATGTAATTACATGTTACTCAATACATGTCGCTGAATCTCATCCTCAGTTAATCTGTTTCTAGCTGTTAACAGTATATAATTTAGTATAAAAGGAAGAAAAAAAAGAGAATTTTACTAGAGTTAGTGAACGCGAAAATGATTATCAAACGCGATTGCTACTTTTTAAACTGAAATAAAGACATCTGGCATACTTCTAGTATCGAGTTTTCAACATATAATTCAGAGATTGCGTCTTTTTTTCGATACGTATACGCATTATCTACAAATTTGTGTCTCAATATAATTATAATGCAGATACATAGTTTGCATAACAAAGTAGATTGTGATGTCATATTGACGTTCAACAATTGTATATACATAAGAATTTGTATTTTCTTAATATTCCGATCCAATGAACAAATTGAGTAATGTTCTAACTTATTTATTGAGTAGTTTTTCTAATCTCCGCTTAGTGAATAGAAAAGGCCCTACATGGTCGAGTGGTAGCGTATTGCGCTTCCACACCACAGGTCGGTGGGTTCTATTCCTAGGCTGGGCAAGGTCGACTCAGCCTCTCATCCCTACTGCAGTGGGTCGATAAATGAGTATCAAGTTTGCTTGGGGACTTAACTACTGCGGATCTCGCTTCAAACTGACCATCTGATCGGGACATCTGCTCAAACACCTCAGCGCCCAATAGTCACGTATACTGGGATGGGCACAGTAGGCCCTCATCTTCTGTTGCACCACTGAGTTTGAGTTTACTTGTGAATAAGTACTACTACAACAAAAGCAATGACTTAAGAAACAGTAGCGTATTAAATATTGCACATTCCCAGTATATTTACAATCATATTCAAAGCAGTATTTCAATACGGATTAAGTAAAAATGCTAGTACCTCACATAGCATGTTCCATGAAACACAGTCACTGTTAGCTATCTTTTAGTAGATGGAGAATGCATATCACCTAGTAATGTTGAAAAGTAAAACAGACATTGATTACATTCCTACCAAAGAAACATTCCGAACGTATGCGGTTCTGCAAGCAGAGTTGAATTATCCAGTACGTGTAAATGATTAAGATTAAAGTTGAATTGCTAGAACTAATCCCTCATTAAAAGAGCATGTCTGGCACTGGTGTTGCATTTTCAATGCCACTTAGTCTAAGAATTGAGTACAGCCTTAAGACGTTTCAGAAAAACTAAAGGGTGAATAAAACATGCATAATACTGACATGGATAGGTTGGTGGAGTATTGCACATTTTCTTACTTGTAAATCATGGGAAATGTTTACAAATATGTTTTTCAGTTTACGGTAGGGAATAGGGATGTTTAATAAAGATAAGCAAGAGCCTTAATTAAGTTATAATGATCAGTTTTGTCATAGAAATAACAGAAAAACTGAAAAAGCTAAATAGGTTTCGGAGGGGCAAGATAATTTTATTACCGACAGTTGTGTTCGTGGTCTTATTCACACTTTTAATCAAAAATTTATGTTGACTAATGCCAACTAATATGTCATCATAATGCTCAAAATTTTCTGCTGTTAAATAACTTCCTCAAAAATTTAACCTAAGAATTTCTCAAAACATTCTAATGAAATAAAGAAGCTTATACACTTGATAGTCGTTTCTCAGAATTAGAATTTTATCAGGCCCATTTAATGCTGACGTGAACAGCATTCACGAAAATCTGCAAATGGAATTCAGTAGAAGTGTAAAAATGAAATGAAATAGGTTTTTACATGTATACCAAAAATTGTTACATTACTTACATTCCTTCCAATAGTTTGTATAACGAGTTTTAGATGCTTATGAATCACATGTTTGTGAAACAATTTTTGGAGAAAAAATTTAAAAAATTCATTCTGCACTTCATTAACTGCTTCAATTTAGAAAATGAGCCAAGTGCTGTGTCGAACATGTAGATTTGTAAAAACCAAGTTAAAAAAGAAAAGAAAAAGAAATCCCATTACAACTAGAATCAACTATATTGAATCACATAAAACAATAAAAGTTTTTACCTAAAATGTGACCCGCTTAACATTATGCATCATCACAGTGGCCCGCAAAACCATTTAGGTTGGCCAGGTCTATTCTAAATATTTAATGAGATCTACTTAAATATTCTTTGCATCTATGTTATTGACTTTATAATAATGATATAAAAGAAATAGAGCAAACTTATCAAAAACTATTCACGCAGAACAAAACAAAAAATTGTATAAAGTATTCAGACATTTTAAAACTTTATCATTGAAGTAAATATGCAAATGAAAAAAATTAAAGATCCTTAAAAATAAAATTTTTTATGTGCTTAGGTATACAGATTCATCTCACATTCTCATTTTTTTTTATATATATAATTTTTTTATCATAAAAATTTTCATTTGAACTCTAGAAGGAATATCAGATTTCCTTGTTTATGTTAGTAATTTATCACATAAAAAAGATTTAGTATAGCGGTGACACTAGATAATCAGATGCAAACACTACAGCAGTAAGTTGAACGTATTAACTTCACACAGAATAAACCTCTGACTTTTTTGTAATAGAATAAATATTATGTTTTTCATACACTTCTCACTGTTCAACTCAATTTCCATTGTCCCAAAACAGCTGAATTTACATTATTTTGACGAAAGGCTGATGCAGTAAATATTTGTTCAATTAAAAATTATTATTTATCATTCAAATTTTTAAAAATTACCAGCCAAAATATGAGCTTATGACCTAAGTGTAATAACACTGCAAGGTTCGATTTTTTATTATTTGTAAGCATGTTTAAGCAAGAAATATTATTAAATTTGCATGATTAACAGATTTAAAAAAGACAAATGTCTCTATATGTGTAAAAATGGTGAGATACTAAATATGCTAAGACATTTATGTATAACAAATATTTTTTTCCTTCTACGAATGAAAGCAATACAGTTCAACTGATGAATAATTCTTTTTAAAACATTGAAAATATATACAGATATTGATATAAACTTAATTTTAATTATCTATATATGTATACACATTTAAACCATGAAAATTACTGAACAGAAAATCTGCAATAATTATCAAAGAAATTGAATATACTTAACGATGTTTCTTTTTAAAGGAAATTTTCAAATAAACGTTAAACTTTTCATCTCAAAAACATATTCAACAAAATCAATACTGCTCTCAAAATATTACAAAAAAACTCTTATTTATTGAATGCCTAGTTAAAATACCCCTATCAAACTGGAAATTCCCAATATGATTCTTTCAAAAAATTACAAAATCTTTTCATGCAATAGGCCATAAAGCAGTATGATCCCACAATTCTACATAGCTCAACTCTTATTTTTAATGCTTATTTCCACTTGTTAAGTGAATCCATATGTTTTACTTAACTTCTTTATATTGCAAATAATGATTTTTATAATAGAATTATTTTAACTCTAGAGAAATATGTATTTAATCAGGGCAATAATAATTTTATTATTGCTGTCATTTAATGCAAGTATTTCCCATGATCTAATAAAAATAGAAGGAAAAATTAAACAGCTACGTAAAAATTAAAGAACAGCATATATAAATAATTGTATATTCGTACAAATCACCATTGAAATAATTTGTAGTTCAAAAAAAAGTTCATTTCTTGGAGAAAATTTTAACAAAAATTTTTTAATGACACTTTCATCCTCCTCAAGCTAGCCCCAATTCAAAGACGGAACCGTGGGAAATGTATATAATTAACTTTAATAAAGTAATGTTTCAAACATATACAGTGGTACCTCGACATACGAGTTTTTCGAGATACGAGCAAGTGATTTTTTGCTTTTAGTTACGAGCAAAATTCGAGATACGAGTCCGGTTCAGTAGAATCTTAGGAATGTGGGAGAGAGTTTCACAGTTCGTGGAAAAAAAACACCCAGAAAAGTTGCAACAGGTCGTACATCTGACCTTTTTAATGACACTTGCCTAACTCATTTCCGGAACATTCTGAGAGGGAGGAAGAAACAAACCCCCTTGGACATGTTTTTCTAAACGCCTACAGGTGAAAGCGAAAAATGTAGCAAAAAGGCAAAAACCAATGAGGATATCTAATTTATTTCTTTACATTCTCTTCTTTGTTTTTGTGCAATAAATATTTGATATTTATAAATAAGTTTTTAATATTCAAAACCACGTAACAAAAATAACTGGGGTGACATTTTGGAGGTTGGAACGGATTAATGGTAGTTTAATTGTTTTGTATACGAACAAGGTTGCGGAACGAATTAAACTCGTATGTCGAGGTACCACTGTAATTACATATTTCACCTTAAAGACTAAAATAAATCCAGTAGAGAGAAAAAGCACAGTAAAAATATTGCAACATCCATTTTGATTTAAATAGCACTCTGAAGCAACACAAGGACCATTGGCAACAGATCTTAAAATTTTAAACCCCATTCAAGTGACAAGGACAACATTTGTATTAACTGCCCCTTCTCTCTTCCTGATATTGCAATATTTTTCAGAAGATATGTGTGGTAATACATGGTTGAGGTCATTTAAAAAATATTTTAATATTATCAAAAACATTATTTATACAAAGGTTTATTATTATATGATGAAAAGTATGATTTGTTATTGAAAATTGAAAGACAAACAGAAGTAACCTTTTTAGGTACATATGTAAAAAAACTTATATTCAAGAAAAATAAATTTTTTTTAACTAAAAAAAATTAATATAGCATTATCACAATTAAAATAATCTTCAAAATAATTATGTCAATTAAATTCAAACAGAAAACACATTTTGTTTATCCATTACAAATTTTTATAATAGTTAGTAAATTTCATACATAATCAAAATTTAAACAAATTTCTAAACAGATGAATTTTTCTCTTAAGCTAAAAAAGCATTTACTGAAATATTTACATGTCAAATTTCATAATTCATTCCTAGTATAATTTCATACACTGAGCCAAAAAGGAACTAAAAAAAAAAAATTTTTTTTTTTATTTATCCATTTTGCAGACTAAATATTTTTACCCTATTTCAAAAACCATATAAAGGGTTTAACCAAAAACTAATGAAATTTTCATTTTATAATTTCGATAAATTTTTTTTTAAAAAAAGGATCAATCAAAATAAATTTTATGAAAATTATACTATAAAATCAATTATAAAAAGCACTTACTTGTTTTACAGAAAGAATAAATTCCAATATGACTATTTCTAAAACATTATCAAAAATTTATAAAACGATATAAAACATTTAAATTTAAATACAAAACAAAGTAATGTAGTTAACTATAACTAGAATTCAAAAATTAATAAGAAAAACCGTTTGTAGCTCTATTAAAATTTGAGTATTTCAAGAAGAAATTACAATAATTTTCTACATTGTACTGAGCATTTCACAATACAATATAAATAGAATGAAAACTAATAAGGGGGAAATAATTATTACACATCTAACAATTAGACAAAATAAATTAATGTTCTAACAATTAAAATATAAATTAATAGTTGTTATATAAAGAAGGTGTTTCAAAGTCTATAAAATGATAAATTTTTAATTCACTTTATATTGGTATTTACATGATTTTATGAGGAAAGGGAAGTACACTAAATATAATGAGACAAATCTGCAAGCACCAGAACCCCAAAAAGTTTTTTTTGAATAACTAGGGACAAAAAATTTTTTTCTTTTCCCTTTTATCATAAAATAAATTTTACATAATTTTATTCTTTAAACTACATTCAATTTGATGCTAAATTTGAACCTATGACTACAGAACTTTAATTAGCTGAGATGTGGAGACAAACCTAGGGGGAAAAAAGAATTATCAATGCATAAATTTTTTTATTCAACACTTTGATGTAACAGTAAAATAAGTATATTCACATTAGAAAATAAAATCAAACAATTTTTAGAAGTAATAACCATGGTTTATAAAAAATTAAATTAATGTATATATTAGCTCTAATTATTATGGATTTATTTCACAAATCTGAGCATTACATATGATTGGGCCCAATTGTCTATTTTAATGACATCTTCAAATCACTTTATAATACTAAACAATACATCAACAGTCTTATATTAAAAAGGATATTGATAAAATTTTTCTTAATTTAAATATACTAATTTTAACAATCTTAATTTTTATGATAGAACATAACAATATAAGTCCAATATTAAATTTAGAATACTTTTACACTGAAGTACTATATACTGTTATATATTGCTTAAAAAGATAATATTACAATGACTAAAAAATATTAACTCATACAGCAAACAAATATTGAAGACTGACAGAAATTATGTTGCATAAAAAGACTGTACTTTTCCATTAGCCGTGCACAAATGTCACCAATTATGGACCAAACGCAAGCCCAGTCGCCAAGCGAAGTGAATGACAAAACAGTCAACAGAATAAAAGTTGAAAATGTTTAACTATAAATAAATATTAATTAAATAGTAAGCAAAACAAGTTCAACTATAAACAAATATTAATGAATCATAAACAACACAGTTTTACCCAAAAAGAATGCTTATAATGATTGTTTTTTCCAGGCTAAATGGATTGTTTACTCCTCGTTTTCACATAAATTCAGCAAGTAATTTACAAGACTTTTTAAAACAAAGATTAAGATGGAAGAAAGGAAAACATGCTTTGTTTTGAATGAATTCAGAGAATAGGCACATGGCCCCAAACGAACATTTCCCCTTATGGTTTAAGAAATTTGGTGGAATTCTACATTTGGCGATTTTTGGCTTGAACCCGGCTATAACGGAAGAGTACCAAAGATTTTAACTAGTACATATTTACCAAACATGAACATTTAATTTTCTTTTACTTTCTTTATTTCCAAAAACATTGCCAAAAGAAATATTAAGAATCTCAAGAACTTAAATCACAATAAATTTTTTAAAAAATTTATACTTTTTTTTAGTTGTCTGATCACAAATATATAAATCAAATTCATGCAAAAATATAATTAATATATGAATGTGAACTTTAATAGTACCCATATCTATGAATAACTTTTTAGAAGCCTTGCTCTTTCAACAATTTTCAAATATAATATATGAAGTCACAACAACTGTGAGAAAATACGTATACTAATTTGAATTTATTTGAAAAGTCAAACAAATCTAATGAACTCAAACACTGTCGGTTAAAAAATTTTTTATTGAATTACCTTTTATTAATTGCAACACCCCCCAATTTAAATGTACTGAAAATCAGGGCAGCACGGTTATTCTCTCGGGTTAACCGGGGGTTTCCTCAATCGAAAGGCGAATTCAAACATTTATTCTAATTGGGGATCCCCAAAACCCGTTATTCATCCAAAGTTAACCCCATTGGAAGGTAACCCAGTTTTCATCAGGCAATCTTTTTTGGAAAAAAAGATGGCAAGCCATTCTTTTTCGCGAGGATTTAGAAGCATTAGAAAGTTTGAAAGAAGGTGTCAGTTTTCATTCCTGAACATAGGAACAACATTTAGATGAACTGGATGAAGATGTTTTTGCCGCATAAAATTTTTTGGGCACCATCGAGACCGAAAATTCTCGCAAAAGAGATTCGTATTCAAATCTGCAAATCAGCTGAAAATTTCCCGGCTGTTTTTTTTTTGCTCGGTAATCAAAAATTAAATTTTTGGGGGACTTACACAGCATAAGTCAGCCATCCAGAAGGGGCGAAATTGAAAGGGGCCTTTTGAGAAAAAACCCCCCAAATTAATTTTCCACAAACGAAGATAGAGAACGGTGAGTTTTACGTTCAGTTAAAAAATTTTTGTTTAAAAAAAAGTCATTTTAAATTTAATCAAAATTTTTTTGTAAATAAATATATATATTTTAAATTTAGTTTTATCTGAATCCTTAAAAAACAAAAATTTAATTCATAGCATTATATTGTAAAAGATTAAATATGAAAAACCCTTTTTGATTGTTGGATTTCCTTAATTTCATATTATTTGAAGAGATGTGAAAAAAATTTACATTGAAAAATGGAAAACATAAAAAATATAAAACACAGAGAGAAAACCATGGGTCATACATGCAATAAGAGGGCCCCGAGATTCATAAAAGGTCCAAGAAATATATTCTTGCTCCAGCTGTTTCGTTGAACAATTATCTTAGAGAAATGAGTTTTGAAACGGTTAAATGGGCTTTATTACGGGGAAAACCCGGGCTTCCCCAAAACTAAAAGAATGTGTATTAATTGAAAATTTATTTTTTAAAATAATTCATTGCTTTTTAAAATGAAACTCAAGCAAATATTTTGAATTACCAGTAAAATAATTCGTTCTAAATTTTGATGCATATTTTGAGTTATTTGATCATTAAATTTTTTTTTCATTATTAATAGGGAAAAAGAACAGGGGAATGCGATTTTGGTGGAAGCGTTGGGCGACATTTATCACCATAAATGGTGATTTCTGTTATATGCAAAAAATATTTTAACCAATACCAACAATGGCACAAAAATTTGCTGATAGATTTTACACCAGTTATCATAAGTCATTTGATAAACTTATACTGGTAGATTAGTTTCTGTTTTGTCAACAGGATTTGGAAAATTCACCAGGGGGTTTGTTTTTTTTGTTTTCGGTTGCCAATAAATTCCTGATGGTTTACAAATGGCTATCCCTATTGCATAAATTTTAAAAAAATTTTTATGAAAAGAAGATAGTTGTATGTAGTTCTTACTGTTTGTTATCAAGTTTAGTCACATCTTTATGCATTATTTTAGATCAGACTTTTGTCTTATTTTTGCCCAAAAAATTTTTGTATGTAATAATTATACATCTAACTAAAATCTTAAAATAATTTTCACAATCTGAACAAGATAGAAAATATAATAAAATCCCTTAAAAATTATAGGGAATGCTAAACCCCGGGGGGCCAAAAATGACATTTATGTTCCCCAAGGTGGTAGAATTAAAAAAATTATTTTAAAAAAGTGATTTTTTATTTTAGTCAAATTTTGTTTTTAAAAGTGTTATTTTTTAAATCTAAAAGCATTTCATAGGTATAATGCAGCTCCCCAAAAAAGCAAGAAATGTAGAGAGAAAGGTTTGGGAAAAAGATTTTTTTTGATTGACACACCATTTCTTTTGGGCTAAAAGGCTGAAAAACAGTTATTGTTCAAGCGGTACCAACCTTGTTTCAGTTTGGGTTTTTGAGGATGGGGTTTTCCCTTCCACTGCAGCAAGATGATACTATGATAAACCATACCCAAAAATGGTGGAATAGCCAAGGGGAAAAACAATTGTTGCAAATTTTTTAATTGATTTATTTATGAGGTGTTTTGTAAAAATTTTGTCGTGAAAAAAATTTTTAAAAAAATACATACTCTTCAGAGAGAGCCTTTGTTAAAAAAATTCCCAAATAATTGAATTAAATTACAGATACAGCATTTATGTTCATTTATTAGGTTTTTTACAAAAAATTTACATCAATTTTTTTTTTAAAACTAATTTGATTTTTTTTTTTAAGAGATTATAATGTTCCAATTTTCCCTTTAAAACCTTCATCTTTTGTTCTTTTTTTTTATGTCATGGGCTCTATGCTCTTTTTTCCAAATTTGGGAATTTTTTTAAATCCCCCTTTTCATATTAACTTTTCTTCATTGGTTGTTTTTCAATTTCTGCTGTTTTTAAAAGAAGCATTTGGTTTCGTTTTGTTTTCTGATTTTTTGGGCTTTTTTTTAAAACGGGGGGGAGCATAGAGTTTCCCTGGTTTTTTTGGAATTTCTGAAATTCCCATTGCCACAGTTTTCCCAAACAAAATACAAATATTGTTGCGTCTTTGTTTAAAAAAAGAAAAAAAAAGAATCAAAATTTATACCCAAATTCCCCGTTTCACTTCCGAAATATGTTGTTTATGCTAGAGTATGATTTAAGACAAAATTATTTATACTTAAAGTACTATAAAAATTTTGTTTTTAATCAAAAAGTAAATTTAAAATGTTCTTTTTTAAATTTAATGTATGTATGTTTTTTGTTTCTTCATATTTCCAAAAGTAAAAATAAATTTTCCCTTTTTCTAAAAGGGGTTTCATTTTTTAAAAATTATTTATTAAACCCAAAGTAAAAAAAAAAATTTTACCATTTGTATTTTAATTACCATAAAAATTTTTATTTTTAAAATATTTAACAATAAATATGAGTTAATATTTCACACAAAATTGTAAATTTTCCTTCCTTTTGTAAGTTGGAGTTTTTTAACAAATTAAAATTTGAGGTTTTAATTTTTTTTCCAAACAACCTGGGTAAAAATTTTTTGATGAAATATGATATTTTTAATTTTGGTTCGGCCCAATGAAATAAGAAAAAATACCATTTTTTAAATCGTTTGTTTATTAAAATCTTTTAAAAATTGTAAATATTTTTTTATATGAAAATTGTTTTCTGTTTTAGTAAAAAATTTGATAAAAGGGTGTTATAAATTGTTTTTACAAAAAAATCCAAAATTTTATAGTATAAAAATTTTTGTTAGATAATTGAAAAGATTAAACATTTCTTTTTAATAAAGGTTAAATGGGAAAATTTAATTAAAAATTATTTTCAACAAAAAAATTTTTTATTAAATTTTTGAATATAAATTGAAAAATTTTAGATTTAAAAATTTTTAAATTAAGGATTATTAATAAAAACTTCTATTTTAACTTTTCAAGGGTTTCGGAAATTTTTAAATAAAAAAAAAAATTAGGAAAATAATATTTTTTTAAATAAATTAAATTAAATTTTAAATAATAAGGTTTTGAAATTTCATTAAAAAATTTTTCCAATATATTACCAAATTTTTTATTTGTAAACTTTTAATAATAAAACTTCCCCCAAATTAAAGCCATTTTTAGAATACAGAAATTTAAAAAAGCCCAATTTAAAAAAAATTTATAATTCAAAATTTGAAAAAATTTATTTCTTTTTAGAAGTATTTATTTTTAAATTTTTTTGGTTATTTTTAAAAATTTTCCTTTTTTGGGCTCCTTTTTGTCCCAATTTTAAATTTTTTTTTATTCCCCTTTTACCAAAAATTTTATATCGGTCTTTTTTTGTTTAAAATTCTTTTAATTAAAATTTTTAAAAAATCAAAAGGGAAAAACATTTGAATAAAAAGAAAAATTTTAAAAAAGATAAATAAAAAACCTTTACACTTATGAGTTTTAAAAATAAACATTAATGTAACAATTAACTGAGGCAATGGTTCATTTGCCCCCGCGCCAAAACCTTCATCTCGATGTAAAAAAAATTACTGGTTCCCCCGCCAGTTTTGAATATTTCTATTTTGTCGGAGCTCCTTTTTTGCGACTCCTTTTCATATTTTTAAATTTATTTTGAAGCTGCTGCGCAGTTTCACATAGGCTGGCTGCATTGAAATCCACCGTCAAACTATCCCATGCTTCTTTTTTCTTGTTGAAAACTGCGTTTGTAATTTTGCAGTTTTTATTATGTGTTTATATTTTTCAACAAGATTTAACAGCAATTCCATTTCCTGCACTGAAAAGATGATTTTCGACATAGCAAAACGAAAGAGAAATACAAGTAAATTAAAGAGAAATACAAGTCAAACAAAAAGCGTGTTAAAACAGCTGATCGAATGTTTCAGCCAAGATACAACATAAAATGTAAGCAATATGCCCGGGTGATTATCAGTGTCCAATCAAAGCGACTGTAACATCTTGCCCACGCATAACTCCGGATTCGGTAATCGCCAGTTCGGAATAAGAAAGGAGAATTATCCGCGAGTTATCGGCGAGCGAGGGTTACCCAATCCGCGAGTTATCTTTCCAATAACTCGCGATTGAGAATACCACCGTTAGAGTGAAAGTCGGATTTGTCGGATGGAGAGGAAATTGCACATGGTACTGACAGTTAGCTCCATTACAGATTCATGTAAGTATTTAAAATAATTAATACTGGTAAAATTATTTAATATTCACTTCTAATTAATTTTCATTTTAAATTTACCAAAAAATTGAACATCAGTAAATTTTAAACTATTTTTTATTTTTTCACAAAAATGTGTCATGAATTTGTGGTGCAGCTTAATGAATACAGTATTTATAATAATATAATTCATAATAATACTATTATACAATTTTGACATAAATATCATTAGAGTATTAAGTATTTATTGTTTCCAAATCATTATAAACGATAAGTTAAAAATAAATAACGAACTAATGCATACAATCTTAACCTACAATTTAACATTGGCATTCTTTCAACTCTAAAAGCATTTTATCACCAAAAAAAATTGAACATTTACCATTTGCCTTCTGACACTCCCTAAAGACTTCATTGAATCCTTGACACAAACTAATATCACTTTGATTTTGTGTGCACTCCAGAAATTGTTTGAATTCAAAAGTACAAGGGTTTTGACCTTGTGCAGGTGCTGCCTGAGCAGGAGCTGCAGCTGGGGCTGCTGCTTCAGGAGCACTGCCTCCTCCCATACCACCAGTTAAGGCATGACCTATAGTGTGGCCCTAAAAGGATAATATTTTGTTCATTAGATTAAAATAGTATGTTATAATATTAAAACAGTTCAAAAATTAAAAATGAATACTATACAATATTTATTTAATAGAAATAATTTCATCCCATGTGTAATAGATCAAATTTTACCCTTTGTTGGCTTTTCTTAATGTTTTGTGAAATTATGTATCTTACATAAAATAAATCATAGGCTAAACATAACTGAACATGCTAAACAATTTGAAACATGCAATGAATTCATCAATGTGCTTCATTAAGAACTAATAGAATAGATAAATAAAAATCCTCCTATAGTCATTTATAAACTCTACAGATAACTACTTAACATTTATTTAATTTTAAAAGTAATGTGTATAACAAAAAAAAAGTTTAAGTTGAATATATCAATGATATTGGAAAACTAATGAATATGTTTTTGCATAATGTTCAAATTTAAAATTTATTACCTTTAAAAAAAATCACAAAAAAGTAACTGAATTTTGATTAATAATTGAAATGATTAACATGAAGTATCTGTTAACATTTGAGTATTCTGATTTTAAAACCACATCTTTAAGATTTGAATTCATGATAAACTGTAGCAGTTTTCATTACTTCTCTTTAAAATTGTTTAAATGTAACAAAATTTGATCTAAAATGTCAAAGGGAAGTGGAATCTGATAACTTTGTGATTATCAAGCTTCTCTTCCTCTCTATCCAAACAACCATATAATTGATACTCCTAAATTGTGAAACATTCAAACTTAAGAATATAACTAATGCTTATGTATTACATTAAAATGCAGTAACTGATGCACAATTCTTATAAGCCCAAGAAAATCCATGAACATGAATAACATAAGATTAAATACATATGTTAAGCTAAGGAAGCTAGATTGTATAAAAAGAATATTCACTATAAAAGATTTAAGTTCATGAGATACAAGATGATAGTGAAAAAAAAATATTTAAAAACAAACAGCATTAATATTTTTTTTATATTCATTACAAGAAAAAGATGATCACATTGTAATTTTTAATTAATTGTATAAAACTATATCAATTATTTAGAATATTAAGATTCTTCAAGCAGAAATTAATATATCAAAAGCTTATATTTGGAAGGAAAAATGATCTATTTCAGAAGAATCCATGATCATAAAATAAAAACTTTTTACTTAAAATAAAATAACATTAAGGAATGAGAAATAATTATTTAAAAACTTTGAAACCAACACCCCGCAATAGTAAAACTTAATAATTCAGTTACTTTACTACACACATAATGTTGCTAATTTCATTTGCGTTGCATTGCTCATTACCAAAAATATGAAATAAAACAAGCTTGAAGGCAATATATATATATATAAATGAGTAGAAAAATATTAGTTGAGAAGTTTTATAAAGAAATATTATATTGTGTTGAAATTGTCAAATTGGCCACCTCTCTGCCAAATTTTGAACTACCAGTTTGGTCAACTTTTGCGTGTTGTGTTTTGGAGTAGCAACCCTACCACAACACTTCACTGATAAAGAAAATCAGGAGGGTTACTAGATTTGGCACATTTATCAATTTGGCGAGATAAGTGGCTGATACGACAATCCAACCAAAACATTTCAGTTTTAGGATGCAGTAGAGTCCCAAAAACTCTCTGCAATTAATAACTCAACAGTCCAGATAACCCAAATGTATCCTTGCATGTCACAAAAAACCCACATGCGAACCCATCAAAAAAAGTCACCAGTTTTTGTAAAGTCAGCTACTTACTTTCATTATTGAGAGTTAAATGCATAAAATATTTTTTGAGGTAGGTATTTCCTGATGCATTAGGTAAATTACAGCATATTTACATATTTATAAAATTTTCATTTTCATGTAGAAAATACTCTATGCCTTCTCATAAAATACATACAAGTACAGTACTATATTTGAGGAAAACACTTTTACTTGGCATTTTACCAGCATTTTCCCAAACTTGGCCACCCTTCAGTTCCCATTAGCAGAGTTTTTGAGATGCTACTGTTTAAGCACACACACAAATTACACAAATCCTATCAAGAAGGCCTCTAAATAGTGTCAACAGTACAGTATTTTCTCTTGTTTTTATTACACCATTTAGCCCCACTTTGTTTGAATTTGACATGATTGAAAGTTTTCCCCCACTAGCATATTTTCCAATTCTTTTCTGTCTTGTATACTTTCCAATAATCTGAGAAAACAAAAAAGATATTTCCTTGGATTGTTATCATCAAGGTCTGAGATCAGCTTTTGAGAAGGATAATTAGAAAACATCCTTTATAGTTTCATGGCACAGACCTCGAAATACCCATTGAAGCAGAACACATCTAAAAATGTTTTTTCTTCTAATCCATTAAGATTAGTTTACCTGCATAAAATACCCCATAATAAATAAAAATAATTGTTCAAAATAATGAATCACATTAGTTGATGCTTTTGTGCTTATTTATGGCTGGTATTATGTCAATGAAAAAGTATCAATTCATAAATAAAAGCAGAACTTTAAGAGAAAATCCCTGGTTTATTAAAAAAACTTTTTTAACTGATCCATATTTTAAAATGTTTGCTAGTTTACAAATACTTGTTTAGCTTAGAAAATACTTTTTCTTAGAAAAATACTACCTCTTATTGAATTAAAATCTTAACAACGTATCCACCCCCATTAATTTTTTTATATGCTCTGTTTTATATAAAACATTTAATAAAAACCTATAGAATTACTTTATACACAGTTTTAATCCATTACAATTTAGTCATAAAATAAAATTGACATAAAATAGCTTTAATTTTGCAAACCATCATTGTTCTAAAGATAAATTAAGACGAAACATAATTGCCACAAAATCTATTAATAAAGTCCGACTTCCATTATCTTGCTTTGACTTAAATAGATGTTGCCAGATTTGTTGCTGGATAGATTGGATTTCTCTTGCTGGATGTCAAATTAAAATTTATAATGAGAGCATAATAACATGCTTAAAAATAACAAAATCTGACTTTAAGAAACATGTTCAGAGTCACCTTTAAAAAAACTCCATGAGACTCAGAGTTTTTTTCTAAATCCTCCAAAGAAAAAAAACTTTAATGTCCATCCATTTCAATAATGTTTCAAAAGCTAAATTGAAACACTTTTATCAAATGGATAAAAGCCAAACAGTGACAATTTAAGCGTTATCAAGTAATTAAACTACTTACCACAGCTGAACCAACAGCTACACCAGCAGCAGTAGTAGCCATTTGTGCAAACATGCCAGGCTGTTGTGGTGCAGCCATTGGAGATGGTGCTTGAACAACAGGAGCTGGGTTTTGAGCAGGAACTTTTGCTGGGACATGGCTAGCAGGTCTTGGGACAGGTCTTGGAGCAGACCTAAAAATAAAAATTGTATATACAAGTATAAAAATTAAACAACAGTAACATAAAAAACTATGAATGAAAAGTACTGGTACAATCCTATTCTGGTGCAACTCTTTGTGACAATTTTAAAATTAAGCCAATAGGGTATCAAAGCCCACGTTTTAAATTCGGAGCTCTAGCAATATAAAACAAGATGGTATCATGCCTGAAAATCAATGATAATATTGTCACTGATGAAAAGAAAAACTTAAAAAGTACAATGGGAAGAATTAGAAACACAATTACAGATCTTATTAAGAACATACAAATTTAAAGTACTAGTAATATAATATTATAATTATTACTTATTAACCTCATTGTGCTGTCACACATAAGTGCCGTCATGAAGCATGCCAGTTCCTCAGCATTACACGAGTAATAGAGCTTTTCTCCTTTTACTCCTGAACGTCATACATACATATATACCACTATACTCCGTTTCACTTAAGTTGGCAGCGCTGGGAAGGGTACACGGACCAAATCACAGCCGCTACAGGGTTACTCTAGGAGAAGAGTGTGACTATAACAAATAAAATTCTCCATATTTGGCAAGCAAAAAATTACTCTTGAAAAATTTGTTCATTAAAATTGTATGAGTTTTTTTTTTTGATAATAGTATAAGCCCCTTCTTTAATCGAAATATTTAAGAGCTTATGTTTCAATATGTTTAAAAATATTGATTAATTAACTAGCAAAACTTTTCTCGAATAAAATCTCAATAGTTCCCAACATGTTGATTGCATTTTTTTAAATGAAAAATACGGTTAAATTGTAATTCACGTGCTATCATTACATTGATTTTTTTAAGTGACTTATGCTATTTTCAAAATAAACGGCTCATATATCTCTCTTTAGTTTCATAATTTCATTTATTACATCTGTATATAAAATAAAAATTTCTATCTTGTTTATAAATAATTAATTTATTTGAATTAATCTGTTTCCCATTATTACTTTTTTAAATCAGTTTGTAATTATTATTCAAATTACATGTAAATTTATGGTTTAGTCGTTAACTTAGGATATAAAAAAGTACATCATAAATTTGGGATTAATTTCAAAATTTATCAATATTAAAATTTTATCTTTTATAAAATTTATAGTTTATCTGGAAAAAATATCCGATGCATACTTCAAAATTATTTTATTAACATTATATGCAAGTTTATATATTCAGCTCAATAAGTATAACTTTTAAAGAAAAAAATAATTATAATAATTTAATACAAAATTATATATTTTGATATTTAGAACTTTTTTTTTGTTGTAAAAAAAAGTTTAAAAATTTAAAAATGCAAAAAATTACGATAGCACGAATCTAAAAATATTATCAAAAAGAAGCTAAATCATAGCGAATGGCGTTGATTTGGCGAATATTTGGAAGAATGTAATCTTGAAAACGGTTTTTCAGCCTAAAAGTCAAGTGGTTGTTTCTAATGTATTCGTTCACAGGTATTAAAGAATAAGTGCTTTTAAGATGTGATTAACTTAAAATATATCTTTAAACCTACAATTTCTATAATACATGATACTTTTTAATAATTTTCTGTGCATTTGCATTGATTTAAATTCCAGAACATGTTGGAACTACTTTTTCAAACGGATTGTTACATTCCCTACCTTTCCCAACGCTGCCACTTGAGGTGAAACAGTATAGGTGGGAACACTCGGGAAAACTCAATTTTTTTGGCAATAGATGACAATATGTCAACAGAATGCGAGATAAATGTAGATTTGACCTCCTACTTAAAAGTGAGAGAAAATATGGCTCGCATGTGGATTTTGATTAAAGTATATGGGGAATTGAATGTTTCCAAATTGACTGCTCTAAAAATGAGCATGTGGGTTTTGTTTATATAATAAGGATAAAAGTTTTATTTTTCAACAGCATCTGGTTTTGTGTTGGCAGTCTAGTTTTTAATGGATAATTAGATCTTGTAGACAAAATTTCTTATTGTTACAAAGTTGAAGCATCGAACATGTTTAACTGAACTTGGGGAATAGTAGAAATGATGTAAAATTCATTATGAGACAAATAATATATTCTGATGTTCTGTTCATTATGAATTCAATGATGATATTACAGACATTGGTGTAGCAATTACATTGAAAGAAAATACCTGCCTAAGGTCATCCACAATAGAAAATTAGTTTTTATTTGTTCACAAAATCCAGCAAAAATCCTCCAAGTAAATGATTTATTATGAGTGCAAGGAATGTAACATAGTATAGTGAGTAGAACTGGTTTTCAAGTTTCCCACACTAAAAAAGGGATTTTTCATAACATTTATTTTTAAATGTATGTTAAGAGTCACAATAGTAAAAAGTTTAAAAACTTGCACTTAAACAGAAAGTAACTTTGTAGTAAATACAAAATATATAAAACATACACAGTTTGTATAATCTACACAGCAATATTAAACATGTTCATATTTTCATGGATTTAGGCTGAACTATAAGCCTTCCAACCTGTGATGTTTGTGAAAGATCTCCAGCCCAAGCTTGTGTCCTTCAGCCGAAAGGATTATTAAAATAATGTAATTCTTTAAAGTAAGATTAGTAAGAATTAATTGAAAAAAATAAAAATTTTAAAAAGTTTTATAAACTACTTTTTTATATTTGACATATGCATTATGGTAAAGCTTTGACTTTGATGAAAAAATACTATAACTTGGCTGTTGGGTGATATATCCTAAAACACATAAATCAGTATCGCTTCAGTGTATTAAGAGTGGGATTCACAGCAAATAGTTTGTTCTCAATGCATGTTCTTTGCACTCACTTTGAAAATGAGAGCAAAAGGATAAAAAAATAAACAGAAAACATGCAATACTGCTTTAGCCATGAAATTCAATGTTCCCAAGTATACTCTTTCAAATCCCTTCCCTACCTCTTTTCTGAAATAAATTCTTTACAAATAAAGTCCATGTAATTTATGTTTTTCCCAAAGACATGGAACAAGTTTTAACCATAGCAGCACAATGCAAAGAATTGTACTTCGGAAGGATGCACACATATGTAGCACTTAATGCAGCTGCTTGAGTGAAATGGATCTATATGCCAGTGGCACTAAAGAGGTTAATCCAAAAATTGGAAAGGAAAAATACAGAACTCTTAGAAAACACATGAAAAAAGTGGGGATTCAACAATCCTTTTGGTCCATAAAAACTGAAAGCGAGTCCTAATATTCTTTAAAAAAAGATCCTGGTACTCACCAATAATGTTCAAAACACCATATTCGAAAAAATGAAAGCTGCAATCTGAACAAAGTAAAGTATGGGGAAATGGTTAAATTAATGGTTAAAAAATCTAATTTAAATCACCTAAAAGTATTAGGGTTAAATGCATAAAAATATACAAATAAAAAATTAATACTATACATAATGAGGATGGCAACCACACTTGGTGAATATCAACAGCTTGGTGCATAGCATACATATCAAATTAGTGTCAGAGACGTATGATTCTGAATTTTTTCTAGCATCAAACTGAACATTACATATTATTTTTTGTGCAATAGTAAAAAATGTAAAAAAAAATAATTTTTTTTTGGTTGGTTAAACACTGCCTCTAACATTTATTTTCCTTACTATACTAAAATGGAATTTACATCATAAATGAAGAAACAAATCTTCATATTCTTCGGCATAGAGGTAATTTTGGTTTTTCTCACTCTCAATTAGAATTTTGAATACTTGCATATTATTGCAACCCATTAGTGACTGCTAATTCATCACATACAACACATGCAAAAGTGGGGTCAACTTGGCAAGTTATCTTGAACGTTGGTGATTGTTGCAATAATACACAAGTATACTGAATTTTTTAATCATTAATTTTCACAAATAATTTCACCATAAAGAAAGAAATTTTGATTGAGGTTTTAAAAAAAAACTACACAACAGTTGTCGGAAAGTAGAAAATCTGCATAATTTTCATCAAAATGCCTATTTTTTTTCAAGTTTCACACTGGTTCTATCACCTGGCATAGCCCCCTATGTTGCCAAAAAAATTTAGAGCCAAATATTATGAGATAATTTATAATTTGGCCATCCTGCAAAATAAAGGGAAATAGTAACCCTACCCAGACTGGATTTTTTTAGTTTTTCAGGATTCGGACAGTGGTCATTTTTTCCTAATAGTTGTCTTTGGTGGTTGTTAAGAGATTTTTCCCAGAAAGCTGAAAGTGATTGAGTGGATTTTTTCTTTTTGAATGAAACTGTAGAAAGAATATTTGTTAGAGAGAAAGGGAGATGTATTAATTCAATTTGGACGATGTTTTTCCTCACTATTATATCTTACAAGTAAAGGTTTTTTCTGTTTTCTTTTAAAGTCATTTTGAAAACCACATTTTACTTTTTTGAAGCTTGACAGATGGATATTTTTTCTTTTGAATGAAAGAGGTAATAAAGAAATTATTGCTTTGTGTACGAGAGAAAGATTGAAAATATTTCAGTGTAGACGTGCGAAATATGGATAGAATTAGTGTTTGTTAGAGAAATGGAGATCATTACTTCATCAACCTAATGCATACATATCAGATGTTTTTTCCCAAATGTTGCATTTTAGATGCCACGTTTTTCTTCATAGAAACACGACCAGCAGATTTACTTCTAAATAAAAGAGGTAAGAAAGTAATGATTGTTTTTTTTTGTATGAATGAAGAATTGATAGGATCTTGGTATGGATGTCTGAAATTTAGAAAGAATTCGCATTTGATTTCTTATTTTTGATTTGATGTTTCCCATTTTAGAAACCTTATTTTAATGAAGTTTTCCGTCTCTTGACGCCCCCCTTGTTTTCATCTCAAATGAAATTTTGACTCTGTTGGTAAAATCCTAGAACAGCACACTGCTGTTTTCGACAACAAAATTTTTCCGCCAAATGGCGTCAAGGAAGAAACCGTGTTTTTCAAAATGGCGCCAGAGACACAAACTAGAGAAAAACATGATTTTCAAAACGTCGTCAAGAGATGCAAAACATCGAAAAAACGAGGTCTCTAAAATGGACAACATAGGAAACATCAAATCAAAAATAAGAAATTAAATGCAAATTCTTTTTGAATTTCGGACATTCACATACCAAGATTCTAACACTCCTTCATTCATACAAAACATCAAAATCTATTCGTCATGTTTATACGAAGAAAATGCGATTTCTAACTGCTTCTACAAGAAAAACTGAAAAATCGTGTTTCTTCTAAAATGCAAAAGTGGAGAATCCGAAGTTAATGCTTTAGGCTGATGAAATAACAATCTCCATTTCTCTGAAACAAATTATTTTCAAATTTCGGACAACCGTACTGAAATATGTTCAGGCGTTCACTCATTCATAAAGCAATCATTTCTTTCTTCACCCTTACCACTTTCATTCAAAAGGTAAAATATCCATTCGTCGAGCTTCTAAAAAGAAAAACGTAGTAAAATGAAAACGGTGGTCGTCCCACGTGCAAAAGCAAGCAAGGTCAGGGGTGGAAATGACCACTGTCCGAAATGAGGAGGGGGGATTTTGTGCTCGACCAGTTTTAGGGTTAAAATTTTATCTGCTTCATAACACTCCAATCATTTTTACTGCTGAAATACTCTTTAGCAGTTAAAACGTATTGTTGCGCGTATTAACGTAAAACTCATACCTATTTAAAGTTCAGCGCATTATTTACATAACACATTTAAACTCACTGTACCATAAACTTTTTAAAAAATAACCTTACATAGTTTATACCATACAGAAATAAACCATTTTCATATAAACTTAACAATAGAAGAGGGACAATAATGATCGACATTGTTGTTAGATAAATTAAAGATTAAAAAGAATGTTTTATTTCGATCTAAAAGCTGGGGGGGACGCATTCAAAAAGCATGTACGGGCTATTAAATGAGCAATGTAATTCAAAAATAGAATTATATATTCTAACAAAAAAAAAATTGAATCTAAAACCAAATTCACATGCTGAGTTCATTAAATACAATATCACAATCTTAAAACTCACAAGAATCGTTATATCGCACTAATTAGGATTATTACCTCATAGGTGAAGATCTTCTTCCTCGAGGCATGATAAATAAAATTTCAGAAGAGAAGAAAAATAAGCAATTATTATAATGACGAAATTTAAAAAACACACAAAAATCGCCCTTCTAATGACCTCTTAAATAAAGAAACGCAATTCAATGCTTCTTGACAATATTAACGTAGTTGCTCAAAAGCAAATCTCTTACAAAATGATCGTGTTACTTCACTTCTCGTCTTTTTTTTTTCTTTTTCGTCTCTAGATATGGAAGTAACCAATCACAAAAAAGAAGTCTAAGCCAAGTCAAGGTGTAAGCTTTTAGTTCTGGAAAATTCTTGCAGCTTCATAATTACGATTATGTAAGAGAAGTGATCAATAGACGCTCAATGATGAAGTAGTTAAAATGCTTATGTAATTCTGAATCCAACACGAATTTGAAACTCAACTTTTAAGCGACTGTTGAAGAAACTCTTTTAGTCTCTGACAGAAAATTTTTTTCCCAAAGAAATTATCAAGGGACTTTAGATAATATCATCAGTAATTTAGACAGTGATTTTTTAAATATTTTTTCGGGAAAACTTCAGTAACGTGGGCTGGGATTTTACACCGCCAAATCCTCTTTTCGAGCCGAAGGTCGATTGCCAAGGCGTATCCTTGAAAGGAACCGGTTTGTAGTAACCATATGTGTGTGCGCGCGATACAATGGAGTATTTGCGCAGACAGCAGGCGCCAATCGGGTAATCACGTGATTCCGGTTGCAATATCCCCACGTGTTTATTCATAACATGGGTTTTCCTATATCTTTGTTGATGACATTCTTGTGTCTTAATTTTATCTAATTAAAGATATATGATATCATTATTTTTTGCATTATTCTAGTATATATATTTGTTAGGAAATATTTTTAACAACTCTTTTGTATAATTTTTGTTTTATTCTAAATTATTTATCTAATTAGGTATTCGTCTGCTTCATTAATATTATCTGGTTAGTGTTAGCTGGGATATATTTATTTATAGTTCTTGATGCACTTAGATATAGCTCTTAATTATTTTAGTTATTAATTAATTTTGTTGTTCTTTTTATTTCATATTTTTTCACAAGAATGGCTCACAGTATAGGTTCGAAACCGTTTCTTTTAAAAAACTTCAACTTGCAGGAAATATTATATTATAGTACGAAGTTTTCCAGTGCCACTGGAAATCGAAGTGTTATTTAGAGATGAAAAGTAACAATTTTCTATAAAATATATTATGTACATCAAGTTCGCCTACCCCAAACTTTAAGTTCAAATGAATATTTTATTTAATTGTCGATCAGTTATTTGATGAAAATGAATTTCATTTTTACAATATGTTGTATATAATACTTTTACAATATTATGAAGATGTTTGAATATTCTAATAAAATAACATTCTCCATCTTTGTCTGATTTACTACTAATTATCCTTAAAAGTGTTTCGGAAATTTTTAGAAATGACTTAAGATAATAAAAGAAAGACTATTTCAATTATTAAGTTTAAAAAATTACTTATATAATGCATAATTTATAGGAATTCTTAAATTTAATGTGATTATCCATTATTACAAGTTATTGAATTATGTATAAAGTACATAATAAGGGCCGGCCTTCTGGGGGAGAGCAGGGGGGCCCCAGCATGATCAAAAACTAAAATGCATTCTTTCACATGAGAAAAATTCTGAGACCCTTCTTTACAAAAAATATAAATGTACCGTAAACATTGTTATTGTAGGTCCTTGAACTGCAACAATCTGCAGACCTGACTGATCCTGCAAATGAGGCATATAATAACAGGTTTCCTAAATTTGAACTCTACACATCAGATAACATTAAGCATTGGGGATGTTAAAATCTTATGTTCCCACACACATTCAGCTTCACGTAGTATGAAATCAAGAACCACCTAACACCGTCTCTACGTTTCAGTAAATAAAATAAATGTGGAAATGGGCTAAGACATGATGCGTCACCATAGGGCAATAAATGAATATTTTGTCAACGCCTTCTAAATAAGAATGAGGCATTTTTGCAAGATTTACAGAGGCTATAATGGGTATGCCCGTCGGCGGTGTGCAATTATTATTAGAAAACAAAGTTTATATAAATAAGGAATGTAACAACTCAAAATTGATATTTCAAAAGAGTACATGTGATTCTATTTTTAGCATTTCATAATCTTCCCCTTTGTGGATACCGTTGTAAAATAATAGGAACAACTAATAAATAGCAAATTTTTTTCATGAAGAATATGAAATAAATATGATCCTGTGTAAATATATCATGTCAACAAAATAAAAACTTCGTGAAATAGAATTGTGCACTGTTCTTAGCATGTTACAAAACCCCTGTAGATGGATTTCAGGTGTTACTTCAATAACACTGCAATATTGATACAGTTATGCAACAAAACATAGATTTATAGGCGTATAACAAATATTAATTCCGGATTTCAAAACCTGAAAATCGCATGAATTAGCAAAAAAAAAAAAAAAATTCCAAGACTTTTTGCAAAGTTTACAAAAAGGATGTAGATAAAATCAGTTAAAAAACAAATTGATTTTGAATAACACACGATACATACCAAATAGTTATAATGAGTTATTTCTACACACACACACATGTATTAACTGTTTTAATACTTTTATTTTAAGTTGCAGCTACTATAGCAAATCCTGAGAGCTGTTTCAGCATATTAAAATTAATAAAAAGTTACATTCAATCATGCATGTGTACAGAAAGCTTAAATGCACTTGCAATATAAAGCATCGAAAAAAAAGTGCAAAAAAGTTAATTTTTCTGAAAATAACACGCAATAAATAAGCATGGGTATGCGACACTTGGATCACAAATTAAAATTAATGCGAGTATGAACTATATTAAAAACGTACATTACAATTTTTAATAACACATTCAATATTTTTTTTTCTTCATATAAAGTGCCTATAACATGTAGATCTAATTTTTTAAAATTGTACATTAAGGGAATGTATCATTAGAAAAGGTGCAATAATTATCAGAAATGCTATTTAATTATCCTCAGTTTTAAATATATTTTTCTTCTTATTGAATTACACGTGATTTATCTATAAATAGATGGTTTCGAAATACTCGTAAAAAGTTTACTTGTTTAAACCATTGTTTATCTCATATTAGAGAGTTAATATGAAAGTTTTTGATTAATAAATAGTTATGCATTGATGAAAACGAATTTTATTTTTCCAGCACAATGAATTGCAAATTAGATTCAAAAATACAATTCATATATAAATAAATAGTCGCATAAAATATCTATTCACAATTAAATTAAAAATGTATTTGATGTAGACAAAACAAATATTTTTAAACAATTTAAATGATGAATAATACTATTTAAAAATATGTGAATTTAAAACAAAAAATCGCAAGATTGTTGCATTGGACATTCCACAAACTTTTCAGGTTATAAAAGTAACTCAATATATTTCAGCCGCAGCATTGAAAGAAAGAATTTTCAAACAGAAAAATGTACAACTAGACCTAACAAATAATTTCCAGTAATTGAGTTGTTTTGTTTTTAAATTGGCATAAGTCACTTTGTTTTTAAAGCTAAAAAGTACCCTTTTTTAAAAAAAATCCATATGCAGCACAGTCTGTCATTTCTAAACGTAAAAAAAAAGAATAATTAACTATACGAGTTTAAGAGCAAAATAGTCGTAAACAAATGGCGCCGTATGACGTGCGCAAGAGTTTCACAGGAATCAAGGGGATCGCGACGTCCGATGAATTTTAGTCCATTCTCCTCAGAAAATGACTCCGCGTAGTAATACATCGTATTCCTGCCATTCGACCTTTTTTTTTAATGCTGATGTTTTCTGAAAGTATTACCAGTGTAATTTGAGGGGTAGGTTAAATGATTTCTCAAATTCACATTTTTAACTTTTTTACCGCAAAATCAGATTAAAAAAAAAACTTTGTGTGTATGTCAAAAAAGTTAAATTTCAAGGTTTTTTCCTTTTTTCAAAGCAAAGAATTATTATTTAAATTCGAAGCTAAATTAAATTATTTTTACAAATACGAGACACAGGTATCAAATTAAACGTAGTTTAAATTTTTTGCCAGTACAAAGGAAAATAATTATTTATAATTATGAAAAAATACGCATTTTAGTATAATCAATGCAGAATATCTAGTCAACATTGAGACAGAATCTAATCGAGAAATCTCATATCTTACTACCCTAAATCTCTATTATTTCTTTTATCTCTATCATTACCTTAATTTCTAAAGGAGATAACCACTGAGATTTTTCGAAATAATCAAATGATTTTCTGAATTTTTTCCTTTATAAAATCATCAATACCTAAGTAGAATACATGGGTATTCCAAATTCCATAGCGAAGCATGAAATTTATCTCAAGGTCTTCAAATTGTCTGATGCGAATATTCACCCTACAAGCAATCCCTACAGTTTTGCATTTCTGCACCCCTGTGCTGTTATTACCTTGCCCGTGGATTTTAATTTGCTTATAAAAAATATTTTCTATATACTTCTTCCGATATAAAATGATTTATCTGCTCCGGTGTCCTATAGCTTCAAAAATGTGTTATTTGAATAAAATAGGAACGGGGAAGCTTCAAGCGTGATATAGTATATCGGAGAAAGCTTAATTGGTATTTCTCTTGCTGTTTCCTTTTGAGGCTGATCTTTAACTTTTACAAATATCTTAATTGTCCCCTTTAATTTATCGCCTCTGACTGAAATTTCTACTGAACTCCCTATTTCTACGGTCCCTCTATTAAAATTATCATTTGATCATTTTGGAAAATTGGTAACCCTTCGTTGAATCTCTGATTACCATTCTGGAAATCTATTCTCCGAACTCGGAATATTTTATTGGCTATTCTCATAAAAATCATTTCTGCCATTATTTGGTCTTACGCCCAACCTCAGAATTTCTCCAGTTTCTGCGATTAGCATCGCGGCGATTAGGTATGCTATGCGCGTTTTGACTCTCAAGGTCTTTCTACATTATCAATACTTCATTCCCAGAACCTCTATTTAATTTGTAAGAATACCTCTTCGAATTTTGCTGTTATTTCTAAAAGTTGTACCTTGTTCTGCGGATTGCGTAGAACCTTACCGTAGTCCTGATCTGTGGTTCGAGTCTACCACAAATGTGATCAACCAATTCCGCCTGTGACATCACTGGGCCTAAATCCTTTTCTGAATTTTTACTGAAATCGTAAACAAAGTCTGTGGGTTCCCTGATTTCCTTCCTGCTGTGACGCGAAAAATCTAGGCCTAATTCTTCTTATTTCTTGATTGCGGGAAAAGCTTTCGCTAATTCAGCCTGAGCTGCGCGAAATCCGGTAGCTGTATCTTGCACTAGCACCGATCCAAATATTGAGTACCAATCTTGAGCCCTTCCTGAGGAGATGACTTTTCAAGTATACATGACAGATTACTGGATTTCTGGCGTAACTGTATTTGATTATCTATTGTCTCAAGGAACCTGTTACATCTACCGACCCGAAAAATACATTTCAGGTGATATACTAAATCCTCCTGCATTACTTCCAACCCAGAATTAATATTGTTCATGTTAATGGGAGCAGCCATATCCTGCGATAGCTATGTTCCTGTTGATCCGCGTAAGCTAGAGGTGTGGGATTATCTAAAAGATGAGACATTTTTGTAATTTTAACACAACTTTTATTAAGAATAACTTAAATTACTTAATTCTAAATAACAACTTCTTGAGAATAAGCCACAAAATTAATCTTGAATATTTTAAGTCAGATCGCACTACATCACTTATCCTAATGATAGTTAATTGACGTCTGCCTAATCTAACTTCTATACAAAATATTACTCGTTTATAAAGTAACCCTCCAAATTTTGGTTGAAGACTCTCCTATTCTGCTACTTGTAGATAAGTATATTCAGGCAATTATTACTCTTCTTATAATAATATTAACGAAGATGGGCGTATCCTTTCCTTTCCTGTGAGGCCGTTCCAATACTTGTTCCGGAACTGTTCCGGGCACTAAGTCTCTAAGATTGCCATCCTATCTCATACTAAACCTCTATCCTTTAAAGTATATCTTATTTGCATTTTCGCTTTGTTTCTCTTCTTGGTATTGCTGGAAAAGTTTTGCCATTAATCGTGGCTGTCAAAGAACGTAGGAGTTATGCAAGTTAGAAGAAGAACGCGAGAGATGTCACAAACTATGTTTGAATAATGTGATAATACAGCTTTTGTTGCTCCATATCCTACAAAATACTAACTGTACGTTTGAATAATAAAGTTTGAAAGTTTTCTAACGTCACTTTCTTCTTTTTAACATAATCTTTTTGTGAATAGTTTTGTGCTGACAAATTAATTTTGAGTTAGCAACATTTCAAGATAAATAATATTTTGATGGAACATTCTGGGATTTTTTATAACTATAAATAAACTTTTGTTTAATTGCTGTTGAAAAGTAAAAGGAGGGTAATTTACTGCACATGCAAAAGTTATGCAACTTATAAATATGCAATAACTTTTTTAGAAAATTGTGGGTTAAGGGAACACATGAATTTAAATATCTTCCAAAGTAAGTATGCAAATTTTATTTTAATGTGTGTACATCGATATTCAAACTAATTAAATTGTAATTTTATCTTTTTAATTTCCAGTTGAAATTGGTTAAATTACTGAAATATTGTTCAATCTTTGTGCATGGGTACTCAAATAAAGTACTAGCTTTATGATCAACCAATTCTTTATTTAAGTTATTTGAAAATTTACGCAAAATACCTAGAATGCGCAAAAGCGAATCATTCCCAAGCACCTCTTGGGGCGGGGGGAGGGGAGAAAAGAGAAACGGACATGGATGTTTTTTATTTTACGTGCCAGCTGCAAAAGATCGTTGCTTGTCGGAAGGATCACAGGTCGGAAGGAATGGCTACAGTGCCCGGATGGAATGGTCAACTAAAAGATCCTTATCAGAAACAGGGGTTCCTATTGGAACTAATGTGGTGGAAATTTTTGCTTGAAATAATAGAGAAGGGTCGTTTTATCTTAGAGGTCAAAATGACGCAGTACCCGTTTGGTAATATAGGGACGTTTCTTCCGCCGAAGAGGCAGCTAATTGTTGTTTAACCCTCTCCCCAACGGCTTTCAATGTATTTTAGCAACGACAATAATAAATCAGGAATAGGGAGTGGTTCAAAATACTTGAAAACTGTGAATTCCTTTTCTTCGTGTCTTAAACCATGGGTGTAAATTATGACCGTTTGGAAGGACAACATTGCAAAATAAAATAATAAAATTAAGGGCTACACATGCAATATTTTTTCAACATATTGAAATAAAAATTAACTCTATATAATTTTACTAAAATAAATTAACTTCTTTTTTACAATTTTGTTAAAATTTGAATTAGATATGTATAGGTACATATTTATTTTAAATTTGTAAAAGTTTCGTTTCATTTAGTTTGGATTTTATAAAGAGCGAAAAATCCAAATTAATGAAATGGATGAATTTGCTTTTGTTAAATGTAAGCAACGTCGGGGCCACAGACGAGCTTTCAAAATTAAATAGCATTAATTTTAATAAAATTATGGTAGCTTTTGAAAAAAAAGCTGTAAAATTTTTTTAGAAATATTCCCAAAATTTCGATTAGAGAGATAAATCGCATTTTTAAGAATAACATTAAAACTGCGTTTGTATTTGAGTAAAATAAATTTTGAAACGAAAGGCAAGGGATTATAACATTTGAATTTGACTATTTTCTTCCTATATAGTGAATGTGTGTGGTATGGCAGTTAAAAGAATTATATAGTATCTTGCTATCTCGTTCTTCCTCTGGAAACAATTTACAGAGATAACATTTCTGAATCATTAAATACAATGATTAAAAAATAAACTATTGATGATATAAAACTATTTTTTATATTTATTTAAATAATTAAAAAGAGTACAATTGTACTAATTTTAATAATAAAATTTTAGAAATTATATATCACAATTAATGTACTTTTGTGAAGTTTTAAGAAAAAAATAGAGTTATAGAAATTTTAAAATATTCTAAAATTTCAGTTGCTGGAAAGATATTACATTTTTAAGAATAACATTAAAACTGCATTTTGTATTTGAAGAAATAAATTTTGAAAATGGAATGCAAAGGGTTATAATATTTGAATTTGACTCTTTTCTCCCTATAGTGAATGTGGAGGGTGTGGTGTTAGAAGAATGATATACCAATTTTATTATCGTCATTCCTTTTACCAATTTACAGATAACATTTCCAACTATAAATAATATTGACTAAAAATTTTTTAATTTGAAACAAGTCTGAAAAATGTAAATAAAATTTTATTCAAGAAAGTATAATTTTAGGATTGCAATAGTAAATTAGATGATCAAGTGTATCCTGTAAAAAATAGACATAATTTGATATTAAAGAAAAAATAAAACCATTTAGGAAAAAATTGAGTGCCAGTGATAAAAAAATATTCTTTTTTTATAAAACATGTCTTCAAAATAATCAAAATGCTTATAAAATCGATAATCCTTGCATAATCTAATTCAAGTGGAATTCATTGAAGGACTACTTCAACTAAGAAGGTAAAATTATATTAATCTTCACATAAAAAAACCCAATTTAAAAAAATGAATAAAAGTTTATAAATTTTTCCTGAAATAAAATTTCTAGTAAATATATATATATTGGTATTTTAAAACCATATTTTATAAATCAAATATTGATTTTTACCTTAAAAATTATTATATAAATTTATCAAAAATAGTTTTATTGTAAAAATAATATATAAAAAATGTATAAGATAATAAATAAAAATGTAATAAATAAAGAAGATAACAGAGAAAAACTTTTAAAAATTAAACTTTTTCATATTCATAGTATTTCAGCCTCTATAATTTTAATTTCATATTTAAGAAACAAGAGAATTCTAAATTTAAAAAGAAAATATCAACTGTTCCAAAGAAAATTGGAAATTTTACGTATAAAAAGAATTATAAAATGTAAAAAGAACTGCTTTATGAGCGTTTATATGTACAAATTCTTCTATTTTTAATCTCTTCATTTACACTAAAAATTATTACTCTAAAAACTCTTGAAAATTTGTTATACATTCAAAATAAGCCCAAAACTCTAGGGGTTTCAAAAATTCATTTTTAATGTATTCTCTTTAAAAATGTAATTATATTTCGACTATATTATGTTGCGGAAGAACCGCATTCCAGCCCATTTTTTTCTGACTCTTCTTTTACTTCGTGTTGCTCTAAATCCAAAGAGATGTAGCCAGATTTGTATAGACGATTGCTTACATTTGGAATGGATATCCTACCTTGCCTGTGGATTCCTAGTATTTTTGAACTGGTTAAACCCTGATTACTGAAGAGTTCACAATTTAACATTTTTAAATCGGTTATTAAACGCTTTTAAGATAATATTTACTATTATAAGGCTTATGAGCTTTAGAGAACTAACACTATTACTTGGAAAGATTTGTGAAAAATCAGCTAAATGAGGAAAAGAAAAGTGAAATTTCCCTAGGGAATTGTAGACCAAAAAAAAAAAAAAAAAAAAAACTAAGCAAGAAGTAAAAATCACCCTCTAGCTGATAAATGCAATTAGACTTTTGAATCTAAGTATTGCGGATAAAACTGGATTTGTATTTACCATGTACCAAACTACATGATAATATATATTGTAGTACCGTATTTTAGTACTTTAAAGTTGTGCACAAAAACTCCAACTTGCTACACTCTGCCCCAATTCTAAAAACTGAAAAAATTATTTTGTACAAACCTGTAGATGGAACTAAAATTAGTAGGTTGATTGATTGATTGAATATTATCGTTGCACTGTTCAGCTACACGAGGCCTTTTGGCGACGGACCACGTAATTTTGAACTATGGTCAAGTGACGTGGACGACACCTCGTAGTTGGCACCCTCTCTCTCCTAACTACCATACCAATGGGATGGTGCTAGCAGGTAAATTTTATTATTTTGTACATAAATGCTTTGTGTTTCAAACAGTGCAGGCTTAAGCTCATTTCGAGCACTAGGTGCAGAAGATCTACAATTTTTAATAACGAATTCAATACTTTTTTTCAATTGTCTTTGAATATAAAGTGTCTACAACAAGTTATTCTCTTTTTTAAAAAAAATTACTATACAATATTAAGGGAATGTTTCAGAAAAAGTCCAATAATTTTTAGAATTTCAAAATTTATAAGATAATAATATGATTTATCTATAAACAATAGATCCAAAATACAAGTTAAATTTGTAAATTTTTTTAAAAAGTTTATCTCATATTAGATTGAATTATAATATGAAAGTTTTTGATTAATAATAAATATTTATCCATTGATGAAAGTAAATTTTATTTTTACAACACAATGAATTGAAAATAAGATACAAAAAATTCAATGCAATATATATGTAAATAAATAGTTGGATAAAATTTCCATTCACAATTTCTATGAGCAAGTATGTCTCTTGAGCAAGTATTTATGTTTAGTGTTAAACACTCCACAGTTCCATTTCATGCAAACTTAAAACTTATTTGGAGAAATGTATTGACATGTTATTTTTTATCATTAATATGTATCTAGAGAAAGTATCCTTTTATATATATAATAATATTTATATACTTATAAAAAAATAGAAGATAAAAGATACAGAATTCTCACTCTGAAGTTTAATGCGTAAAAATATTTTATTAGAGATTAAAATTATTATTAAATCAATAAGTAGTTACAAGTCATGAATAAATTGTTTCATGCTTATTAAAAATCACAGTTTTTACTACTTATGAGCAAGTTGATTAGAACTAATTATAGCATTGTTTTACTAAAAATACCCTAAATTTCAAGAAACTTTTCAGTTCTCCAAATTATACTTGAGCAAAATATTTTTAATTTAGATATGCAAAATAAATTAATCTATAATGATAAATTTACAAATTCAGTAAAAACTAATAAATGCATATTTGTTATATATATAGTAAAAAATTTCTACATTTGTATGATTGGCTTATACTACATTCAAACTCTGAAAAAACAAATGTTGTGTTTATAAATACTACACAAATATGTGTGTGTGTTGGATTATTATTTTTAATTTTTTGTAAGAGAATTATAGATTCAAAAATGGCTTTTTTATTTTGATCATGTAAGGATGAACAGGAATTTTATATTCTATATATATGGACACAAATTTATATTTGCTATACTACACATTTTAATCTGAAAATTTTAATGCCTTAATTTATTACTATATTTGGAATTCAATTCTCGATTAATTAGTTTCACAATGTTTGTATATATACATAGAATAAGTATATAGTTAAAGTGAAACATTATATTAAGAGTTTCTTATGTTACATTTTGTGCTGATCAAGTGAAAAATTGAAAAATCAAGGTCCGATCATTGTCATTGGTAATGACAGCTAGAAGTTGAACTTTCATAGCACCACAGACATTTTCCCTGGCCTTTGGAGGTTGAACTTCAACAGCACAAAATACCTAATCATGAGAATGTGGACGACTGGTTCTCCCCTTCTGTTCTTGACTTTGAAAAGAGACTTTATTGATTACTAAACTATATAGGAATTATAACATATAGATTATCTCTTAGGGAATAAAATTGTCCATCCAATGTAATTTTAAAATCTACTGTCAGCAACGCGAAGCAAGTGGCTTCGAAGTTTGAGTGGAAGAGTCTACCACGAATAATAATGAACAGTGGGCTTTCAATCAAATCATAGTTTCGAGTTAAATGAAAATGATCTTTAAATTCCTAGCTCTAATAACCAAGTTAAAAAAAGAGAACGAACTATGGTTTCATCCTTGTCACTGAAGCGCAGTTCATATTTATATAGTTACGAGATCCATTTCCTACCCAAATTAAAACTTAAATATGTGTATGATTCCCATCAGTCAATTTAATTCTTCTATTGTAATATTATTATTTTGATAAAATAGATATACGCACTGGAAATAGATAACTTAGGAAGGATGGGCGCATCTCGAAAAAATTACTTTGTAAATTAAAATACTATACTACAAATGAACTCTCAAACATTGAATAACAGATAATTTCTAAATTATAAATTAATATAGAGTAGGTTACAGAAATCCTTCTGGTATATAAAACTCCTCATCTTGTAGATACCATAATACTAAATTCAATGTCTACATTATTCAGCCAACCATATAGAAATAAATCTTTTATGAAAAATTACAGGTCACAAAATAGAAAATATTAAATTTTAAATCTTTTGTTCAGCTCAAAATTGAGTTTATAATAATCATTACATTAATTGCCGTCCAGTTGATTTGAAATAGCTAAACTATTTTTAGCACTTGGAAAGCAATTAATCGTGTAAAATGTAATTCAATAATTGATCCAATGCATTAAATATCTAAATTCCTACAAGGATATAATGCTTAATTTTAAAGAAATTTATAAGACTACTCTCTTTCTAAGCTTATAATATCCTAATTTGTATTATTTGAAGACTCCAAAAATTCTTTTTGCGTATTTAAAAAAAGGGGGAAGGAATCTTTGTGTTCATCTTTAAATTTGACACTTTTTTGGGGCTAAATTTGTGCTTCATTTTGCAGAGTTTCATGATGAAATTATTCATTCAAGTGTCTTGATAAAATAAAATTTAAAATTTGTTTATTAAGTCATCAAATGTTTTTTTCTACTAAACATAATTAATACAAAATATGTTAACAAATCCTCGTATAAAATGTTTTAAATGCTTCCTAGTTTTATTTATTTTACTTTACTGTCTATTCCGGGAGTGCTAGTACATAAGCAAAAATACTATGTTTTATTAAATGTTTAAATTCTGCTACCGTTCGAGTTTTTACGTATGCTTTACATCTTTGATTTTTTAAAAATTTAAATACTCTAATTTTCCTTAACTCCTTATAGTGGCTGCGTTAGCCTAGTGGTTATGGTAACGAACTTGAGGCTAGAATGTTTCAGTGCACCTATGTAAATATTTTTCCATGAATGATACATACTTATATGAAATATATAGTGGCTAGTGGCGCTGATTGCTGTGCCGTTGGGCCTGGTTTTAAACCCCGAGGCACATGGTTTGTAAATAGCGATGCCTTGCGGCATGGGGGGACTCTAAATAGCCGTCGAGCTACAAGTCTTCTCGTGAGGTTGGTGGAAGAGGAAGAGAGATGGGAGTTCCCTGATCACCTCCAAAATTGAGGTGAATAGAGCCAACCGTACTGTCACCTGTATGGTGTCAAAGCTGAGAAAAGGACATGCGTAAATCTAGCCCCTTGCTATGATGTTAATATTTCCATTGCCGACTGTAGGTGGCATAAGTACAATAAGAGAATAAATTTTATGCTCGGGAATGTATTGCAAGAAATGTCAAGAATTGCAATTTCTAATGTAGCTTAAAGAAAGCAAAAGGAAAGCCATTGATTTTTAAAGTTAAAAAAGTTCAAACTTTTAAAAATGAGTAGATTTCGGAATAAATTGATTAACCAATATTTAAATTCAGCCTGAAAGATAAGTGTAAATAATGTTTTAAAAATAAACTTTTTTGTTCTTCTTCAAGATCTGATTTTATTCCTAAAAATTTCCTACTGTGATTAATGTATAAAACGTGAATTCGTTTTGCAGTAATTTACTTAATTTATTTACTTTTATTTATAATCATGATTTCTGTATAATATGAGGAGAATTAATTTATAACACAGAAATGTATCATATGTTCGGAAGCTTTAGCTTAATATAGTATTTACACTATGAAAGCCATTCTCAAAATTTTCTTTGAATTATTGATTTCCGCATGAATAACCAATTAACTAAAAATAATATTACCGTAAAAGTGATCTGCTAGAATGGGTCAGAATCACACAAAAATATAAATTTGAATAGTAGATTGATATCAATTTGAATCGCGGTACCAGTTAATGTAACTTTTATTCGACCTTATTTTAAAATTAAGTAAATACATATTGTGAAATTATAATAATTTGTAGGGGAAAAGGCGGACTTTTTAATTGTTATATGCAATCAGCCCTGGCCAAGTACTGGTTAACTTATGCGGACGTCCTTCGTCACTTGGTCAGAGGTTCTTTCGTCAATAAATTTTGTCAAAGCAAAGAATTATTATCATTTTAAATACTAAGGTAAATAACATTATTTCTTACAAATACATAACATAAATATCATCAGTTCATAATAATTAAAAAAAACGAAAAAAAAAAAAAAATTTAATTAGAAACATTTGCGAATATGAACACTTTTTTTATTTTTGTTCAAAACTAAAGATAAAAATTCTTCTGATATTTTAAGTTTAGTAAACGTCCGTTTTAAGGTCAACAGCTATACTACCGTTTTTACATGGTCCTAAAGATTCAAGAATAGGGGAGTGTCAAGAATAGGGGATTCCTTTTGTCAAGAATAGGGGAGTGTTTCACAAATACTAGAAAAACTATCCTATTCAACTAAGGATTTATTTTTCTTTTATTTTTGCTGCTTCCCTACTAATTTTCACTTCTTGTCTTGAATTAAAGAACCATCAGTTTTGAAACTTTTTTTTTACCAATCATTTCATTGTAAAAGATCTACATTTTTAATTAAATACCTTCAACTAGTACGAAATAAGAAATATTACGACTTTGTTCAGTGATTAATATATAAAAATACTAGCCGTTATTCGCCTCCTTTGCAGGTGAATAATGGCTAATATTTGAACTGATTCACTGAATTTCACTTGTTTAAAAAGTCCTCTGATTACAAATAAATGAAATCTATACTTTTTTTTCTATATTTATTACAATTGAAACGAAATGCTATAATTTTCACACCAATTTTAAAAAAATTTACGAAGTTTGTAATCTTTTTGTATAACTATGTATTATTTTAGGAAAAGCTTACGAGCATTTAAACTTTCCTATCTGCAAAAAAAATAAGAAGAAAAAAAAAATTCAAATATACCCATTTAAATCTCAATACTCTTATCCTTATGAGAAAATAAAAAATAATTTTTAAAGGTCAAAGAAAGTCACCGGAACACTAAAAACTCTCTAAAATAAAATTCAAGTAATGATCAGCACATATAATTTTCTACAATATAGCCAATTAAAAAACATACAAAAGCTTACTTATTTTGATCCTTATATATTTTTCAAAAAATTTAAATATTTTCAAAAAATAAATTGACTGATTTGAATATAGCTAATTGCATTAAAACATTTTAATTTCATATGAATTTCATTAAATTTATCAATAATTTGATTTCATATAATTATTCCACTTAACAAATGATTAGAAATTTGTATTGTTTTCAACACAGCAATTATAAATCAAATAATAAATAGGTTTGTTTTTCGATGTAATGTATTTACGAAATTAAACCAATACTTAAGTTAAGCCTGATTAAATTCATTTTAGTATTTCATATTTCAGAAAATAATATAGGCAAAATGCAGATTCTTCCTCCATAATGTATGTACAATATATGTAGAGAGAGAGAGAGAGAGAGACCTTATTTTTAACTTGCTTTTAAATTAGTATTAATGATACATAATTCAGTCTTGCATTTTTTGGTATAAATACTGTCGTAGAAAGAAATTTTAGGTATACGAATCTTTCTTTCATATTTTATATAAAATGACACCTTTTAAATTAAAGGATGCTTTATATTTCACTGAGAACGTGATGACTACTTCGGCCATTTTCTAATCTTCTATGAATATTAAAACTAAACCTCAGTGGCGCAACAGCCCATGAGGGTCAAAACCTACTGTGACTATATGTATAATTTATTATGTTATAGAAGTTAAATATTGTATGTAAACAGAGGTAAAAAGAATTTTAAAGATAATTTTATTAAAAATTATTTCCAGTAATACAAGGATTCTTTTTAAACTTTTGTTTTATACCAGCAAAACTGATGTTTTATTATTAATATTATTTATTTTCCTACAGATCTCATTTCAATCTTTTTCTCTTGATGGTAGAAATCTTTTTTCTCAATACGATTCACTCTAGGCAGTGGTACATTTGCTGTAATTTAAATTTTTTTTCTTTTTTACTCCTCCACTATTTGCGCCTTTAGCCTTTAAAAAAGTGGCTTCGGCTTTTCAAGTACTATTATGTTTTACATTATAGAAGAGATTTTCAAAATTTTTTGAATTATAGATTTCTTGCGCACAACTTATTTATTAAAGGCGATATTACCGTAAAAAGAATTAAGGAACTTGGTTCCAAATCACATACAAATATGAATTTTAATTTGATAGATCTTGGTTCTCCCACTTTGAACTGCAGTTCAGTAATACAAAGATAAATACCTCAGCTATTTAATTTTCCTAACTTGCATATTACACTACGTAAAAAATTTTTTGTGAAAGTACTGAATTCCATTATTAAAAATGCAAATATTAATATTTGATATGAACAGAGTAAGTACACAAGGCTCCTGGGAGTCCGGAGCCCCCTCCCAAAGCCCTGATTTTTCCTGATTGATTATAATTCTAAGTATATAGTACGTAAAATTTAATAAGATTTGTTATTAATGATTAATTTTATTAATTAATGCTAATTATTTATTTGACACTAGTTTTTACTGTGTTTTGTTCCTTGAAAAATCGATACAAAATCAAAAAGGAACATGATACAAGATTGGTGAACTTTCGACTTGACCCTCCCTTGAAAATTCCCTGCAGCTACTGACCTCGGTATTGCTTTTAGGATGTGATGTACAAGTCTAACTTCAAATCAGTTTTTAATAATTGTGTGTGTGTGCAGTTAGTTTCCTCAAGTATGTATTATTTAGCACAATTTATATTTTGCGTGATGATAGCAAGAGAATAATATGTATGAGAAAAAATTAATAATTTTGCAGTGATGTACGTGCACGAAAATAATGCAGCAGTTCTGCAAAATTACAAAGCAATTTTAGTCAACCTTTTGCCCAGTAGGTATGTTGAATTTGCGTGATATAGCCATCCTGGGTGATAGCTAAGTAAGCCTCAGCTGGACCATGCTGGGAGGGAATATCCAAAAGATGAGACATTTTGTAATTTTAACACGTAACTTTTTATTAAGAATAACCTAAATTACTTAATTTAAATAACAACTTCTTTTATGAGAATAAGCTACAAATTAATCTAGCCATTAAGTCAGATTGCACTACTAGATCACTTATCCTAATGATAGCTAATTATCTGCCTAATCTAACCTTCTATACAAAAATATTACTGCCTATAAAGTAACCCCTCTCCTACCTTGGTTGGAAGACTCTCCTATTCTGCTACTTGTAGATAAGTATATTCAGGCACTATTACTCTTATAATTAATATTATTAACGAAGATGGGCGTATCCTGCGAGGAAGCCGCTTAACACTTGTTCCTGAACTGTTCCGTACTAAGTTATTCTAGTAGGCTTGCCGTTATATCTCATCAAAGCATCTATCCTTTTAAAGTAGTATATCTTATTTGCATTTTCGCTTTGTTTCTCTTCTTGGTATTAGTTGGAAAAGTTTTGCTATTAATCGTGGCCGTCAACAGAACGTAGGAGTTGAACGTTAGAAGAAGAACGCGAGAGATGTCACAACCTCCAAGAAGAAAAACGTGATTTATTTAAGGGTTCCTAATGCCCTTAATAAATTATGCGCCTAAATTTTTATTTGAATCTCTTCGCTTTCTAAGTTTTACTTAAATTTCAACTTTGAATCCTCATTTTAACTTCTATAATTTCCAATATTTATCTTGACTTTAATTTTCATTATTCATCATAGAATTAAATTTAATATTCACAACTTAATTTTAAAATTCTAAAACTCGTATAGCCAAATTTTATCTCATTAACTAGGCCAACATTAATAATTGCTGTTTAATCATGGTCCATTCTCATACCTTTTTAAGTATATATACTCTTAAAGCAACTTATATATTGATACACTTAGGTTTCTACTCGAATTTTTCTCGGTGCGCAGACCAAACTCTGCATCCGGATAATCTTATCATATGGAGCTGGATTTCTGGCTCCACCACCTCTGTGTTGAGGCTACATATATCATCTATTGACATCTACTTTTCAGGGTCTGTCACCCTGAAATAAAACTCTCTAAGTTACTTTGTCAAATCTATGTTTACATAATACCAATAAGCTCTACCCATTTTTATGCATTATATATTATTTGTAAATCACAATAAACTTTCATTTCCATCCCCGCATCTGGTTCCATAAAACTTCCAATGAGCCGCGCAGCGCCGTTAATATTATTGTTATCCCATATACATACATATACAATTAAGCAAATACTTTTCAATAAACTATTAAAACAAATAACCAAAGGAATTGTTTCCATCCTCACGAAGTCATACACGAAGCAAACAAATGTGTAATTACAATTGTTTTCCAAAAGAGAAAAATATTTTTACACAAAAAGTTCAAAAATAAATATACACTCCACAGTGTCAACTTTGCTTGGCTTATAACTTTTAAACACCGCCTGAGACTTCCTTCTTGCAATAATTCTTCCGACCACTTGTTGGAAAAATCATAAAAATGAAACAATACAACCTTGATTTTTATTTGTCCTCGCACAGGACTTCCAATGACGAGGTGCTACCACTGTTCTTTCCTCTTTCTTTATTCCTTGGCTGCACTGGAATTCTTTTTATGTTGCCTGCTGTAGGGATTGTAGTCTCTTGTCGGCTTTTCCTTATTGGTCTTGTTTCCTCTTGGCCGGTCGGGACTCCTGATCCTTTCTCATGCGCGGCCTCAGGTTGTACTTCCTCTCTTTCCATCTTGAACTTCAGTTGTTCCGTCTTGTTCTTTTCCTACTTATTTAAATAGTACTGATGACAATGGTCTTTTGTTAATATTATTGTGTCCCTTTCTGTGCCACTTTCTCTGTGGGTCCACTCTTTTGCCCCCGGACCGCTACGAATTTTCATTCCCTTAGCGAGTTTTTCTCTTTACTTTTCCTGTCGTTCGTAAATGAATCAGGGAAGAGATCTGACTAAAGTGATCTGCGCTTTCTATCGGTCCTATTTTGTGTTTTTATATTGTTTTGATTGGCGATTAATCCCTTTTGCCTCTAACTTACGTTTCACTGCAGATCTTTCTTTCCCATAGTGTGGACTCCATTTAATCTTTTGATGTACATTTTCCGAAGTACTCGTTTCCTGACGTGATCTGATACTATCTGGGCTACCTGTTCCTAACTCGACCTCGTCACATTTCCTATGACGATATATTCTTATTTGATCAACGTTAACGTTAATCTTTTTTCTGATTTCCATATTACAATATTATTGTTATTTCTTACTTCTAGTACTCTATAGGGTCCTCAAATTTTTGTTTAAATTTGGAAATAGATTTTATTAGCTGCTGAACTTAAAGGGTGTGTCTCTAATAAGACCTAATCATTTACCTTAATTTGTATATCTCGTCTTCGTCTATTATAATATCTTTTTCCACCTTCCTGCTTAGTTTTCGTTGTACTTAGTCTAGCTTCCTTTAAATATTTTTTCTATGCTTTTAACTTTGAATCTGGATCCATCTGGAAATCATTACTAATTTTGAAATGGGGTAATTCAATTGACCTAAAATAATTCCAGGATTTTCCCGTTGTTTCATTCACCGCCGTACGAATAGCGTGCTAAACTCTCACGTAAGCAAGAATTGATCCCAAGTATCGTGTTGATCATACCAATTTGTAATCATTTTGCACTATATCTCGATTAACTCTTTTCAGTCCTATTTGCTTCTGTGGTCTATATGCAACAGTCTTCACATGCCTTATGCCTAATCTTTTCACTTAAATGCTCCAAAAATTTCCTGGATATGAATTGGGGACCATTATCACTTATTAATTTCTATTGAGCTCCAAAACGCGATATAAAGTTATCAAAAAATATCCATGCATATATGAGATGAGGCCTTTTATGAGGTATAATTTCAGCCCATTTGCTGAAATGATCGGTTATTACTAAAATATAGCGACTACGTTCCTATTCTCGATAGGATACGGGCCTAACAAAATCTAACGTTACTATCTCATTTGGATAATTTGATAATCGGATTTTAATCGACTAGCTGGTAACGCTAGTTTTTATAGTTATTAACTTGGTACCATATGGCATGCAGAGACATATTGATCAATGAATTTTCATATACGTGAGAAATAAATAAACGTCCTGAATTTTATGCGATACGTTTTAAATCTTCCTAAAATGTCCTGCCATTGGCCTGTCGTGAAATTCTCCCCATTATGTCATTCCTTAAAGATTTTGGAATGTATACACGCATTTCACCTAACGACGCTGTGTACAAGCTCTGGGCATAAAATAACAAGCCTTCAATTAGACGTGTAGTCGTGGACCACCTCACATATCGTTGCATTAACTGAGTTATCTTCCGGTTTCTAAATATCTATAGATATGGGACTCCACCTCTGGGTCATGCTTTTGTTCTGTTATTAACTGTTCCTCGAAGTGGAAAGAATTAAATCTTGGATTATTGCAATAATTAACTTTTTCTCCTATTATATACATTCAACAGGATTTGCGATAAAACATTAGCCACAATATTTAACTTCCTTTCTGACCCATCAACGCAAATTCCCTCTCATCTGTCTCTATTATCTTCAACCAGCGAATCTTGAATTTTCAACGATTTCTGATCAAAATCTAAAATGATCCTTGATCCACTTTATAAAATCATCAATACCTAAGTAGAATACATGGGTATTCCAAATTCCATAGCGAAGCATGAAATTTATCTCAAGGTCTTCAAATTGTCTGATGCGAATATTCACCCTACAAGCAATCCCTACAGTTTTGCATTTCTGCACCCCTGTGCTGTTATTACCTTGCCCGTGGATTTTAATTTGCTTATAAAAAATATTTTCTATATACTTCTTCCGATATAAAATGATTTATCTGCTCCGGTGTCCTATAGCTTCAAAAATGTGTTATTTGAATAAAATAGGAACGGGGAAGCTTCAAGCGTGATATAGTATATCGGAGAAAGCTTAATTGGTATTTCTCTTGCTGTTTCCTTTTGAGGCTGATCTTTAACTTTTACAAATATCTTAATTGTCCCCTTTAATTTATCGCCTCTGACTGAAATTTCTACTGAACTCCCTATTTCTACGGTCCCTCTATTAAAATTATCATTTGATCATTTTGGAAAATTGGTAACCCTTCGTTGAATCTCTGATTACCATTCTGGAAATCTATTCTCCGAACTCGGAATATTTTATTGGCTATTCTCATAAAAATCATTTCTGCCATTATTTGGTCTTACGCCCAACCTCAGAATTTCTCCAGTTTCTGCGATTAGCATCGCGGCGATTAGGTATGCTATGCGCGTTTTGACTCTCAAGGTCTTTCTACATTATCAATACTTCATTCCCAGAACCTCTATTTAATTTGTAAGAATACCTCTTCGAATTTTGCTGTTATTTCTAAAAGTTGTACCTTGTTCTGCGGATTGCGTAGAACCTTACCGTAGTCCTGATCTGTGGTTCGAGTCTACCACAAATGTGATCAACCAATTCCGCCTGTGACATCACTGGGCCTAAATCCTTTTCTGAATTTTTACTGAAATCGTAAACAAAGTCTGTGGGTTCCCTGATTTCCTTCCTGCTGTGACGCGAAAAATCTAGGCCTAATTCTTCTTATTTCTTGATTGCGGGAAAAGCTTTCGCTAATTCAGCCTGAGCTGCGCGAAATCCGGTAGCTGTATCTTGCACTAGCACCGATCCAAATATTGAGTACCAATCTTGAGCCCTTCCTGAGGAGATGACTTTTCAAGTATACATGACAGATTACTGGATTTCTGGCGTAACTGTATTTGATTATCTATTGTCTCAAGGAACCTGTTACATCTACCGACCCGAAAAATACATTTCAGGTGATATACTAAATCCTCCTGCATTACTTCCAACCCAGAATTAATATTGTTCATGTTAATGGGAGCAGCCATATCCTGCGATAGCTATGTTCCTGTTGATCCGCGTAAGCTAGAGGTGTGGGATTATCTAAAAGATGAGACATTTTTGTAATTTTAACACAACTTTTATTAAGAATAACTTAAATTACTTAATTCTAAATAACAACTTCTTGAGAATAAGCCACAAAATTAATCTTGAATATTTTAAGTCAGATCGCACTACATCACTTATCCTAATGATAGTTAATTGACGTCTGCCTAATCTAACTTCTATACAAAATATTACTCGTTTATAAAGTAACCCTCCAAATTTTGGTTGAAGACTCTCCTATTCTGCTACTTGTAGATAAGTATATTCAGGCAATTATTACTCTTCTTATAATAATATTAACGAAGATGGGCGTATCCTTTCCTTTCCTGTGAGGCCGTTCCAATACTTGTTCCGGAACTGTTCCGGGCACTAAGTCTCTAAGATTGCCATCCTATCTCATACTAAACCTCTATCCTTTAAAGTATATCTTATTTGCATTTTCGCTTTGTTTCTCTTCTTGGTATTGCTGGAAAAGTTTTGCCATTAATCGTGGCCGTCAAAGAACGTAGGAGTTATGTTAGAAGAAGAACGCGAGAGATGTCACAAACTATGTTTGAATAATGTGATAATAGCCTTTGTTGCTCCATATCCTACAAAATACTAACTGTACGTTTGAATAATAAAGTTTGAAAGTTTTCTAACGTCACTTTCTTCTTTTTAACATAATCTTTTTGTGAATAGTTTTGTGCTGACAAATTAATTTTGAGTTAGCAACATTTCAAGATAAATAATATTTTGATGGAACATTCTGGGATTTTTTATAACTATAAATAAACTTTTGTTTAATTGCTGTTGAAAAGTAAAAGGAGGGTAATTTACTGCACATGCAAAAGTTATGCAACTTATAAATATGCAATAACTTTTTTAGAAAATTGTGGGTTAAGGGAACACATGAATTTAAATATCTTCCAAAGTAAGTATGCAAATTTTATTTTAATGTGTGTACATCGATATTCAAACTAATTAAATTGTAATTTTATCTTTTTAATTTCCAGTTGAAATTGGTTAAATTACTGAAATATTGTTCAATCTTTGTGCATGGGTACTCAAATAAAGTACTAGCTTTATGATCAACCAATTCTTTATTTAAGTTATTTGAAAATTTACGCAAAATACCTAGAATGCGCAAAAGCGAATCATTCCCAAGCACCTCTTGGGGCGGGGGGAGGGGAGAAAAGAGAAACGGACATGGATGTTTTTTATTTTACGTGCCAGCTGCAAAAGATCGTTGCTTGTCGGAAGGATCACAGGTCGGAAGGAATGGCTACAGTGCCCGGATGGAATGGTCAACTAAAAGATCCTTATCAGAAACAGGGGTTCCTATTGGAACTAATGTGGTGGAAATTTTTGCTTGAAATAATAGAGAAGGGTCGTTTTATCTTAGAGGTCAAAATGACGCAGTACCCGTTTGGTAATATAGGGACGTTTCTTCCGCCGAAGAGGCAGCTAATTGTTGTTTAACCCTCTCCCCAACGGCTTTCAATGTATTTTAGCAACGACAATAATAAATCAGGAATAGGGAGTGGTTCAAAATACTTGAAAACTGTGAATTCCTTTTCTTCGTGTCTTAAACCATGGGTGTAAATTATGACCGTTTGGAAGGACAACATTGCAAAATAAAATAATAAAATTAAGGGCTACACATGCAATATTTTTTCAACATATTGAAATAAAAATTAACTCTATATAATTTTACTAAAATAAATTAACTTCTTTTTTACAATTTTGTTAAAATTTGAATTAGATATGTATAGGTACATATTTATTTTAAATTTGTAAAAGTTTCGTTTCATTTAGTTTGGATTTTATAAAGAGCGAAAAATCCAAATTAATGAATGGATGAATTTGCTTTTGTTAAATGTAAGCAACGTCGGGGCCACAGACGAGCTTTCAAAATTAAATAGCATTAATTTTAATAAAATTATGGTAGCTTTTGAAAAAAAAGCTGTAAAATTTTTTTAGAAATATTCCCAAAATTTCGATTAGAGAGATAAATCGCATTTTTAAGAATAACATTAAAACTGCGTTTGTATTTGAGTAAAATAAATTTTGAAACGAAAGGCAAGGGATTATAACATTTGAATTTGACTATTTTCTTCCTATATAGTGAATGTGTGTGGTATGGCAGTTAAAAGAATTATATAGTATCTTGCTATCTCGTTCTTCCTCTGGAAACAATTTACAGAGATAACATTTCTGAATCATTAAATACAATGATTAAAAAATAAACTATTGATGATATAAAACTATTTTTTATATTTATTTAAATAATTAAAAAGAGTACAATTGTACTAATTTTAATAATAAAATTTTAGAAATTATATATCACAATTAATGTACTTTTGTGAAGTTTTAAGAAAAAAATAGAGTTATAGAAATTTTAAAATATTCTAAAATTTCAGTTGCTGGAAAGATATTACATTTTTAAGAATAACATTAAAACTGCATTTTGTATTTGAAGAAATAAATTTTGAAAATGGAATGCAAAGGGTTATAATATTTGAATTTGACTCTTTTCTCCCTATAGTGAATGTGGAGGGTGTGGTGTTAGAAGAATGATATACCAATTTTATTATCGTCATTCCTTTTACCAATTTACAGATAACATTTCCAACTATAAATAATATTGACTAAAAATTTTTTAATTTGAAACAAGTCTGAAAAATGTAAATAAAATTTTATTCAAGAAAGTATAATTTTAGGATTGCAATAGTAAATTAGATGATCAAGTGTATCCTGTAAAAAATAGACATAATTTGATATTAAAGAAAAAATAAAACCATTTAGGAAAAAATTGAGTGCCAGTGATAAAAAAATATTCTTTTTTTATAAAACATGTCTTCAAAATAATCAAAATGCTTATAAAATCGATAATCCTTGCATAATCTAATTCAAGTGGAATTCATTGAAGGACTACTTCAACTAAGAAGGTAAAATTATATTAATCTTCACATAAAAAAACCCAATTTAAAAAAATGAATAAAAGTTTATAAATTTTTCCTGAAATAAAATTTCTAGTAAATATATATATATTGGTATTTTAAAACCATATTTTATAAATCAAATATTGATTTTACCTTAAAAATTATTATATAAATTTATCAAAAATAGTTTTATTGTAAAAATAATATATAAAAATGTATAAGATAATAAATAAAAATGTAATAAATAAAGAAGATAAGAGAAAAACTTTTAAAAATTAAACTTTTCATATTCATAGTATTTCAGCCTCTATAATTTTAATTTCATATTTAAGAAACAAGAGAATTCTAAATTTAAAAAGAAAATATCAACTGTTCCAAAGAAAATTGGAAATTTTACGTATAAAAAGAATTATAAAATGTAAAAAGAACTGCTTTATGAGCGTTTATATGTACAAATTCTTCTATTTTTAATCTCTTCATTTACACTAAAAATTATTACTCTAAAAACTCTTGAAAATTTGTTATACATTCAAAATAAGCCCAAAACTCTAGGGGTTTCAAAAATTCATTTTTAATGTATTCTCTTTAAAAATGTAATTATATTTCGACTATATTATGTTGCGGAAGAACCGCATTCCAGCCCATTTTTTTCTGACTCTTCTTTTACTTCGTGTTGCTCTAAATCCAAAGAGATGTAGCCAGATTTGTATAGACGATTGCTTACATTTGGAATGGATATCCTACCTTGCCTGTGGATTCCTAGTATTTTTGAACTGGTTAAAAACCTCGATTACTGAAGAGTTCACAATTTAACATTTTTAAATCGGTTATTAAACGCTTTTAAGATAATATTTACTATTAGAAGGCTTATGAGCTTTAGAGAACTAACACTATTACTTGGAAAGATTTGTGAAAAATCAGCTAAATGAGGAAAAGAAAAGTGAAATTTCCCTAGGGAATTGTAGACCAAAAAAAAAAAAAAAAAAAAAACTAAGCAAGAAGTAAAAATCACCCTCTAGCTGATAAATGCAATTAGACTTTTGAATCTAAGTATTGCGGATAAAACTGGATTTGTATTTACCATGTACCAAACTACATGATAATATATATTGTAGTACCGTATTTTAGTACTTTAAAGTTGTGCACTAAAAACTCCAACTTGCTACACTCTGCCCCAATTTAAAACTGAAAAAAATTATTTTGTACAAACCTGGTGATTTTTAACTAAAATTAGTAGGTTGATTGATTGATTGAATATTAACGTTGCACTGTTCAGCTACACGAGGCCTTTTGGCGACGGACCACGTAATTTTGAACCATGGTCAAGTGACGTGGACGACACCTCGTAGTTGGCACCCTCTCTCTCCTAACTACCATACCAATGGGATGGTGCTAGCAGGTAAATTTTATTATTTTGTACATAAATGCTTTGTGTTTCAAACAGTGCAGGGTTAAGCTCATTTCGAGCACTAGGTGCAGAAGATCTACAATTTTTAATAACGAATTCAATACTTTTTTTCAATTGTCTTTGAATATAAAGTGTCTACAACAAGTTATTCTCTTTTTTAAAAAAAATTACTATACAATATTAAGGGAATGTTTCAGAAAAAGTCCAATAATTTTTAGAATTTCAAAATTTATAAGATAATATATAATATGATTTATCTATAAACAATAGATCCAAAATACAAGTTAAATTTGTAAATTTTTAAAAGTTTATCTCATATTAGATTGAATTATAATATGAAATTTTTTTGATTAATATAAATATTTATCCATTGATAAAAAGAAAATTTTTTTTTTAAACACAATGAATTGAAAATAAGATACAAAAAATTAAATCAATATATATGTAAAAAATGTTGGATAAAATTTCCATTCACAATTTCTATGAGCAAGTATGTCTCTTGAGCAAGTATTTATGTTTAGTGTTAAACACTCCACAGTTCCATTTCATGCAAACTTAAAACTTATTTGGAGAAATGAATTGACATATGTTATTTTTTATCACTAATATGTATCTAGAGAGAGTATCCTTTTATATATATAATAATATTTATATACTTAAAAAAATAGAAGATAAAAGATACAGAATTCTCACTCTGAAGTTTAATGCGTAAAAATATTTTATTAAAGATTAAAATTATTATTAAATCAATAAGTAGTTACAAGTCATGAATAAATTGTTTCATGCTTATTAAAAAATCACAGTTTTTACTACTTATGAGCAAGTTGATGAACTAATTATAGCATTGTTTTACCAAAACAATTCTAAATTTCAAGAAACTTTTCAGTTCTCCAAATTATACTTGAGCAAAATATTTTTTAGACTTTTATATTTATGCAAAAATAAATCTAATCTATAATGATAAATTTACAAATTGTGCAAAAACCAATAAATGCATATTTGTTATATATAGTAAAAAAATTTCTACATTTGTATGATTGGCTTATACCACATTCAAACTCTGAAAAACAAATGTTGTGTTTATAAATACCACACAAATATGTGTGTGTGTTGGATTATTATTTTCATTTTTTTGTGAGAGAATTATAGATTCAAAAATGGCTTTTTTATTTTGATCATGTAAGGATGAACAGGATTTTTATATTCTCTATATATGGACACAAATTTATATTTTATTATACACACATTTTAATCTGAAAATTTTAATGCCTTAATTTATTACCATATTTGGAATTCAATTCTCGATTAATTAGTTTCACAATGTTTGTATATATACATAGAATAAGTATATAGTTAAAGTGAAACATTATATTAAGAGTTTTCTTATGTTACATTTTTTAAAGGATCATGAAAATTGAAAAATCAAGGTCCGATCATTGTCATTGGTACGACAGCTAGAAGTTGAACTCTCTATAGCACCACAGACATTTTCCCGGCCTTTGGAGACAATGATCATGGTTAAAAAGCTTGAAACATCGGTACAACATGCCCTAACGGAGCAGCAACTTCTACGGTTCCGGAGACCTGTAAATCTGTACAGGAGCGAGGTTAATGAGCCATTCTTGCATCGTATTCTGTCTGTGGATGAAAAATGGGCGTTGTACGACAACTGCAAGTGCAAAGCACAGTGGCTGAATAAAGCGAACTTGCGAAACAGATCCCCAAACCAAACTTTCATCCATAGAAAATTCTCGTATCTAGGTGCACGGTCAAGACCATGGTCCATTATGAATTCCTCTCGAGTGGCCAGACCATTAATACGGACATGTATCATCGTCTATAGGATGAATGCTACAGGAAACTATCTATGCTTCATCCTACTATGGATGATACATCAAACAACTAGCACTAGTCAATCGGTCAAATCCCATATTCTTGCATAGTAAAAATTGACCCCATGTCTCAGTTGGTAGCCTGCAAAAGATCCAGGAGTTAGGGTATGAGCTTCTGCTGCACTCTCCTTATTATCTAGACCTGGCCCCAACTGATTATTATATGTTTCACCAATTGGTAATGTTTGTGAGACAAAAAATTCCCGAACCTGGATACTTTGATTCAGACGGTTCGTGATTTCTTTGAACAATGTGACGCCGACTTCTACCAAAGTGGCGTTATTTCGTTCAAAACTCATTGGGCAAAGTGTATTTATGATGATAGTGGCTACTTCCCTGAATAAAGGCTCATTCACAACAAGGCAATAAGTAGCGAGCGTTAAAGATGTAGCCAGTCAACGAGTCTTTAATTCCCCTCTGCAAGGGTCTCTGATTGATTACATCTTCAGCGCTCACTACTTACTACTTTAGTGTGAATGAGCCTTAAAATCCATTTCTTTCTTTGTGACTCATGTTTTCTTTCGTATTTCATTTTAGGCCAATAATTATGGGACAACCTGATAGTTTCTATTTCTTAATTTTTAGAAGCTTTACATTGTTGGAAACCAAGATGATTATCTAGGACTTGTCCTCGAACCAGTTTTGACCTGCGCCACCCCAAGTTGAGGCTATGCAACAAAGGCTAATATTAATTTTCGTGAAAATTCTCAAAACTTAAACAGATTTCAGAATAACGAGCAAAAGACCTCTTATTAAGCAAAAAATAAAAATCTCTCTCAACTTTTTAGAAAAAACTGACAACTCTCAAAATTCAATCATCACAGATACCGCTAAATATATTCCTAACCCAAATTTTAATAGACCTAGATGCTTTTTTATTGATCTTTCTCTTATAAATTAAGTACAGTAAGATATACGCGGGGTATACGTCCCATCAAAGTAGAGCGTAATATGAAACAGCGTTAAACGAGGTTATCTCATCATGTAAATAATGGGGTTAGAGGAAGATAGGCAGAAAATTGGTCAGGTTTTTCCATTAAATTTATTAATTATGTGTTTTTTATAACAATAAAACAAAAATTTATTTCTTACAAATATAGAAACATAATAAATGAATATACATATAAAAATAAATAAAATTCTAAGTCAGTATATTTACATTTCAGATCATTCAGTCTCTTCTGTATTTTCAATTTTCTGCCTTTTTATCAAGAAGGTATCTAATGTAATTTGTGTTTTCCTTTTGAGCTTTGTTAGAGATTGTTGGTAAACGGATAAAGCATCAATAACACCTCGTCTTGCCTTTAAACTCCTGTCAAAATTTGGGTCATTTTCAATAAATTAGTCCATAATTTCTGTTTTAGAGGTCAAACTGGTTTTTAGAAACTCCCTTGAAAGTTTTTTTTTTGCACTTTTTAAGAATCACTACTTTCAATATTTTTGTGTTCTTCTTGTTCCACACTAATTCTTTGAGCTCATCATTAGAAAGCCCTCGTGTAGCTGAACAGTGCCACGTTAATATTCACTCACTCACTAGAAAGACTTGTAGCGGTATCTAACTAAAACCAGTACTTAGACATCACGCGAAGACGATCACCTTGGGGTGATCGATAGAGTACTGGCGTTCGGATCGGAAGGTGCCTGTTCGAATCTCTTACCTACATTGGTGACCCTGGACTAAAGTAAGGAAGCGCAATTTTCTGAACTGTCGTGGCGCCAACTACCGCAAGAAAAACAAATAAATAAAATAATAAATAAGAAGAGAGTAAAAAAATAAGAGAAGGAATTATAAAAATATTTAAAAAAAACAAACACACTCTCTCAGAAAGAAATGATAGATTACCTTTTTCTCATCTCAGCAAAAAAATAAAATAAATAAAAAATAATGAGAATAAAATAAATAAACATGCTCTCTCCGTAACAAACGAACGAAAAAGAAAAGAAAAAAAAAATCGTTCGCCTATCCATCTCACTGGTGGGAGAGTAGTGTAGCGGTATCTAAATAAAACCAGTACTTAGACATCACGCGAAGACGATCGTTTTGGCGTGATCGATGGAGTACTGGCGTTCGGATCGGAAGGTGCCCTGTTCGAATCTATCAGGGCTGCTGTTTCTTGCCCTATTTCTTTGACATCTTCCACATTTACCTCATCTAAACTGGTTTGTTTCGCTTAATTCCACTATTTCATTCATATCGACAGAGTGTCCAGTGTCACCGTCCTTGCTTAGATCTTGGTCAACTGTTCTTCCTCACCCCTTTCAAACATTTTCTGTTATTTCATTCCAAGAAAGGTTTATGTTTTCTATAGCATTCATGATATTGTAGTTTTTTCCAAACTCACTTATTGATTGTTTATCTTCTCCGTCTGTTTTTTTTCAAACATCTGTCTAAATGTTCGCCGCAGGTAACAAGCCTTAAAATTTGATATAACGCCTTGATCCATTGGTTGATTAAGGCAGTTGTGTTAGGCGGCAAGAAGACCACTTCAACTGGAATGTTATTAAGTTAGATAAATTCGTTGGATGGCTTGGAGCATTATCAATTAAAAGTAGTTCTCTTGATTCAAGTTTTTCAATTTCGCAATAGCTTTTAACAGACGGGCAAAAATATTCAGTGAACCAATTCTGGAAAATTTTCATAGTTATCCATGATTTTTTATTAGACTCCTAAATTACAGGTAAAGTAGGTTTGGATATTTCTTTCACTTCACCCTTGGGTTTTTAGAATGGTTAACAAGTAGTGGTTTTAATTTGAAATCTCCGCTTGCATTACCACCCAGGAGATGTATTAAGCGATCTTTTGCAGCTTTAAATCCTGGTGCACGTTTTTCTTCACGGAATAGAAATATTCGCTTTGGCATTCTTTTCCAAAATAGGCTTGTTTCATTAACATTAAAAACCAATTCTGGAAGATAGTTTCCTCGTTCAATTATTGTTTTTAATGTCGGTGGGAATTCAGCCGCCGCTTTCGTATTCCACTTGCTACTTCTCCTGTAAGCTGTATGTTATGAAGATTATTTCGATGTTTAAATCTATTAAATCCTCCTCGACTTGCAACGAAAGTTTCACTTGTGTCACTAGCCTCAACCTGAATGTAATTAAAAATTCTTCTTGCTTTTTCCATTATAATAGATTGGCTTAATGGCATATTGCCTTCAACTTCGTCGTCAATTCATATAGAAAATCGTTTTTCCATTTCCTCTATTGTATTATTTCTAGAACGGGTAATTCTGGTTGCAGAGCTTGTCGTAGTTACAGTTGCCGATGACAGTATTTTATCGTTATTCTTAAGAATGGTCCTTATTGTTGAAGTTGCCAAATTCAATGCAGAACCAATTTGAGATTGACGTTTTCCAGTATCTAATCTTCTAATCACTTGCATTTTAGTTTCTAGTGAAATACTTTTTTTCTTGTTGCTTTATTTTCGTGTTTTTTACTATCACCCATTGTTCTCACTTAACACCAAAGAAAACTTTTTGCTGAACTATGCATTACTGCATGCGCATGCGCAGATATTTTGCTTCTTAGAAATTAACTGCTTGTTAGAGCTCTGTTCATCATTGTGTATAACTGGTGTAGCTAGCTCTGAGGAGGCCTGTATCAAAATTCGGAGCCCCTTTTTTGATATGGAAGCCTTGTTAGTGGACTGTAGTTATACATATTGGGGCTCCTGTAGCTTGGAGGCCCCGTATCATTGATACGGCGGTAGCTACGCCCCTGTTGTGTATGCTGCTTTTGTCTCGCGTTATTAAAAAGTTTTTTTTAAAATGAAGCAGTGAATGTCGCTTGATGGATTAATTAGACTTACTAGATAAAATTAGAATAAATATAATATTGAAAAATTAGATTTATACAAGATGAACCACGGATGCAAAGAAAAACTTAGTTTAGAAAAGCTAGATATTAGAACGAACCCTTTGATGACCACACCCAGCCATGATAAAAACTAAAAATTATAATATTCGTCACTATAGAAATCGTTATATTATATAAATTTATACTTACAATAAGGTCAACGAGGCTTGAAACGATAAAATACGTTCGTATAACACCGCAGGAAAGAAAAACACAGATAAACTGCTTCGGATATCGGGAAGCCTAACGCTGCGTGCAGTTTCGGGAAATTCCACAATTCAAATAAAAGAGCTAAGCGAAACAGCGTTAAGCGGGGTCTTACTGTAGTTTATTTCTCAAAATTTAATCTTATATTCTAAATATAATTTAAATCTTATAACTTTTACTGATTTCCATGTAGGGAAAACCTGCTCTTGTGACTTCTCAAATTGGCCGCTTTTGATTTCCAATCAAAAAGCGCTTCTTTCCGTTCTCAAGCTCACTCTTTAAAAATTCTAAATTTTTAATTCTGCTAATCGGCTTGATGGCGTAGAAGTAGCGTGCCCGTTTCGTAAGCCCAGATTTGCGGGCTCGATCCCGGCTGGAGTTGATCGATTTTCTGGATGGGAAAATCGTAGGCAAGTATGTCATATGATCATGTGACTTGTAAAAGATCCCTTGAGTGACAATTTAGCTCTGTAGTACTCTCGGCAAAATTAAATCACTGCAACATTTAACATCCGACGATAATTTAAACTAAAATTAATTCAAGCGTTAAAATTTTGTTTCGAGAGCCTTCCCTAGATGGTACCACCATGAAATGGCTCCCACGTTTAGGGATTTGACGTGTCTGCGAAGGCTTAGTTGGTATCATGCATTTCACTAGGAGTAAAAAGTACTGGCATCTTTGCCGGCTAAGCTAAGTCCCGCCCATTTCTTAGATTCCCTTTCAGTTGTCTTTTTTAATTTTTCATTTAATTTAATTTAACGACTTTTTAATTTCTTGGCACTATATATTTTTTTTTCCTTCTTAAAAGTAGTTTTTCCGACAGAGCAATTAGTAAAACTATCGCAATCACATCAAATTGCACTATAGGAGATAAAAGCCTGACAGGGTTACGCACTCCATAGTAGTAGTCTCCAACCCTCGGTTAGCGGACCGGTACCGGTCCGTGGGTCAAATACTATTGGTCCGCACAAGAAACATTAAATTATTTCCATTTTATTTACTACGGTATATTTTTCTTGGGTTTGGGCTACTTTTTATGAAAATCACTTTATAATCCTAGTTATAAATCACACTTTATATTCACTTTTTGGTGTAGCTATGTTTTATTCTGAAGTCACGATTAAATTAAAATTATTAAATCAAAACAGTCAATATAAACAATCAACGTCCTCTCCCTCAGCAGGCCGTGGTAAAATTATACAACGTTGACCGGTCCCTGGAGATAAAAAGGTTGAGGAACACTGCTCCATAACATCTCCCTTACAACTCCTTGACTCCCTTCCTCATTTTATTCAATGAAGTTAGATTCAGTAGTTTAATTACAGAAATATCATTGAATGAATTGCTCATGGTTCAGGGATAATACAAATGAACCACTGGATTTTAAAAAATTATATTTTTGAAACTTCTACAGACATTACAATAAGTGATTCACTAAATCAAAGTAAAATGTTAAAAGTCATGTTTTTTCTACCATCAATCAATAGATGACAGCCAATCCATAGAATGCAGATTGAAATCTAAAACTGGTGACAGTAATAGAGAAGAGTTTTGGTACTTACGTATTATCGCAACAATCGCCAACGTTCACGATAATTCACCAAGTTGGCAACCCCAATTTCGCATGTGTCATATGAGCTGAATCGGCATACATGTGCTTCGTTTCATATGTCACCAAAAGGTTCCGATAATACGTAAGTACCAAGTTTTTGTATATTAGAATATGTAAAGATTTTTTTCACTTATTTCAGTACAACATGCATTTAGAAATCATTATGTAGAGGAAGCATCAAGTCAAAATAATATTCTGCAGTGCTATCGGCAATTGTAAAGATAGGTTGCTAGTGCACAAAAAAAAAAGTGCCTGCCATCTATACATCAAGGAAGAAATAGAAAAAAGGATGAGGCTGAGTTAAGTTCAAAATCCACACAGTTGCTGCCGTGAACTCTACAGTAAAATTTTATGAAAAAATTAAATTTCAAGCTGTATTACACACCTGCAACTTAAAGAATGCATTTGTTCAGTATTAGGAACCAGTGACAGTGAGTAGTACATAATGTGTGGCACAAACTTGATTACAAATTAAATGCTTGCTATATTATATATTTAACAAAAGAATCACAAATCGAATATTTATAACTGGAAATAAAATGTGGTTTACTTTTTGAAAAACTTCCTATATCACTTATTGCAATAAGTATAATAATTTTAAGAATATAAATATTTCAAATCCAGTCATTCATTAAGCTAGAATTGTGTTACTTTTATTTTATTACTGCATTTTATAACTTTTAATCAACTCATTACCATATCACAGAACATTAGTATTCAAAAGTACAATTTTATTAAATTCACAATTTCATAGATATAAGACTTATTTACAGTTTATAAACTGGAAATTCCTTCCACTTGACTAATTAAATCAATTCAAATGTCTTAAAAGTATTCAATTACCAGTTTAACAGACATAATTTGCAGCTAATTCGTCTCAAACCTTTTTCATTGATCTGATGTTTAGCAAGAAACTAGATACAAGAGGCTTCAGGTTTAATAATACAAAAAAATTAAATTGGCAGAAGATTAATTTATTTTGAAAACCATGCCAATACCTAAATGTTTGGGAAAAAAAAATAATCACAAAACTAAAAATTTTTACACACACACACAGACTGCTTTTTTTTACTCTGTTTTTCAATTTCTAAATTATATATACTAATAGTATGACTAAAAAAATGTGAACAAAGGTTAAAATACTTCCAATGCATAACAAAAATATAGAAAATACAATTACAGAAACTATTAATAAAATTTCCTCATGATATTATTTAAATTAATCAGATTTAATTTAGATGAAACCAATGAAGTTATTAGCAATATAATAAAATAAAGTTTTACTTTACATTTGGAAAGATACTAGTTAAAAAAAATACAGGTTTTTTTTATTATTATTTCAATTATGAATCCATTCGATAATTTCTTTTGTCAGAGGGTAAGTTATTAAGTAAGTCACACAAATGCATATGGCAGGATTTAAAGTAGCAACATATCTCCAAAGAATGGTGATAGATGGCAAAACCATATAGCTTTATTATATTCAATTCATATTGAGTAGGTAGTATTCACACACATACATGATGCAGTTTCAAAAATGGCTATGGTGCTGAATGATTATACGATAGAAGAGCAGTGTGCTGTGGTCCAATTTTTGTGGGTGAAAGGGATTGAATAAAAAAATATTTATAAAGAAATATTACCTGTTTATGGGAGAAGTGTTTGTCATGTAAAGCAGTTTATAATTGGCACGAGAAAGTTTTGCAAGGCCATCTCAAAACTGTTGATGAAGATCAAAGCGGCCGTCCAGTTTTGATTGCAACAAAATCAATGGAGCAACAGGTGGAAGAATTGATTTGGTCTGATCAGTGACAATTGATAGCATCCCAACAGCAATAGGATGTTCTCATGGTTTAGCATACATCATAATATATAATCATTTGAATTTCCAAAAAGTTTGCACATGTTGGGTCCCCAACACAAAATCGGATGGGCATTCACTTACAACAACTTTTGCAATATGCTTCTGAAGGTGAAGACATGCTTAACAGAATGATCACTGGTGATGTATCCATCACTACCAACCTGAAACAAAATGTGCTTCAATGCAATGGAAACATCCTTGTTCACCTTCCAGCAAATAATTCAAGGTTACATCCTCAGCTGGTAAGGTTATGCTTACAGTGTTTTGGGTTTGCAAAGGAGTGATACTTGCTAACTTTAAAAAAAAGGTGAAAATGTGACTGCTCAATCATACTGTGATGTTCTTTTCAAGCTTTGGACTGCCATTCAGAGAAAAGCAGAGGAGTGCTGATTCCTCATGATAATGCATGATTAACTACAATTCCACAATTTCGATGGGAAGTGCTACAGCATCCACCTTACAGCCCAGACTTAGGCCTAAGTGATATTCACCTGTTTGGTCCATTGAAACAACATCTTGGAGGCAAACTATTTGCAGCTGACAACCACGTTCAACATGAAGTCCTACTGCGGATCAGACTGCCGGCCAAAGAATTTTATGCAGCTGGAATTGGGGCTCTGTTAAACAGTGGGATAGTGCATCAACGTTGCTGGAGATTATTTGGAAAAATAAAAATTGTTTCCAAGGGATTAACATGTTAAATTATTTTTTATTATCTTTTGTGACTTACTCAGTGACTTTCACTCATACAACTATTTCAAAATAATGTGAAATTCAAGGCATTATGCTTTAAAATTATTCTAATAATTAATTTTACACAAGGCAATGAAGTAATAAAAGCTCAAAGAATAAAATTTCAATGTTTATTTACAATTTCAATTGTACAAAATAAATATACAGAGTTTAAAAAAAATCTAATTTTCATTATTTGTGATTTAGAAATTGTACCCCTAGATTCCTTTCATCTTCCATCATTTGAGATTCCTCATTCTGAAAAAAAAAATTATATTTAAAAAAATTTGTTATAAATAATTTTAATACATGTTGTCATTTACTTTAAAAGATGTACATACAACAGAAAATATTTTCTGCATATTTTTTAATGTCTTAGGCAGATTTAATAAAACTAATTTGTTTCTATATGTAAAGCACATAACCTATACACATGGTAGAGAAAATAAAATGTAAATTATTACTTTATTATCACTTGCACATAGGAAAGATCCATTATGTTGGAGAGAGAAACCACACATTATAGAATAATTCTTTCCCAATGCAGATCACATGTTGTAATCATGATTTAACAAGTTGCCCAATACACCCAAAGAGTAAAAAATTTATGTAAAATTTACATTTGAAGTAGACTTTAGATAAATCTTTTCAAAAAAAAGAAAAAAAAAAGCAAACTATTTATAATTCAATTATTATCAAATAAGAAATATCTAAAATTAAGAATTTTTTTGTTCTTAACATATTACATGTCACACAAAAATTATATTACTTTAAGTCTGATTGCTTAACATAATATAAAATTAAGTTCCAACTTTTCTTAAAATTATAATTCTTAAAAGTATCCAATAAAACAATGTATACTTTTTTATAGGAAAATGTTATCAGCATATTACAATAAATCCATATATTTAGAATTATATTAGGAAATTTTACTTCTAAAAGTTTTGAATATTTCTGTGCTGGTTCTAAGTCTTCATCTTCATCCTGTTCTTCAAGTTTTCTTTTATATCTATTCAATGAAGTTTACATATGAAAAATTAATAAAGAAGTCAGATTGAAATATAAACATCATATTCAAAATTTTTTAGTATTCAAAATATTAAAATAGTTTAAAAAATTAAAAAAAGAAGGAAAATATTTTAGCTGCACTACTTGTTATTTTTTTTTGGTTTTTAATTTGCCCAAATTTTTTTTAGACCTGCCCCAAGGGATCAATAATTTGAATGTTCTTTTTTTAGAAATAAACATAGCTATAAAAAGTAGGGAAAATTTGTATAGTACCATTTTTAAGTAGGGTCTGAATTATTTTAAAAAAGGGCTAATTAAGCATAAAATTTTTAAAATTACGAAAGCTAAAAAAAATTTGGCAATAAAATTTATGATTCTTTGAATTCTCATTGTGTTTAAATCATCTTGTAACAACTACATTTAAACTCTGCCTCCCCTGCCCATTAACACACCGGCGGGGCTATTGTTTTTTAAAGAATGAATATTTTTTTCCTTCTTCTGCCCAGGAACCCCCCAGAGAAAAGGGGGTTCCCTGGAGTCGGGGAATGTTTTTCCCCCCTTTTTAATCTTTAAGCTTATTTTCTGAAAAGAATGCAATCTTGTGTTGTGGAACATATGGAAAATGAAATAAGAGATTTGTTCCTGTACTTATCAAAACCTTCGTTATTTATTTATCATAATGAATCAAGACATGGGATTGTCATAATTTATATTATTAAAAATTTATCTAGAACATCAATTTTATTAAATAAATTAAAAATGCCATAAACATGAATAATTCTAGTTTAAACTTTACTTAGAAACAATATTAAAACACCAAAAAAAAAAATATTATTTTTTTAAAAGCATTCACATGTTAATTTTGGGGACTATCAAAAAGAATATCACTAAGGTACCTATAATATAAATTTTAAATAGAAAAAGCAAATTAATACATAAACAGATAAAATGTTAAACATATTATAATATTAATGTGTAACTTTCTTAGCTAAAAATATTTTTACACATTAAAATGGAACATTTAAAAAATAATTTTTAGAATATTCTGTCCCAGCAAATTTCAATATGAACAGGTAGAAATTCACTTTATACTTGAAGGAAAATGAATCTGACTAGATATTAAACATATGCTCTAATGTTTAGCAAACAAATAAATAAAAGATGTGAACAGTCACACTAAGCTAGGAAAGCCTAATAATTTTTTTAAAAAACTTAATCAACTGTACTTTTTTAAAACAAGATATTTATTATTAAAGTAGCACAATGAAAATTAAGGTTGTTGACTGTGAAATATTGAAAGAATTTGAATACACTACTCAGAATGGAAGGCTAAAGTAAACATAAAGGTTTTTTCAATTTTTTGAAAGGGATTACAATCTCACTTTTAAAAAATTCCTAGGTAAACAAACATATGTAATTTGATTTTCCCCAAACCCAGGACCGGGAAACCTTAAGGTCCCAAAAAGTTGAAAGACCCAGGAATCTTTTTTACCATTTATATTCTGATTTTCCCAATTAGTTAAAAAATATTAATTTAAAAACTTTAAAAGCAAAATTTAGTGTTTTTTTTTCCCACAAAGTATAACCTCCCGATGTTTTAAAACCATCTAATTTTTTTTGGATCAAAAAAAAAAATTACAGAATTGGGGAAAAATCATTTACTTTCAATGATACGGGATAAAATTTTTTTACAAAAAATTATATTTCTATGATTTTTTTAAAAAGAGTCAAAATCAATTTTTATGAAAATGATTTCTAAATGGTTTGCCATTTTTTAGCTAATGAAATGATACTTCACCAAAAAAGTTCATGCTTTTTCTTTTGAATCAGTCATTTAAAATATTAAATGTCAAAAACTTTTTTTTAACAATTTTTAAAAATACTACTTTTATTTAAAAAATAACCCCTTTTCATTTAAAAAAAATAACCCAAGCAATTTTTTTTCCCGGTGTAGAACGATATTATCTGTAATCGTACAAAGACTAAAAAAAATAGTTAAAATTACTTTTTTTTAAAAAAATTTGGGTTTTTCCCCCTTTTTTTTTCTTCTTGTGAGAAATTTTTTTAGACTATTTTTGTTACATTTTTTTTTTAAAAAATTATCGTTGTTTTCAACGATATATGAAGTTTGGGCTTTAACTTAAAAATGAAGCCCGAAAAATTAAAACTTTAACAAAAACGAATTTTCAAGCCCGGGATTTACGCCAGAAAACTCTTTTCCACTCGTCTAACGTTTGGATGAAAGGTTCCTAAAAAGGGTGTGCCTATAAATAAAAAATCACCAGATTTAAAATTAAATATCAAAAATTTTTTTCAAAAAAAATAAAAATTTTATTTAAATACAAAAACTTTTTTTATTTAAAAAAAAACCACAAAATTTTTTTCCGGGTGAACAATTTATCCGTAATTTTAAAAAAGTTTGAAAAATTTTAAAAACTTTTTTAAAAATTGTGTTTCTTGTTTTTCCTTTTTGAGAAAATTTTCGAATTTTTTTTGTTAAATTTTTTTGAAAAATTTGTTAGAAACGATATATGAAGTTTGAAGGATTAACTTAAAAATGAAGCCTAAAAAAAATTAAAACTTTAAGCAAATAAAGCTTTTTTACAATAGGAATAACTCTTCCTTTTATTTTGAAGGTTTTTTTCACTTATTTTTCTCGAAGATTTCGCGGCGTGATCGCTTAAAGCGCTTCATTACTAACTGTTGGACCCGGGTTCAAAACAACATCATCACTTAATTTTTATGATTTTTTAAAAAAATACTCTAAATTTTATTTTTGCATTTAATAACTTCGCCAGCAATTTTGTAATTGGAAAGATAATTTATTTCATCACGATACAGTTTTTTTTAAACAAAACGATACTTTACATGTTTTATGATTTTTTCTAAAATGAATCAATATCGATGTGTTTATATGAAAATGATTTTTAAAAAACTCATACTTTGATGTTTTAGAGTTAGTGATTTAAAAAATAAGTTGCTGAAAACTTTTTTTTACGAATTTTTAAAATATACTCAAATTTTTATAACTACAAATATTTAATAACCACTTATCAAATTTAAAGATTTTATAGCTTCTTCATTTATAAAAATAATTGCATGAAACTTTTCCCCCATGTATCGAACATTTCAAAAAATGCTCAAAATTTTATTTCAACATTTTATTCAGTTGTGAAATTTTGTAATTATAAAAATTTCTACTGTTTTCAACATACAACTTTTTTAAAAAGGTACATTTTCCTTTCTGGGGCCTAAAAAGTTGCAAAGTGAGTGAGTGAATATTAAAGTCTCACTGTTCACTTACTCAACAGCTCTGATAGCAAGAGGGAAAAGGGAATTTCCATGACAATATATTATGCATTTAAAAATTTTCGTGCAACACCGGGAGGAAATAAAGCTGTCTGACAAAGAAAAGCGAAAAAATTTCGAAACAGGGAATTTTAACTTATACACTCGGTAAAAGCCTGAGCAATGCCAAGCTAAGCAGAGGAGGGGGTGGAAGTCATTTTGAAAAAGAGTATTAGAAGTGCTGATTTTGTGAAGGAAAGTGAAAATTTATAAAAGTAGAGAAGGCCCGTGCAATTCCGGGTCATGTAGCTAGTGTTATTTACATTTTTTGTTTACTTTAGAATAAAAAAATGTAATATATAGGTGAATGTACTTTTGAATATCAGTAAAACTACTTAATTGAATGAAAGGAGAAAAAAACTTTAGTACCAGAAATTGGTACAGTTGAATCACTGAAATCACACCAACGTAGTTCTACAACTTTTTCATGAAAATTATTTATCATACAGAAAATTGTTTATAAGTCATATTTTAAGTTTTAAATGCTCTTTGAAATTAAAATTATAAGCTTTTAAGCCAGAGTTCAGTGATTTCTTTTTAGGTGAAAATTTTGATGGAATAGATCTAAAAATGATATATATAGCTTGTATAGTTGTGGTAAAAGGTAGATGAAAGTTTCTGAACAAACTGCCATTTCTAAAATTCATGTTTCCTGAAATATAACTTATGGCATACAAGTTTGAACATATGTTCATTTAGACCCTAAATTAACATGGAAGAAACATATTGATTCATGTGTTGATAGAGGTTACTCCAGATTTAAGCAGCTGAAGCTTTTAGCTGGTGTCACTTGGGGCTTACATCAAGATGTTATGTGTACAGCTTAAAAAAGAGTTATATCCGACCTGTTGTTGAATATGGAAATGGGGTTTTGATAACTGCCTTTGATTCTGTTAGAAATAGGCTTAATCTTCTCCAAAACAGCATGATGCATTTAATCACTGGTGGGACCAAATCAACCCCTATAGCTACAATGGAACTCCAGACAGATTTAGAACCTTCGAGTTAAAGGAGCCAAAGAAGTGCCCTAAACCTGGTTGAAAAGATCTTGAGAAGAAACAATTTCCTAAATTATTGTAGACCCACAAATGAGAGATTAGAAACCCATATCTCTTTTCTTTCAACTGTTCATAATCTTTATGACACTTTTGATATCCCTACACCCAACCGCCAAATTTTTCCACATGAATTTAACCCTATTATGTGCCAGGTGATGTTCAAAAGCCACCTGGATCTTGTTTGGAATGTTGGTAAACATTTTCTATACAAAGTGACTTAAAAAGTATTTCTCTTGCTACTATACATTGTAGATAATCTCTTGACAAATGGTTCCATGTGTACACAGATAGTTCAGCAGATGATGCTATTAAAAATGCTGGTGCTGGAACCTTTTCAAGTGCTTTCAGTATTAGTTATCTTGATGGAAAGTATTGTGATAATTTTGATGGTGAGATAGCAGCAATATGATTTGCGATCGATTAATTGGATAGCTGCTCTGAATGCAATATTTTGTTTATTATCAATTTTCAAGCTTCCATTTTGTCTCTAATAAACTCAAGATATAATGAAAATGCATTAGTTCATTCCTGTAGAATGAAGTTAATTGAACTTGGGATGCCTAGAGAAAGCATTGCCCTCCAGTGGATTCCCAGCCATTGTAACATTTCCAGAAATGAGAAAGCAGATAGGCTTGCTAAAGCTGGATCTCTCACATCCCAACCTGACTCTTCTTTGCCTCTGGGTAACATTAAAAGACTCATTTACAGTAAACTGCAAATTAATAGAGTCTCCCAGTATGGTGATGCAGCTGCAGGTAAAAGGTGGAACATCTTGCTTAACAAAAGTGGTAGAATCCCCAGTTCCCTGCCTCGATCTGTTTGAGTTGCATGCTTTCGTTTACTTACTAGACATGACTATTTGCAGAGGCATTTACATCACATTGGAGGAAAGGATTCTGCTTGTTGCCCTCTATGCCACCAGGGTGAAATGGATGGTGACCACCTCAGACACTGCCCAATTATTTTGAAGTTTTTTGTAGACAACCCAATGGAGGCAGATTTTGATTCTTTTTTTGCTTCGTCATCATTTTATTGGGCTGCTTGTCAATTAATGGCAGAGATGCCGAAGATGGGAGTAGGATAAAAAAAAAAGTTTGAACATATGTGTTTCTCAGGGATAATATTGTTCTCTTGAAACAATTTTTTTTGTTGTTAAAAAATTCTCCCCAAATTTACATCAAAATGAAAATGAAAGAAGAATAAAGAAGGAAAGAAATACAAATAAAAATGACCATGCCATTTGTTAAAACATAACTGAACATGTGAGTAGTTGTCATAGGGCAATAGCATTGAGTTCCCAGAACTTGGAGCATTTTGTAAGTTTAGAGATTTCCACTCACATTGATTCAATAATACAAAAATGAACAAAAGTTTCCTCTTTTCTATCTGACCAGTATTACATCAGACTTATAAAAATTTTCAAAGTAAAACATTCTTCAAATTCAACAAACAAAGCTTAAACATTTCACACATAATAAACCATTCATTAGTTTGAAAGGGAATTGAAAATCTACTTTAAAGTTGGATGATGACAATATAATAATGATGATTATTGATATATTATTGCAAACTAAGAATTAAATTAAATAAAATTTGTAAGTTGTAACAAATAGAATACATTATTTATAAAATATCTCTCTCTCTCTCATAATACCTTCAGAGTATAATAATTCTGATATGAATTTTTTTTTTCTTCCTTTCGTTTATAATACAAACATTTCATATAATACAGTAAATTAATAATTCCCATTATAGAAACAAAATTGTATTCATTAATACAAAATAATATTGCAGCACACATTTCAATAGAATACATATTTTTCATAAGCCAAAATAAGAAGAAAAAAAACTTACCCATCAATACTTTCTTTAAACTTTGCTGTTCCATAAGCAATAGCAGCTAAGGCAATCTGAAAATATAGTAATTGAATTTTTTTTATTCATAAGAATAAAATGTTTAAATATTGTTGTAATAAAATATGTTTCTATATAGCACACATATTTGTCAAAAAATATATTAAATACATATGCATGTAAGTGAAGAAACTAAAAAACTAACTGAGCAAAAACACTATATGAAATATATAAATTACATGTAATAGTGATCAAAATCGCATATACTTATTGAAGATTTTAAATTTTGCATGCCTGTAAAAAAATGGGGCATTTCAAGTTAATGTAATATTTATATACAATTTAATGCTGGTTATATTATAATTTAATACAGTAAATTAAATGTTGCAATGAAACAAATCCTCGAATTTTAAATAAAATTAATATTTAAAAAAGTTTATCTTTAATTTTTGAAAAGTGATATCATAAATATTCACAGTATTGCATTCAGAACATTTAATGGTATCCTTTATTCTTGATTACAGCATTGTCTCATTCACATAACAAGAAGTTAGAAGTTTTTATTACGTAATGGCAGCATGCAATTTTACCCACTACTAATTTTCTTTAATATAATGGACAATGGATTTGTACAGGATTTTTGAAAAGATGTTATAAATTTTGGATAGGGTTAAAGTCAGGGCTATTTTCTGGCTAGTCCAATAATTAAATTCCTTTACAATCAAACTATTTTTTATATGTCTTAGCTGTATAGCAAGAAGTTGAATCCTGTTGAAAAATGAATGGAATATTAATGGGAAATAGATCATTAACAGAACATAACAGACTATAACTGAATACAATCTCATTTTCAGAGTGCTTTCAATTCCCTGTAGCTGGCTTGTACCATTTACTGACATGCATACCTGTTACCATTACACTAATAGGAAATTTGACATTTGGCTCAATATAATCTGAATGTACTTCCCCTATTCAACTTATAGAGAGTACAAAATTGAACAGACCTGAATAATACCATATTGGCTTTTTAAATTCAACAAGATTGCCAGAAAGATCAACCTACAAGAAATTTTTCGATAGAGGGTCTGATATAATGTCTTACAAATATATATGATGAATCCACATAACTTTAAAATTTATTTTAACATCCAACCAACCTTCTTGCATATTAAATACTTCTACTTTAACTCTACCATTTTCAAAAGTCCAGAGCTCCCTTCCTTTCCTGTGTTCTCTCTCTGCTGATGCCTACTGCATATGGTGTACAAGTTTTTGAATGCTTTACAATCAAGACTTGAAGTATCCAAAGGTTAATTGGATTTAACATGATCATAATATCGGACTAGTGCGGAAGTTTTACCCATTTTTGGATAAGTAAATTTGCAATGGAATTAATGCCACACATGATGTTGTAATGACTGAAATTGTTGACCAATCAAATGTGTGGATGCTTAAAAAATACAAATGCATTGTGTCTCACACAATTGATCCTCTAAAAAAAAATCTCAGAGGGTGTAGCATGGAAAATAAGGAGAATGTGAGACATTGTTATATGAGTTCAATAAAAAGAGTACGGCAGCTGCAGTATGTTACAATGTTTGTCAAGTTTATGGGGAAGATGCAATAGACAACAGCGCATGTGGTCGATGGTTACATAAATTTAGGGAAGGAGACAGAAGTTCCCAAGATCAGGCAAAGAGTGGACAGACATCACACATTAGAGAAGACGATATTGATCAAGCCATAAGAAACAACCCCAACACAATCATGCAAGAATTAGACGAGACCTTCAACATACACCGGACAACACTCAAAAGACGGCTGGTTAACTTGAGTTTTATGAGAAAGTTGGATTGTTGAGTTCCACATAACTTAACAGATAAGCAACGGAATGACCTGTGTTTGCCACCTGTGTTTCCTTGCTTTCCCAGTTCAAAAATGACCCATTCTTGACATGAATTGTGACAGGAGATGAGAAGTGAGTTATGTATCATAACATGAAGCATCATAGGACTGTGTAGTGTCCTTATTTGTCTTCATGGATTTCAAAAGCTGAACTTCATCTCAAAAAGGTGTTACTGAGTGTGAGGTGGGATGTGCAGGGAATAATTCACTGGGAGATCCATCCACTCAACCAAACCACCAATGCTTCCTTTTACTGTCAACAGTTAAACAGGCAGCATTCAAATTTGGTAGCTAAGCATGCTGCTGTCATCACTCACCAAAAGTTCATGGGCTTTGGTTGGGAGGTTTTATCCCACCCTCCCTATTCTCCTGACTTGGCGCCAACTATCACCTATTTAATGTATTGAACAATTACTTCAGTCAGAAAATCCTTGATGTTGTGAAAACTGCCATCAAAGAATTTTTTGACTCGAAATTGCCGGAATTTTACCACTGTAGTACTCATCTCCAACCAGAAAGATGGCTAGAAGTAATACATAGCAATGGAGATTATGCACAATCATAGGTAATGTTCCTTTTGTGTTTATTTGCTCTCTATGGATAGTAAAAATGGGTAGAACTTTTGCACTCGCTCAATAAATTAAAACGATAATTTGGAACTCCCTATTTATATATAAATATATATATACCAGCATTGAAAAAAAATAAATGCAATATCCAAATACGAAGAATGTGAGAAATTTTTTAAAAGTGCAATAAACTATACTTCATTTACCTGAGAAGGTGAATACAAAAAACAAGCATCAGTAAATTGTATTTTATCTAAAAATTCTTCAATTGCTGGTCGCAAATGTTCTGGATCAAAAAGTTCAGTATATCTGGTCTATAAAAAAAAGCTCATTTACTAAAAGTACTCAATTAATAAAAATCACTTATTAAATACATAAAAAAACTAAGGCAAATTAATCATTACATATTTAAACATATATAAAAGAAATAAAATTATCTTGAATTAATTTTCACAACACTAGATGTTTATCAGAATAGAAAAGTATGAATAGCATTAAATTTTTAACTGTAAATACAAAAGAAAATTGAAATCCTGCAAAATCATTTTTAATTAAAAAATTTTTCAATCCACAAACCTTTATATCAATAAGGAATCCTTCAACAGGCCGATATGGATTATACACAGATAAATCAAAGTTTAGTTGTTGCATTAAAAGAAGTTCATGATTTAAAATGATTTCTGTAGCTTTGTCTCTATCACCCTTCACATTAGCAACAAATTGAGAGATACTAACATTGAATTCTTCAACTTTGGAAGCCAAGTATACACATGTGACACTGAAAAAAAACCCCCGAAGTTAATAATTATTTATCATATCTTTTTACTAATCAATCAATTACCTTAAAAGTAAAGCAAATATGAAATAATTTTTTTACATTTTCTTTCTTCAGTTTTAACATTTTAGTTCTGAATGATCTTGAATACATTTTATTTTTAATAACTTCCATGGAATATTAACAATGAAAGTGTAATTAAGACACACATTTCAAGATGGATTTATTTTTTAGTCAAATAAATAAAAATAGAACAATTAATTCTATTCAGAATAGACTAAAATATTATTAATATTTTATTTTAGAAAAGCAAAGTACTTAGAGCAATTTGAATAACAAACAAATAAAAAAAAATATATCATACTTACACTATATCTTTAGGATGATAATCCATCACAGAATTATTCAAGTAGAATCGTTTGAAATATTGAAAAGAACATCCCTAAAAAAATGAGTTAAAATTAATTACACAAATTCAATTTAATAAAAATATTCAAATTCTATGTTTGATTATAAAACTGGGATAAAAGTTTTTTAGGATATTATTCATGCACTTCAAATTTTCAATGTTAGAAATTATATAAATTCCAATAAATTATTATACAACAAACTTAAGACATTTTATTCATTTCTAAGATAAAATTGCAAGAAAAAAAATATTGTGATATAGAATTTTGTTTAAAACAATTTGTAATATAACTAATGAAACCACTTCAAAATGATTTTTTAAAGGCAGTATTTTTACCTTTGAATAAGTAGTAATTATTATAAGAAAAGATTTTGATCTTTTTTGAAACTTCTGATCCTATTTTGAAATTACTTATTTTTTTGAGTATATCTTAACCTAAATATTTTCTTAATTTCTAGAATTCACTTAAACAAGGAAATGAAGAATCAGAAGTAAATGGGCTAAGAAATGTCATTGCTACTTTCAGTTATGATTTTACAATTGAAATGCTTCACAAAAAGAATAAATTGCATCTTGTTCTTCATACATGACAAATTTATTTAGACTATTAACTAGTTTGATAGTAATTAAAAAATAAAACAGATTTAAAAAACATGAAAATTAGATTAAATGAAAATTAGAATTTAAGAATTGTCTTTGAATAATATACAAACATATATCTCATGTGACACAGATATATTCAATATTAAAACTAAACAACTTACTACAACATTTTTTGGCATTGGTGGTTGAAATTTCAAACAAAATTTATGCAAAATGGACTCATAATGTTTGTATAGAACTTTCTCTTCTTGAACTGTGAGAAAAAATTTCTTGACGGAATCCTCCTAAAAAAGATAAAATATTTTATTTTATAAAATTTGCTTTAATAATTGTCATTAAAAAGTCAACAGCAAGATAATGACAAAATATAAATAAATATAATTTTACTTAACCTAAAAAGTTTTAGTTTTTAAATTTTACAGAAAATACATAGCTTAGGTTTATTTCAAAATCTGGCAATAAAACCCAAAGGATAAATGTGTAAAGTGAACCTGGTATTTGAAAAAAGAAAAATTTAAATTATTATTCTAAATTTGTTTTGAATGTAGAACACTTAAAACAATACTTTAAAAAATTATCTCGCCTTACAAAAAGTAGAATTTTTTTTAGAACTTGTATTTTTTTAAGGCATTGAACTATTTACTTAAATACATTTATTTAATTAGTTGAGTTTAAGAAGTTGAATAATTTAATCATTAAAATTGGCTATAGCATGTGTTTGCAGATAACCAATTAAAATTTGACCTCAAATGAATGCCATCACTAGTCAAATCTTGTACAGAATTTCAAAAGTAAGCAATTTGAAGTTCATCTTTACAAAAAAATTAATTATCCTAATTAAAATTTTTTCTTTCAAAAGCACCCAAGTTTAACTTATAGGACTTTATAATGGACAAATGCTCATTAGAGGCATTTGTTCCTTTGTTGTCTTTTGTTTTGGATTTTTGCTGTTAAAACTACAATGGAGCAATATTGCATATACATATTTTTTTTATACCCACACTCACAGTCCATTAAATTTATAATTCTTATTTTATTAATATAATTATAGAGGTATTCTAGAGTGTTTTTAAAGGATTACATCTCTCTCTCTCAATCTTAAACTTCCATAATTTATCCCACCTAATGTACCATCTCTTTCCTTTTGTGATCTGGCAAGGTTTTATAGAGAAATTCCTGTTTGCTTCCCTACGTAGCTACTGTATTTTGCTTTGCTAAATATGATCTAAATATTAGAATGTTCAGCAAAATTTTTAAAAAGTATTTTAATCCCCATCACGAACTGTTTTGGCATATTTAAGTCCTATGTTGGTTTATTGAGATGCTACTTTTACTATCACTGTACTAAAAGTATCAATGTAGTTTTTTTGGCTAGTTTTAGACTATAGCCCTAATACTAGATATAAAATATAACATAGTTCTTATCTAAGCAAGTAATGCATTTAAAACAATATTTTAATAAAACTTCCATATTAATAAAGTAACTCATATAAAACAGTATAATGACAAAAACAATAGAATAATTTGATACATGACATCTTTTTCATCACAAAACATCAAAAATTAAAAATGTAAATCACATCAGAGCTTAAATTATTCCTTCCATGATAATCTTTTCACTTTCTTGCAACATTCAACATGTTTTTTCACTGAATAAAAAATAATGATGATGTAAGTTTACATGGCCAATTTGCTACTTTTTGGGAATGTCTTCACTTTTCAACATTTTGTAATTTCTTCTGACAGAATACAACTTTATGTGAAGAATTTATACCTTCAGAAGAGCCATATTTAGAACATAGTACACTTACCATATTTAGAGACTTGATTTTAAACATGTTAGATACATAAATTTTTAAAAAGAAAGAGAAAAATTAAGAGTAGAAACTTTAAATAATAAGCAAATATCATCAATCTATTTTTACATCTTCTGGTGCAGCTCTCTGTAAGTTGTATCTTTTGTAACGTTTTTAAATCAGTAAAGTCTCACAATACTTCAGTCGAATAAAAAGAGTAATTTCAAATATATAGAGTTATGTTTTTGCACAAATTCTTTTTTTTTGTATATATATATATATACATAATTACAAACCCAGTAATCAAAATAATATAACAATATTGTTAAAAATATTTCAGGTATTAAAAACAGTTCCTTCTAGCAACAAAAAACATCAAATTACAATAGAATACTAAGCTTGAAAATTAAATAAAAATCAATATTGTGATCAAATCACCCCATAATTTACAATACAAAAAAAAAACTAAAGTTTTCTAAAATATTAATCATTAATAATAATGAATTTGAATTATTTAACAAAATGTATATTCTATTGAGTAAACCTTTTTAAAAAAAATAAACAAATTTTACCATCCGATTATGTACATATTATCATGGATGGGTGAATGAGTGATACAGTCTTATTAATGTAGCTTTATAAAGTAACACGAAGGCTATTGGTAACTACTCGTATTTTTGAGCCTCGGTTAAGTGACCAGGATCTCCTCTTTAGAATACCACACTGCACCAACGGGAAGATTTTGAGCTCAACAGATTTAAGGTGCCTCAGCCCCCTATACATGGGGAGTTTTCATTGGCACCAGGATTCAAATTTGCTACACACCAGCCCCAAGTTTGTAACCATAACCACTAGGCTATTGCAGCCATTATGATGGATGGGATAGTCGAACAAAAGTATCTTCATAAAACATTTTTGTTTGTATATCTTCAATTCTATCTGAGACATCTTTATAAAATTGATTATCATGAAACAGATTAAAATTTCCAGTTAATTTTTTTTCTTTTAGACTTTGGCTTCCTTTATTATGAAAAATTATCTTTGTTATCACCCATATTAACTAGTCTGTTGTTTTAAAATGTCACCTGATCGGCAAAGGCCAGATCAAGGCCCATGAAATTCATCATGGAAAAGGGTTAAGTGATGCCTGTAGTTAGCTGTAGCTGTGAGCACCGTACAGGTGACAGAACGATTCATCTCGGTTTCACCTCAATTTTAAGGGAGAACACCCTGGGTGTTGTCAGGGGCTCCCATCTCTCTTCCCCTTCTACCAAACTCACGAGAGGACTTGCGGCTCGAAGGCTATTTCAAGTACCCCCATACCGCGAAGGCAGTATACATTTACAAACATCCATGCCTTCTCCAGGATTCGAACTAAGGACCAACGGCACAGCAGTCGGCGTCGCTAACCACTATACTGGACGGGCAACATTAACTAATCTGATGATGGAATAAGGTACAATACTATATACTCAGAAAATGTTTGAGCTCAAAGTTTCAGACATATATATAAATACTTATATTTATTTGCCTTTGTTACCACAGGAAGAAAATCTTTTAAGTTTTAGCTGACTTTAACAGTTTTATATGTTATATTTGATAAAAGATGTAAACACTTTAATGATATGCAGAAGATTATTAAACTGGAAATTTCATCTTTCATAAAATATACACATATACTTACATTCATTCCTTTAGAACGTTCCTTAATAAATTTTAAGTTGGCAGCTTCTCTTTTTTTATTTAATTCAGAGCTGCTCTTGAACATCCAAGATTTTGCTTGAGCACTTGTGCTGAACATTATGGCTAGTATAAAATATTAAAATCATATTGTTTCAGATATAAATTATACAATAATTCAAAAAATTAGAAGAAAGGTAAATGCATATTTAAATACTTAAAAGAGGTTAAATTCATAATCCAATTTATGTAATGTTTATCAATATTCTGCTAGAAATTATAATAAATTTTAAAATGACATTTACTTTCAAGAAAGCTTTCCTGACTTTTAAGACTTGGAATGAAATGTATCCATGGTAAATATGTTTGATAAATTACTGAGAAACTAAGTTTTTTAAAAAAATTATTACGTTCTTTCATTGGAAGTAGTTTCATAAAATTTTGGGCATATTTGCAGTTACAACTAGGACATACTATCCAAATTATTACGGCAATTTTTTTAACTGTATCTAATTCCTTAAATTATTATTAACATGCAAATTCTACTTATTATATGTTAAATGATGAAATAATTGAAACTATAAAATGAATCAATAACATGGTAGTGTAGTTTACAACTCTAGAGATGAAGGAAAAAAATAGTGCCAATTACTCAATTTTTTGTTTTGAATTTCTATTCAACATGATTCTAATCTGTCAAGTTGATAATAAAGATGTGCTTTTAAATAGATCCAATCCAATAACATAATTAAACTCCTTTATTTTATGAAAACTTCCCATGTATATAATATATATTTAATGAAGCTACTTCTTATGTGTATGCAAATTTATATCTATACATTTTTATATACAAAATTACAATATGAAATCTAGACAGCTTATAATTATTAATACTTTGATAAAAATTGAACAATTGATCTTTGGTTTTTATGATTTAGTTCAATATAATATAAACATTCTTTAAATATGGTTACTTTTTTCAATAAGTCAAACTAGCATCATTTGTCAAAAAAAAATAAAAAATAAAATTTAAGTATACTAACAAAACCTTAGATAACAAATCAAAAAAATTTAGAAACTACTGTTTGATAAGTATTAGCAAAATTTAATTTTTCCAAACCAAACTTTTCCCTTTTTAAATGTCACTGATAAATCAACTAGAACTAAATGTTAAAACAGAAGATTTTGAAAATCATATGAAAGCCATTTAATTTTTTTTTCTCTCATAAATAGCAAAAAAAAAAAAAATTTTTTTTTTAGCTAATAACATAAATAGAAAATGCTTCCAATAAATATATTTATAAGTTTTAACAAAAATAGATTTATTTATTATTAATATCACTCTACAAAATAGTATGCGAGCTCAAAAAGGTCAAATCCTTAGCTGGCACCCCATGTGAGAATTTCGAACCTTGATAGTTTTAACATGCATCAGTTGCTTTACATGGCAAGTTTTAATGGCACTAGAATTAAAAAAGAACATCGACTACAAATTCACGACCGTAATAATTTGGCCACACAATTTGAAAATTTAGAAATGAAGGTGAATGGGGTTCAAGTGTAGTATAGGGGCACTTTGAATTTAGCGATTTGGCGAATTTGTTCTAAATGTTATGGTGAGATATTGAATTCATTCTGAAATAAATAATAAATAATTCCGAAAAAAGTACCTTGGCGACTGGTTTTAGTCACCAAAAAAAGAGGACTGCGCCAAGTGGCCCCCCTATACTACACTTGAACCGGTGAATGGATACAAAAAGTTTTCAACTAATATATAAAAAATAAAAAATCAAAATTTAACTAAATTATTTGCATCTAATCATTTAACAAAAAATGTATAAATTAATAATAACAATATAACAAATGTAGTTATCATAAACAAATAAAAAAATATTTTAATTTTTTAGGGAGTTCAATTACTAAATATTATCATTTTGAAGGAAATCCTTAAACAAATGCAGCTTATGGTAATTTTAATGAATGGTATGCATTAATATTAAACATTTAAAACGAAAACCACCTTTATTTAGTTTGAAATAGTCAGGGATATGTGCATACAAGAATAAGTATTTAATTAGTTGAGTTAAGTGGGATATGTAGCGACAAAGGCTGTAATCCCTTTTAAAAGTATTGTTTTTAAAGTTTTAGAAACATATCTCAGTATAACAATATCACAGTTCACTTGGTTTAAATTCGTATTGTTTACAAAAGTTAACTCAGTTCAGTTCAAATTCTTCAGCTGATAATTTTTAGTATAAAATATATCTCAACGAATGTATTAATTGGAAAGCCTTTTAATTCTAAAATTGAATTGAAAATAAAACTAAGAAAATATAAACAAAAATGAATTCTGAAGTATTAATAATACTCTTAAAAAAATGTTTTTTTTATGTTACTGACAGAGCCCTTGCTGAAAGTAACAATGAATTTGTTATTTCAGATTTGTTTTCTAAATTAAAGAAAGTCTCGCTCCTTTAGTTTTGGTATTAGGTAAGTGTTTTTCATATTTTGTTAATCCATTTAATTATAAAAGAATTAGTAATATCTTTTGCTGATTCTACATTTTCTTTAGATATTAAGCAGTATTTTCAAGAACATTTTTTGGACAACAATTTTTGTTGTGAAAATATTCTTTATAAGAGAGTGAGAGAATCCCATTTAAAATTGCATTAGGTGAGATTTTCTTAAAAAAAATATTTATTCAGGAACACGAGAATTTATTTTAGCTGCTTAAGATAAAATTGATTTATTTTTGTTTCGATTGTATACCGTATATAAAATTTAGTGTGAATATTTATCTGAAATAGTAATTCACATTTTATTTTGTTGTATTTATTTATAACTATTTTGCAAACTTAATTTGATTTCTTGGTGTTAGTGTGAGAAACATTTCGACTATCATATTTTTCTAAATAAATCGTTAATAACATTAGAATTCATGAGTTTTTTGTAGAGTGGGAAAGAGATTTTTTAAAGCTAAATATAGCATCAGTGCCGATTTAAGCTCATTTCGGGCCCTGGGCGCAGATCTACAGATCCTCTTGGCACTGGAGGATCAAAATGTATAACCAAAAAATCTGGTTGAGTCCAGCTTGCCCAGGCCCAAGCGCCCAATGAATAAACTGGCACTGTATAACAACCATTAAAACAGTTTAAGAAACTGTCAAGTTTCATTTATTAGTAAAATAATCCATTTTACTAATAGGTTTTGTTATTGTCTTATTTATGTTATAGTTTTATTCAGAGAACAATCAAACGATGACATTTTATTTGTTAGTAATAACAAATTAGAATGAATCTGTTGAGAAAACTTTCCCAATATTGTTTTAAATATGGTAGTTTTTTATATAAATTTACAGGTGAATGAATAAAAAAAAAATTAAATATATTTGTAAATGATTTAAATGTTGATTTTAGTCTTTATATATAATAGGTTCTTTATTAAAGACTTTTTAGAGTGGAACTTTATTTTTAAAATATTAGTTAAAAAAAAATCTTGATAAATAAGCTTGGGGTTTTAATAATGCACTCTAAATCTTCAATTTTGTTTCTTTTGGTAAGGATTTTATTCTTGTAAACTCTTGGAACTCTTTAGATAGTTTCATTTATTGTAAAACATTACCAACATTTACTCTGTACTTCATTTTGAGGTTACACAATATCTTAAAAAGGACAAAAGTACCAAAAAACCTTTTTACATATTTCTGTGTTGTCCATCCATTTGGAAAAGATGGTTCCAATTGTTGGCTCAAATCTGATATTCAATTAAGATTTAAGGTTATATTAAGTTTTCCACATGCTCTCAGTGTTATAACTTGTGCTTTTGTAAACTTGAAATGCGTTTTCTCATATTTTTTATTTTTATTAATGCAAGTATTTTCTATTCTTTGGAGTTTTTTACTTCCTAAGCCTTGAAATTTTTTATGGATAGTGTTATATATATATATATATGTGTATATATATATATATATGTACTATAAAATGTAATATGAATATAAATCATAGAATTCTAGCTATTTTTCAAAAATGTATCAAATTTTGTATTTTCAATTTTTTTTTCAGGCTTAGATATAAAAATAACTATTAAAATTAAACAAAGAGGCAGATTTTTTTTTTATTCTGTTCTAAATTTTGTTCCTAATAATCCAGGAAATATAAATCACTTGAAATAACTAAAAAAAAAAAAAAAATGTGTTATTTATCAAAATTTAACCAAATTGAAAAATATAAATTTTTTATAAATTTTAAAATAAAAATTTTTAAATTGATTTTTTTAGAATCAATTTAATGGTGTTTCAAAAAAAACCCCAATTAATTAATTACTGTCTCAAATTATTTATTTATTTATAACAGAATTCTGTGTATTTTTCAGTTATGTAAATTCTTATAGATTAAAAAATGAAATTGTATTGGTTATGCAACAAAAATGAGAGAAATATAGCTATTATTGTAGAATTTTTATAATTAATGTAGAATGTTTTATGATGGTTTGTAGTTAAAAGTTTTCATTAAAAACATTAATTTCTTTTACTGTTATATTTTATATTCTGATGAAGAATTTAAATGTGTTTTAAAACCCTTTTTTGAATGGAAATATTTTCCCTTTCATTTACATTTACAACATGATTAGTACCATAAAATCCAGCGTGTAACACACACCACCATATAATATGCATCTTTTACTTTCAAGCTACAATTTTTAGGTATATTTACTGTATACTGTGCACCCCCTTTTTTATGAAAAAATCTGAAATGCATGTGCTCAATGCTCTTATGTTTTGAAGTCATTTATTCAAGGTATTATTCCAAGCTTTAGAAAAAAAAGTATACTTCCAGGACTAAACCCCTTTAAGTTCATAAGAAATGTCATTTCTTTTAAATAAACAGTATTTCGATATACCTAGAAGCCTAATTTTTTCTATGCTCATTTTTTTTTAATGTTTAAAGCTGTCATTTTTATACCTAGCATATAATGCACACCCATAACTTTCAAACTTATTTTTCTTCTTAAAAGTGCATGTTATATGCCAGATTTTATGGTATGTATTTTACCAACTATGAATAATGTTGTTATTATCTCTTACATTCTATGCAGATCTTTTCATGATGAATCCAATACATTATTTTAATATTAATTTTTTTTTTCATTTTCTTTTTAAAATTTAGGAATGTGTTGTCTTTTTATTTGATTTACAAAGTTTTTTTTTCATGCAATCAGCTTTCAGTATATTACTAATTTTAGGTTTAATTTATAAATAAATGTAAAAATATTTTTGTATTTATTTGTTCTTGTTCTTTGTTCCTATCTTTTTGTTCTTGTATTGGTATTCATATGAAGCCCAGTGGCTGAGTAGTAGTGTATTGTGCTTCCATGCCACAGGTCTGGGGTTCAAATCCTGGGCTGGGCAAAGCCCACTTAGCCTTTCATCCCTTCAGTGAGTCAAAAATGAGTACCAAACTTTCTTGGGAACTGAACACTGGGGGTTTTGCATCAGACTGACCACTTGACCAAAACATCTGCACATGCACCCCAGCGCCTAAGGTCACATAAACTGAGATATGCACAGTAAGCCTTGGTCCTCATAGGCTGTTGTGCCACTGAGTTCAATTCAATATTGGTATTCATATAACCTTCTAATAAAATATTTTAAGTGACCATTTTAGTTGTTTTTTTTATTTTATTTTTTAATTTATACCACTAATAATAAATTTTGTAAAGCACTAAAATATTTAAAATTATGTGAATGGATGATTATTTAAGAAGTTTTTTTTTATGGTTACTGTGTTAATTCTTGCAAAATTGAGAAATTGTGTATGATAGAATTTTTTACTTAATTTCTTGCCATGATGCGCTATGTGTATCATTATTACATGCTTCTGCCAATTAATTTTTAGCTAAAGGTGTTAATGTTGCATTTTTTTCATTGGTTTTTTATTCCTTGTTTAAAACCAATTTGTCTTCAATATAAATTTTTCAAGTATCAATTTTTAATTACTACATGATTTATTGTTGGAATTTTTAATAGACCTATTGTCCTTTTCATTTATATCTTTTACAGTTTTTCTTATATAGAAATAGTATGTAATTTTCATTTTTGAGTTGTAAAAATTTAAGATTAAGAATTTTTTTAAAATTTAAGATTCTCATAACAGTTTTATGAAATTTAAGTTTTTGATGAAAATTTTTATTTTTTTCTTATTTTTTGAATATATGAACACCAACACAAACATATTATTTTTATATATATCTACAACGAAGGGTATTAACATTTTGGAAATATATGTAACCCCCATTTTGGGCAAAAGAAGCTTTTGAAAAAATTGCAATTTTAATGCATCTTCAAATGATTTAAAACTGTTTCTACATGCTGACAGTTAAGTGCATATTGTAGCCTTTTCAATACTTTAGATGATTGGAAATTGATAGTGATAGTTTTTTGATAAAGTTTTCATTAGTTTTGGAAGAAAAAAGTATTCTGCATCTTTTAAAAGCACATTTGAGGTGTGGGTTATGGGTTATTAGTTATCAATAAATATCATCTGCAGTTTGCCTAAAGAGACCTAAGTGTATATGTGTGTGAGAAATTTCTCATACTTAACATATATAGATTCTTGAGCTTCAAATGATAATATATGAGAAGGTTCATAATTTTCTTTATCTTCTCAAAATTTATAGATATCTTTCAACTTTTTCTTTAATTAAATTATTCTTTTCATAATTACCATCTCCAAAGTTATCAAAAGTTTATTCAATTCTGCTCATTGCTTTTCTTATTAAATATTTGTTAAAATTTAAATATTAAAGTATTATCTGGGAGTTTCTCTAATGTAACTTTTTTTTATATTGTTACAAAATTGTGTAGGGGAGAAACAGTCAACAAGTCAAATTAATTAAATAATGAATTTATTAATGGACAAGGACAAACACATTACTGCATGAAGACAAATCAATGTGTATACACAAAGAAATATTAAAACAGATTATTTACTTTAATAGAAAAACACCCATTATAAACAAGCTTTGCAATATTCCAGAAATGGTTCTTGACTCAAATAGATAAAGTTTTCCTGTCTTTACAAACAATGCACAATCAGATTCTGAGCTTGACTGACTGTCTCAACCTATCTCAACAGTCCCTTATTTAATATCATAGAAATTTCCAGAAGGGTCGATTCCACAGATTTCTCGATGGTTCATTGGCACTATAATTTTGCCTTTTTTAAGGACAAGTGAGATATAGTCGCCAGTCTGCTAACCTTGCATCATGTTGGGAAACAAACATTAAAAAATAACATGCATGGTGTGTGCCAATATTTATATATTAAACATTAAACCCTCAGAAATCAATATTACTGTGGACTAAAAGAACCAAGATTTTTGGTTTAAAAAAAACATATTGAATCATCCTACATATTTCTGGCACGGGAAGTTGAGAGAAGCTATACATAAATTGTTCTCTGAAATATGGATATTTTGTCTTTTAGAACAATTCTTCTTTTTTCTTTTTTTTACCATGGAATATTATATCAAATATTTCTTGTGTAAAATTATGATGTCAAAAGATGTGATAAAAAATCTTCCTAATACTGAAAAAAAAAATACTTTTGAATGAAATTAGTAAACTTTTATTTTTACATCTGGACAAAAACTAGATATTTTTCTGTAATAACCATGGCATGTTTTTTTGTGTGCCATATTAGAGTATTTTGGCTTGTGTCTTTATGAGATACTAGGCTTTCATTTGACTATTGTTTTTGTCCTAAATAGAAGTTAAGCTGAACTGGTAATGCATTGCACCTGGAAAATGTTCTAAGTTGTAGGGTTATAACAAAAAAGTACCAACAACATATGTAGATAGATAGATAATTATATGTATTGATTTATAGAATTTGATTATTTAATTATGTACGATCTGTTTCTTTACTTATTTTTCTTTACAGATATAAGAACAGTCTCAAAAATGGATCGAAATCATCATTATAAAGAAAAGAAACATCATTCATCTCAAGCCCCACGAGCCGACTATCATTATCTCATGGCTGAAATGAGTATGTATTTTTTGAAAGTTATCTTTTTTTTATGTTATTATTAATATCTTCAATTTCAGTATACAAATAATGATGGGAAAGAAGGAAAAAAAAAACCCAATGTATTTATTTTTGCTAAAAAGAGTGAAAACATAAAGTATATAAATACCATTTTATTTTAAAACTCCAAGTCATTTCAAATTCTAGAAATCATGTTTTATTACTAAAATATTTGGTTTTTACAGCTTTATTTTAAATATTTTAGAATTATTTAATTTCATTTCCATTGTTAATATTTGAACTTTACTAGTTATAAGACTCGAAAAATATTCTTTTTTTAAATGCTATTTATAAAAAGTTGGTTTTAATTTTTTATGAATGATTTAATTGATTATTTAAATTTTCTCTTAAAGTATTATATTATTATAATTATGTAACACATAATTTTTCTTCATTACAGAGGCTCAAAATTTTGACATAATAAAATTTGCAACTTATCGTACTGCTTCAAAATTAAGATTCATACAGAAAAAAACAAACAGTATGTATTATTACTCTGCATTGTAATTCTCTATAGTTTTTAATGTCTCCTTTTTTTGATGCTGTATACAATTTTGTAAAGTAGTTTTATTAGTGTGTCTTTTAATAAATAACTAATGGGATCTTGTATTTTTTAAAATTGTAGTGCACCTTGTAGATATCTGGAACATCATTGAAGCTTTTCGTGAAAATGGTTTGAATGCATTAGATTCACGTTTAGAACTAACAGTACCCAGACTTGAAACTCTCGTGCATTCCATATGTTATCAGCTAAATAAAAGATTACCATTATCCCAACAGATTGATGTGGAATATAGCAGTGCTGTACTTGTAAATTGGCTTTTAGCTACTTATGACCCGTAAGTATATTCTCATTTAAGAATTATCCTTAGTATGGATGTGCATATTAATTTTTTATTATTAATAGATGTAGTTCGTTTTTACATGTTCATTATGTTTTATATATTTGCAATTTTCTTTCTAAAAATAAATCAATGAATTACATACATATGCAATTTATTCATAAAGTTGCAAGTCCCTATAATTTTATTGTAATTTTTCTGAGTACTAGTCTCAAATCCCTAAACCATTTTTGCTAAACCAGAAAAAAATTTGATGTAATATTCTGCCAATAATTTTAAGTCTACAATTTTGTCTAATAGGCTGCATTTTTTCTTTATTTATAATAATCTTTTTTACTTTTTGATTATCTTTTGCAGTGACGAAACAGGAAAAGTTCGAGTTTTTTCAGTAAAAATTGCTCTTGCGATAATTTGTGCTGGAAAAATTACCGATAAACTGAGATGTAAGTATATATTATTCATTATACAAGGAATTATTATTTTTTTTTAAACAAATTAACAAGATATTTTTTATTTATGGTTTATCTTAATTTATTATTTGAAAGTAATTTATTTCTGTGCTCTCATCTAACATATCATTTCAGATATATTTTCTTTAATATCTGATGTAAATGGTCATATGGTATTCAGCAAATTTGTTGATTTTCTAAGAGAAGCAATGGGACTACCTTGCTCAGTTTATGAATCTCCTTCATTTTATTTTACTGAAAGTTTGCCTCGTACTATTTTTGATGGAGTAAGTATTTAAAACATTATTTTCTGTTGTTGTTAATTTGCAATCTTTTTTTTAAATGGAAGTCATAAAAGTTTATTTTTGATTTTATTTTGCAAATTTTTGTTTGCTATTTGTTAATTTTTTAAAAATTTTGTTTTGTTTTAAGATTGCAGCATTCTTCTCTGTTGGTGAATATTTTGGTTAATTTCTTTGTATTGAGTTTAATACCTGCCGTAGGAATCCATGTTCTTAACTTGTTTTTATCTGTGAGTGTGCTATCTGTGTGAGTACTGCATTTCAAATTTATTTTTAGTACTTTTATTTTTTTTATTGCTTCATATGTACACAATTGCTACATAGGAAAAATATTGAATAATAATATTTAAAATATGCAATTCTTTCTATTTTTGATGCACCTGTTTTTTATTAATTTGAAGAAAAGTTGTCATAAATTATCTGAACCTTACATATAATGTTGGCAATAATCATTTTAAAACATTATAGTTTTACTTTTAAATATATTTAGTTTATTGAGTACAGAGTTCTTAATTCCTGGGGTTATATTTGTGTGTATGTATATATTGTTTGATGAAAAAACTTGATTTTTGATCAATTGGGTGAAGTTTGGAAAAGGGAGAAAATCTAAAATTTTACAGGGTGTTGTCAAATTGGATTGACAAAGGGTTAATAGTAGGTAGCATGAGGAGGACAAATCACCATAGAACATGGGGCCACAAACTACCTTTAGTCAATTTGCAAGAGCAGTTATGAAGGGTGGGATGTCGAGTGGAATGAAAAGTGGTAACAAAAGGTTAGAAATACATTTATTATCACAGCTCGAGGTCAGAAATGCAACAACAAGTTATTGTCACTGGGATTGTTCGAAATTCTGGCTGCGTAGGTCATAGCACAACTGACATCAACAGACAAAGGATAGTCGGGCGCTTTCAAACAAATCCGGTTGTATTTCTGATGTTGAACTGTGATGCATTGTTCATACTGTAAACATGCTTTACATCTAATAAATGTATCTCTTACCTCTTATTGCCCCTTTTCTTTTTGCTACACATCACACCCTTCATAAGTGTTTTTGCGAATTACTCCAACTAAATGTGGTTTGCGACCGCATGTTCTGTGTTGATTTGTTGTACAGGTGCTGCCTACTATCACCCCTCTGAATTTGTTGGTCAAATTTTACAACACCCTGTATACATATTACAAATTACTAACATAACTATAAACTATAAGGTGATATCAAATTCTTGTTAAATCCCAAAAGTTAACTTGTAAAATGTGCAAGAAAGGAATTCTGAAGTAATTTACTATATTTTCCTGTATATAATCCGCAGCGGCATATTATCCGCAAAGTCTTTTTTTGAGTAAAATAAAAAAAACATTGTATAATCCGCAGTGCCATATAATCCTCAGCAGTTTTTATGACGAATAATCCAAGATATAAACTGCCGATAATGAGTGTCACGTAAGATAAAAAATACACAATATAATTAAAAATAAGAAGAAATTGTCCAGAAAACAAAATTTATTATGAAACGTCTTTTTAAATATGTATGATAATATTTTTTACGATAATCTCAATAAAACAAAAAAATTCTTTGCTACTGCCATCTATCTTTTGAGTTGTTAAACAAAACATTGCAAGCTGAAAAAATCTTTCTTTTTTTTAATTTAGCAAGTTAACAGCAAAAAAATTAAGATCGAGATTGCTTTCCCATTGTCTTTTTCTTTAAAATCCATTTATTTCTTCCTCTAATTCTGGCTAGTGAGGTTTTTTACAATGATTGGCTCTATAACGTCGATCACAATTTTCGAAGTTGGTCTTGTTTTTTCTCCACAAACAAATATTCGATTCGTCAACGTTGAGAAACCTTACAGCTTCCCGATTTCGGTAGCCTTCTCTATAGCTTTTAATTTGAAGTTTGCAGTGTAACTTACATGCTTTCGCTTCAACATGATGAAAACTTTCCAAGGACATGATAGCTCTAGTCAAGAGAAAATTGGAAATGGCGCTACCGACTAGTAACTGTTTTTTCCTTCTGAGGAACCGAATTTGTTTTTGAATGTAATTGGACAAAAACTAGTTATGGCTGAAATACGTCAAACGAGTCATGAAAGCGCCATCTATTATTTATTTTATAAAACATAAACGGCATTTCTTTCAAAATTTTATTGTTAGCATTTCTGATGGAGAGTGTTTTTTCTCAGATAATCTGTGGCGGTGTATAATACGCACAACGAAATTTGAAGCTTTTTTAACACATAATCCGCGGATTATATACAGGAAAATACGGTATGTTATTAACTATATATGCTTCTTAAGTCCAAAATTAAATTTTGTACAGAATGACTAGTTATTTTATACAAAGCTGAAATTTGAATTTTATGTACTTATATTTTCATACATAATCTCTCCAAAGAATATGAATAAATTAACAAAATATAAAATACTTCCATTATAAACTAGTTGCATCCATATTCAGAATCTGACATATATTGAATAAATATTCGTGCTACCTGTAAAAATGAGAATAAAGTCAGTGGAAGTGGATAAATATAGTTTATAACACAAATAATTAAAACGAATCATGTATAGAATGTATGCTTTTCAAACTTTATTGGTAACATGTTTGTAAAATTTTCAGTGTTTGTACCTGGGACTGTGTTGTAGAGTATTTTTTATTATTAAAGATCAGTTTTATATTCCTTTTTTATGAATTTAAATGAAAAGTTTTATTTCTAATAAGTTTAGTTCTTTTTTCTTGAATGATAGAATTAAAAAGTTATTTATTACCCTTTTTGCAGTAATTAAAGTGTTTCCAAATTAATTTTTATAGCAATCTACAGTTACTGTGAATGACTTCTTAGAAATTTTGCTGTCAGATCCTGGTCCTCAATGTTTAATGTGGTTTCCATTGATTCATAGAATGGCTAGTGTAGAAAATGGTATATAATTTTTTTCCTCATATTTAAAAACTTGATTAGATACTTGTTACTTCAGACCAAGTGTTTCGTAGTTGCTATTTTCTTTTACTTTGCATGATATCGTTTATAGTTGAATGGATGATAGATTTTGTCTATTTCTATCATGTTTTGTCATTGATCTTGGAGTGTTTTTTTTAATATTAATATAAAATAATTAATTTAACTAGAGAAGATATTGCTGGTGGTAATTTTAATGCAGCACATTACGATAATTTTATACTAAGTAGAAAGGTTAATGTTTGGTTATAAATGTTTATTTTAATAAAACATTTATGTATTTCAAAATTTTTTACTTTGCATATAAATAAATATTGTAATTAAAGATAAAAATTATGAATAATTTTAATGTGACTGAAATTTTTACTTATAATATACATTTCAATAATATGAAAATGTTTATGCATACACCATTCAATGTTATAAAGTACAATTGTTTCCAGATTCATTTTGTATGCTGTATAGTAGTATTAATTTTTCATAAAAATTATACTTCTAATTTACAAACGAATGAAATTTAGATACATTTTTGAAAAAGAAAAATAATGCCAGAAAAGCATGTATCTTCTCTGACCCTTGTTTTTTCTTTGAGGACTGTTATATTATGATACAAAGTACTGTAAATATAATTTTTGAAACTTTTAATTTAAGATATAATAAATAAGAGAAATATTTATTTAAAAACTTGTCATAATCGTAGATTAGAAGCCAATCAATTTGACCAATTATGTTAATTTGTACTGAAATTTGTAAACAGTAGTACTGAAAATTGCAGTATTGCTGAAAATTTAGTTTGAAATTACTCGTAAAATTACTCATAAAATTTTTCCATTATTAAATAATTGATAAATATAATTGATTATTTTTGTATTCCTTTCAATTTATTTTTATAGTATTATTGTTTCAAAAAGGAACATTTAATTTTTATTGTGCTGAATTTTCTATCCCTAAAGACTGAGAGCAAAATGGGTTGATTGTTTATTAACATCACACTGAAGCAGCACAAAGGCTATTGGCAACAAACCTCATGATTAGGGGTATAGTTACCCCCATATTAGCCGTATCAATGTTACGGGATCCCCAAGCTACAGGGGTCCCGACATGTGTAAGCAAAAAGTCCTGAAATGTTATCAGTAGTCTTATTAATAAAGTTCCCATGTATGCTTAAAAAATTTTCTGTCACTGGCTTAAAATTTTTCCATGAACACTACATCTGTTTCCACAGTTAGAAAACTTTTAAAGCAGCTGTCATTTTACTCAAAATAATGAGAAGACAGGGAGTGGTACATACCCAAAAGTTGTCGTAAAATATTTCCTTTCAAAGCGTCTTGTCAGAAAGATTGTTTGAAATAAAATACAGATAACATTTAGAATGGAAAAGAATGTTATTTGCTTGTAAATGACGATATCCCTACATCTGTTGATTAATTGGCTGTAGATAATGCCACACTTAGGAGCCACACAAAGGCTTGTCCCTTATTTGGTAGTTTGTCCAGAGGTGGTGCAATGAAAGCGAATAATAGATTTTTCCTAGTTTGTTTTTTCTTTGTATAACGTCCAAAAAACTGAAAGTGCATTAATGGTCAGCAAGAGTTAGAAAGCTGTTTCACCCTCAGAGAAAATTTAGGACCATATGCGCTGGAAGTCTGTCACCCTCTCAGTTATTATTTAATTGCCCCGAATAATAGCATCCCTGTGGTGCACAGTTTTTTGACCAAAATATGGTGCTTTCCAAAAGTATTCATTCTAACAGTCTGCCAATAAGAAGTTTAAATTATGATTCTTTGGGTGGTGAACTGTTGAAAAAATGAGCAAAAATAAATCTTACCCTAGTGGTGCTTTTAAACCTAAAATCATGAAAAATTAAGAAAGCATTGCAAAGAAATTGCCAAAAATTTCATCTTTTTTCCAACAGTCAACAAGTCAGTTTTATTTGGATTGTAAAGATAAATTTTTTCCCCATTAATTCCTATACTGTATAATAGAGTTCATTATACACCTGACTTAATTTTTACATGGTTGAGATAGGTTACACGAAACACCAATTATATATTTGTATAGTAAAAAAAGAATTAAGTTCCATGTTCTTTTTAAGCTACACAATATGAAATTAAGAACATATTTTAGAAATTGCATACATTTATCATGAATCTTAAATTTATTCATTTTTCAGTAAATATAAAAATAAAATCGGGAATGTTACTTTAACATAGGACATATTTGAAATAATAATATTGAATTATTCACTACTCCTTGTATATAACGCATTTGTTACCTTGTGTGAGACAAGTGGAAATCACTATTTTCAATATATAAAGACCTATATCATACCTGCAATGCTGAAATCCTATAAAGGTACTCACCTTGTAGTAATGTTTTGAGAAGCTACATTGCCTTCAGAAATATATTGCAACTTTTTTTTAATCAGAACTTTTTTATTTATGTAACTCATTTGGTTTTGCAAATTTTGCATACAATTTTAAGTACCAAACTAAACAAATATTCATATGATGGAATAATTTTAAATTTTAGTCTTTTTGATCAGTAACTTAAAAAGTATTTGTTAGATTTGTACAAAATTGATCTCAAAAGCCTATATTAGTAAATATCTGAATTTTATTCCCAAAGATTTTTTTAAGAAAATCAATATTTTATAATTTAGAAGGAGCTTTGCATTTTTTAAACTACAGGCAACCTCTATATAACGAATTTGCTAAATCCTGAAAAAAAGTTCATTATATGGAAAATTCGTTGTATAGAGGTTTATCTTTTAGTATACTTTATAAACCACATGAAACAAAATTTTAAATTCATAAACACTATATATTAAAAAAAAGTAATTATAGACACCTATTTTAAAATTAATATATGTTTATTTTATATATCTTACCCATCAAAGAAAAAAAAAGAAAGAAAGCAAAACTGCAAGGAAAACAAGAAAAAAGAATGTCGAAGGATATACTGTATTTTCAATATTAAGAAAATAATTTTATATTAAAATTAATGAATTTGAAGGACATTTTCTAATTTAAAGCATGCAAGTAATATTAAACACTATTTTATAACTAGACCACAGGGACAACTCCACTGAGTGTGAAAGGGGATTTCAAAGATGTTTCTAGTGAACTGGACAATGGGGGTTAAAGGTTGCGTTTCTTGGATGAAACATCCAGAACTCCATTTCTCTCGGCGACTATATATGGCATTTTATGACCACCATAAAATGTGTTTAAGAGAGAATAACTTGAAATGTTCAGAAATACTTTAAAATAGGGAGAAAAAAAATTGAATCACAAAAGAAAAAGCTCATTATATAGAAAATGCACTTCACTATAAAGAGGTTATTTTACGAAGAAAATCGTGAAATGTTCAAGGTTCCAGGAAAAAGTTCGCTTTATAGTGAAATTCGCAATGTAGAGGTTCGTTATACAGAGGTTCAATTGTATTTACAGATATTTTGATTTTTTTCTAATAACAAAAAATTTCTATTAGGAGAATCTAAATATATACAATTTTTATGATTGGTGCCTGTGTTCAAATATTTTGAAGTCCATGAGGCAAGTAGTAGAATAAAAAGTAAGGTTACACAATACCTTAAAAATGACAAAAATATATTTTTGTGTGTGTATGTATTATTCTATAGATCAGGGGTGGGTAGACTTTTCCAGGGTATGGTCTACTTTAAATTTTTACAAGATGTTGCGGTCCACCTAGGGGCATAGGTGGAACCTAAAGAAAGGTCAACAATATTTCTATTATAACAATAATAAATATAGAAAATGTACTTACCTACATAACTACAATTTAAACCACGTTTAAAGCAAAACACATGATAATAATACCCACAAATTTAATAATATAATATGATGCATTTATTATCAAACAATTCCAAATATGTTAAAAATAAATCATTTTCATTTTAAGTCATATACATAATTCTAGTAATTATAGTCAGTAGAAGATTTAGTTTGCATACTGTCCGCAAATATTGAATATTTGAGTATATAATTACTAACTGCTAATCTTGTCCTGGATTCTAAGTGGTCGTCTGTGAAACGGGAACAGTATGTTTTATTAATTTTGTTCATCATTCAAAATGCAGATTGATGCAAGTAGATCAGTCGCATTGATTGTGAAAACACAATTCTTCCAGTCTGGCTGATGTCCTTGTTCCAGAAATGTTTTTTAGTATGCGCATCTTAGCTCTTAGTAAGGCGGTCACCCCAAAATGTCTTGGCGGTCCACCAGACGACCGTGATCGACTTAATGCCCATCCCTCCTATAGATTATATAATTGGGAAACTTACTCCCCCACCAAATTTCAGATTATATAACCAATTAGTTTTTAAGATAATTAATGTATTCTGATTTTATGTTTTAGTTTTGGTTTTATTTTAAAGCATTTTTAAATTTAATTAATTAAAAGTATTTTTAACACATTTATCTATCAAATTATTTTAGAATTTCCATAGAACAAGATCAGTAATCAGACTTATAAATATTAACAACAGAAACAAAAGAACTTGCAAAATTAAAGTCCTTTTCTACTATAATTATTATTATAAATGCATTTGCCGAGAAAAAAAAATTCAAGAAAAATAACTTTATTGAACAACTAGGCTAATTCTCAAGTAATAAAGTTTTTTAATATGCATGTTTATTATTTGGACATTTAAAAATAAGTGTAATAATATTTATGCGATCATATTTATTTATTTTCTAAAAAAGGGATCCTGAAATAATTTTGGTACTGTACCCTCTCAGGACTAGCTTATGCCAGTCCTGGTCCCAGTTAAGTGCTCATGATATTTTGGAATTACAATGAAGTTAGAATGATGACATTTGAACTGATGGCCCATTTACTAAATTTCTGCACCATGTCAATGTGTGGAGTCTCTGAGTACTGACAGATTTAGTTTGCATCAACCCCTGTACACACTTAGTTTTAAGTGGCACCAGAAATTGAATTCATAACTTGTCAGAAACAAAACTAGCCACAGGTTTGTGACCATGAGCCTGTGGTTACCATGGTCACCACAATAAAAAGGGAGTTACATATGAAAAGTTAATTCATTTAATCAAATGCAAAATATTATATAATTATTCAGTTTGAAAAAGTAATTATATTTAATAAATGAACATTTACTAGTTTAAAAGTAAGTCATCTTTAAATATTTTTCTGTGATTCTATTTTCAGTTCTTCATACAGTACAGTGTGAAGGATGCAACAAGGAGTCTTTTGTGGGTTTTCGTTATAAATGTCAAAGATGTTATAATTATCAGTTATGTCAGGATTGTTTCTGGCGTTGTAGGGTATCTGGGAATCATACTAATCAACATGAAATGAAAGAATACACTAGCTATGTGAGTGATTATTTTTCTCTAAAAGTAATATTTTATTGATTATGAAATTTTATATTGTGATTTTTTAGTTTTATAATTACTGTACTTTTATTCAGTTTTTATTACTAGTTTTTATTACATAAATAAAGTGTATTTTTCTTTGATATGAATTCAAACTTGTCTTGTAAATTTTTCTTGAAATCTCAAATTTATTCAATTAATTCTTAATTAAAGTATTTTGTATAACTAAGATATTCACCTTAATTCTGCTAAAACGTTTTTTAACTAAGCCTGTTTTTTTTGTAAAATATATTTTTAAAATTCATTAACTTGAGTGAACTGAGTAACTTGGAGAATACATGAACAATATATTTTATTAAATTGTTTAATTTTTATGTAGTATGCATCACATTGATTACTTGATTGAGTAATATTAAACTAGTAGTATATTTGTGGTAAGGAATGGGGAGGAGAATTGAAGGGAATATTAAATATTAATGGATGCAAATTGAAGTATTTTCATATACAATGTATATCATGTAACTGTAATTGAAAATATGTAATGATAAAATTAAGTATAAATATATGTAATTGAAATTTTTAATAGGGTATGAGCAACTTTTTTCTTAAAATAAATATTTTAATTATTGATTGTAATATTTCTTTATGTAATTTCAAAGAATTGAATTTCTTCTGTTTTAAAAAAAATTATTTTTGTCATTAATAAAACTATAAAAGGAAATAATGTGATTCATCCCCTAGGGCAGTGGTTCCCCCCCCCTTCCCGGGGGTCCCCAGCACTTTTTTTGGGGATCTGTGAAGATCTCTCACTCAGATTTTCATCTTTAAAGGACCTTATAAAAAAATTTGAAAGATATACCATCCCAGACAAGATCACTAAATTGACCCGTATAAAAAACTTTTCTAGAACATGTACAGTAAGACCCTGCTTAACGCGGGGGATACGTTCCATCAGAGTAGAGCGTAATGTGAAACAGTGTTAAACGAGGCTATCTTAACATGTAAATAATGGGGTTAGGGGAAGATGGATAGGAAATTGGTTAGGTATTAAATTTAATAATTATATATTTTTTTTTAATAAAAATAAAACCAAACATTTATTTCTTACAAAAATAAAAACAATATAAACGAATATATACATATAAAAACAAATAAAATTCTAAGTCAGTCAGATCATTCAATCTATTCTGTGTTTCCAATTTTCTGCCTTTTTGTCAAGAAGGCATCTTGTTGAAGTTGCCAAATTCAATGCAGCACTAATTTGAGATTGACGTTCACCAGAATCTAATCTTCTAATCACTTGCATTTTAGTTTCCAGTGGTTGCTTTCTTTCCTTGTTTTTTATTATCACCCATGATAAAAACTAAAGATCATAATATTTGTCACTGTATTTACCATTATAGTATTATATAAATTTGTACTTACAATAATGTCAACAAATGTTTCAAATGATAAAAATGCACAACTACTCTGTTTCAGATATGTTATGTACATATTTTGAAACCTACAATTTCGGGGAATCCCCTTAGTGCTGCGAGCAATTTCGGGGAATCCCCGAGTTGAAATAAAAGTGTGCTAAACCGAAACAGCGCTAAACGGAACAGCGTTAAGCAGGGTCTAACTGTATTTTAATCAAGAATATTAATTTAGTTAGTATGAAATTGGTACTTTGTAATATTTTTAATTAGATGTTTATTGTTTTCTTAAAGAAAAAAGTATTAAAAAAGTTTGTGTAAGTAGCAGAGGTAATCTTTGGATTATTGAGGAACTTTTAAATAACTCAGCCATGTGTTGGGAGTCAGGGTCACAGCCATGTGTTGGGGGTCAGTCTTCAAAATCTTGAGGGTCCGCGATGTCAGATTGATACATAAAGGGGAGTAGCAGCGATCGAAAGTTTAAGAACCGTTTCCTTAGAGCAGTGGTCCTCAAACTGTGTTCCACGAAACGCTGGAGTTCCACTAGGCATACTCAAGGGTTCCATGAATCACTATAAAAAAATGGAAAAGAAACTTATAAATATGTATGCAAAATTGATTCACATTCTATGGAAAGTTTGTATACCCATAAGAATTTAAAGCTCGTTCCTGTCATTAAGAAACTGAAAATTTTATTTAATACACAATACCTTTATTTTGTAATACTTTTTAAACATTTCTTATAATTTGATAAATGAAAATAAAATGCTCTATCTTTATAAATACTACCTATTAGACTATTAATTTTTTATTGTTTACTATTCCGATTCCATGTGATAATTTTATACTCGTTAGTACAGTGTCTTGAAAACTAAATAGTTTTCTGATGAAAAATGTATCTTTTTGCATTTATGGAAAAAACCTACAATAAAGGAGAAGGAATAAGTTATTGGCATATCAACAGATTCGATGTAAAAAAATCTACATTTAAGCAAGAACTGCTCCTAAATTTTAAGTTGCAAATTCATGTAAATTACATAGCTATAAGAATTTTAATGACATTTAGAACAATGTGTGTAAGTACCTGTAACATGTTGATCTACTTAAAATTTAATTTTAAAATATATTCTTCTAAGTGTGTTTGTAAAATAGGGTTCCATGAAAATACTTTTTAGTTGTAGGGGTTCCACAAAACATCTTCTAGTTCTAGGGGTTCCATAATTTGAAAAAGTTTGAAGACCACTGACCTAGAGGTATAAGAGGAAATACCTTAGATTGAGTTTAAAGATAATTTGTCATCAATTTTCAGCAATTAGCTGTCAAAATATAGGAAACTTGATTTTCCTTTGTCTATATGATAATTATTGTTTACAGTAGCATAGACTTCTTGATTTTTTTTCCTGATCTCATTCATCTTCATTAGATTATGATTTAGTATCATTTTTGATAGTAAAGAGAAAATGTAATTTCTATACATTTTTTACATCAACAATGGAGGATAATTATTATTTTATACAGAGGCATAGCATTTGTGTGTGTTTCTAAAGTCGATAGAAATTTCATTAAAATAAATTATACACCATAATGGGGTTTTTAATATTGGTTCCCTTTATAAATATCGTTATGGTGTGTAATTCACTTTGCATTAAGGCTATTTTTGTAGCTTTTCAAGTAAATAATTCATTTCATTTCAAAGTTTTTTTAGCTATTATTTTTCAACATAAAAGAGCCTAACTGTGTATAAACTATTTAAAATCTAGATGATTTTATTTATTAAACTCTTTTTTGAGAATTTATAGAGCACCAGGGGAGATTAAAAAAAAATTTTTTTAAAAAAACTAGTATTTCAAACAAACATGATTAGCAATATTTCCATGTTACAACAATATATATCTTGGTTTTACTTCTCAGATTTTAATGTGTGAGGATTAGTTATTAAAAATTTTTCTTAAAGATGTTGCAAAATATTAACAATTTTACTAAGTTCCTTGAAATTTAAATAATAGAAAGTATTTTATGAAACGTATAAACAGTTATGAAGGTTTTGAAAATCTTGATGAGAAGAAAATTAGTTCTCCAAAGTGAGGCCTGGGAGTCTGACTTTCAGTATTTGATAGATGAAGACATCTTTACTAATTGTGTTGTTAAGTTTAATGGTGATGATATACTGATGCAGAAGATGTGCTGAATGAGGGAAATGCAATTTTTAACATTCTGTTGCTCTGCAATCTGTGGAAACTTTGTTAGATTATATGGTATAAAAAGGATTTGATTATGATAACATTATTCCAGTTTGTAAAATAAGTGTTGTTATACGAGACAGCAAGAGATGAACAAACAGAAACAAAGCCACATTATAGATTTTTTTTTTAAAGCAGTAAATGTGTAAAGGAAGATTCCTAGTGTATTGTTATACAGCATGCAAGTGTAAGTAATTTTTATAAAAAATTACCTCTTTACTTTAATAAGGAATTTTCAGATTTCTTGCATTTTTTTTATAGTCTGTGTGACTGTAAAATGTATATATAATATTGTGTAATCTCATTTTTAGAAAACTCCAAGTAAACAGTTAGGTCATTCTTTAAAAAAATCCATTCTTTGTGTTCCTGACAAGCCTTCTGAATCCCATTACCAAGATGAGCAACCTAGAAGTACTAAGCCCTATCAAGCACTGTGAGTCTTTCTTTTATTATGTGGATAAAGTGAATTATAACTATTGTACTTAAGAGATGAATTACTAATATCTTAGATAGATCTTCAAATCTGTATCTTAAATTTCCAAATTTTGATTAAGAGTAAATTATAAATTTAATTATAAATTTTAAGGTAATCTATTGCTATTTCTTTTAATATTTTTGAAAATTTAAACAAATTTATTAATTTTTTAAAAATTATATTGTCTTTTATTTCAACATTAGGTCATCTTCACCTTCAAATGCATATAATGGTACCACAGATACAACTAATAATCACCAAATGAAAAGTTCTCTTAAAAGGTAATTGTTAATACATTGATTTCTGGTAGAAGTTTTATGACTACACTTGTATTAAATATAAGGAAATATAAGTATAAGAAATTCTTGAAATAACACACATCATTCAGAAACGTTCAATAAAATATGTCATATTTGTTAAATTTGTCTGAATGTCTTGCATATTGCTTTGTTGTGTTCTACTTAGTCTTATTATATTTTTTATCCATATGCTCATGTTGCAAGAATATAAGAATAAACTAAGTCAGATATAAAAAATACAAAGCTCTTTATTAAAAGATATTAATTTTTATGACTGATTTCCTAATCTTTTTCTTCTAAAGATAGATTAAATAATTTTTTTCAACAGATTTATCAAATTTAATTTTCTTTAATTTCCAATGGTAAATTGTGTTTTCATATTTTATTTGTGTAATTTTAAAATGTGCATTTACAATTACAAGTCCTTAAGTAGTATCAGTTCATTTGTTTTGTGGGTTATTTAAATTTTACTTGTAAAATTTTATTCTGATTTATTTTAAATTTATATTAGTATTGATTAAATCATATTTTAGTGGAAATGTATGACATGTTATCATATGCTGCATTAAGATTTGTGACAATTTTTAATATCCCTAATTAATTGTTCCTTCAAATTTATTTTTGATATGGCAATAGGATTTGACTGTCTTCTATAGACATATCAGTTACTTAGCTGGTGATTTAAATTCTTAAAGAATATTACAGCAATTATTTTGCTGTAAATTTGTGTAACTTGTTTTTCTTTTGTTACAAAATATTCAACGTAAGATATGCATTTTTTTGCCAGTTTTAAATGTCTGCAACAATGACATATTTTTGTTATTAAAATATAAATAATATTACCTCAAAATATATTATAATATTTTTTCCTCTTGAAGAATGGCAATTTTAGAAATTTTAATAATGAGAAATAACTGCTGTTAGCTTTCAATCAAAAAACTTTTTATACATTATTTACTATGCATGATGTAGTTTTTAATATTGTAACTTTAAATTTTTCTGAATGGAAGAATACTTACAATTTTTATTTTTAAAATGTTTTGAATTAATTTTTATTTTCAGCTCTCACAGAAGATCCAGTAGTGATTTCTATCCCAGAGAAGATGAGCATGCTTCATTTTCACATTATAATAATCATTTATATGTCAACCGAAGGGTATGTGTTTAATTTAATTTATTCAGAAATTTATTGAAATATATAATATTAAAAAATTGGCAACAGTTTTTTTAAATAATGTTATTGGTAGAAACTAGATTCTTCTAGACGAAGACAGAAAACTAAAATTTAATGAACATTGCATTCATTTCAAACAGGAGGAAAATTCTTGCTAAAAATTCAGTACTGATATAGTGTAAAAAGTAATCAGAATATTATAATTGCTCTAGAAACAAAAAAAGAAAATGTATTAGCCACTCATTTTTCTTTTAAATAACTAGTGGTGTCTTTTATTTATTATCTTTGTATTCTTTAAAAAAATATGAGATAAAATTATGACTATCCTCATCAAAATTGTTTACAGTTTATATGAAGAAGTAACAAGATGAATTTTTTAAGTATATACAAAAATTAAACACTATAAAAAGAAAAAGTTCATTTGCTGTTTGTATTATTTTTTTAATCATTTTTTTCATATTCTTCTGAGTGTTATGATTTTTTTAAAACATAGGTAGAAATGTATTGTACATGTATAAAGAAATATATCTTTACCAGGAATTTCCTAATATTTCCTCCTTGTATAGTTTTGATGGTTTCATGTTATTTAAATAAAAATAAGATACTCTGTTTTTAAATATAAATAGTATTCAACATATTAGTTTATTTTTTAGTACTATTTCTGTTATGTATTTTGTGCACTCATTCATAAAATTTCCTTTTTTTAGGGTAGATACTCATCAGAACTTAACTTACCATCAGATACTGCCAGGCAAAGAGAACTAATTGCAAAACTTGAAGCAAAGAACAGGTTATTGAATTTTTGACTGTCAGTCTAATGAAACTTATTTTTTGTAATGCTTACATTGTTTTTTTTAGATTTAAGAAATTAAGTTCAAAAGTAAAAATTTTCATACCTTCATAATTTATTGACCATGAATTAAGAATTTAAATATAAATAGCTAAATTCATTTTTAATTCAATATTTGTAAGTGTTGTATTAAATGTAAACATTAAAGATTGTTAGAAAAAGATTTTGTTTTTAATTATTTGTAAAAAAAATTTGAGTTTTTACTGTGTGAAACAATTTTTGTACCTTTATTTATAAATGCATGATAAAATTGATATTTGTTTTGTTTTATAAAAACTTGTAGGATTCAGAGATTTTTTAGTTTATTTCTCTTACAAAAATATATGTACAAATTTCTTTTATTTAGTTTACCTTAATATCAAAGATTTGCATATCATATTTATATTTCATCTAGGGAAATAATGCGAGAAATAATACGTTTGCGAAAACAACAAGAGGAAGAAGACGAAGCATTGCGATCTGATAGAAATCCTACTCTTTTAACTGAATTACGTGCTTTAAGAATGAGAAAAGCTGATCTTGAAAGACATTTATCAAGTTTGCAAGAGAGTCGTCGAGATCTTGTTCTACAGTTAGATGTATTAATGAGGATGCTAAAGGTTATTTGATTTATCTCTTTCATATATTTTTTAACTTGCAATAATGCTAATCTTGTAGTTTTTTTTCTGTTTATGGATGATTCATATTTTTATGTTTAAGATTATTTTAAGGACTGCATCAGCTTATGAATTTTTTTATATATTTATTTTTGTTTACAATTATTTTTTTATATATTTTTATGGGTTGCAATAATGCATATAGATTGCTTAGTTGAACAACTACCCATCTTGTAAAGCCTTATGTTATTGAAGTTTCTGTTCTTACTCGACAATCCACTAGTGCAAATATTTTCATCTTGAAGATTCCTATTATTTCGTCAGATGTTCCATTCCAGTTTAAATAATTGTGGCTATTTATTACTGTAATAAAGACTAAGAACACACTCTTCAAAATTTCGGGCTGTATATAAGAACTATTTTCTTCCTCTTGGGCAACTTTATGGAGATTATTTGAGAATCTACAGTACAGAAAATTTGGACATCTTTAGATATGTATTGGTTATATGACCCTTACACTGGCAACTATTTTTCTGAGTTGTTGCCAACCTGAGCATTGATAGTATTGTCAATCCATGGTTATTTCTTCTGTACAGTCCCTCTGATATTGATACTATAACACAAAAATAAGTTTATTGGCCCAGCTGTGAATAAAACATAAGAACAAAATCATATAAATATCAACAATACACTAACAACCAACAAAATAACACTTTTATCAGCTCTTGCCTATTTTCATCTGCATGGCATGACTATTTAGTAAAAAAAAGCTGTTGCTATGAATTTCTTTCTGTTGGAAAAAACATTGCTTTTCTTCATTCAGAAACAAAATCCATGTTTTGATCATTGTAACAAATTAGTAGAAAAATCTAATAAAAGTAACTAAATTCATACTAATTGCTATTAACAAACTGACAATATTTGAAAATTGTGTCCCCTGTTTATATTAGCTACTGGTATAAACCAGAATTTGACATGTTTTTTACATGTTGCCATTTATGGCTAAGTGGTTCTTATAAAGGATGAGTCTTCGCCTCAAATGAAAGAAATTGTGTCAATTCATTGTGTATCAAGAAGCTCTTTGCTGAAACTATTTTGGATGTGTTGTACTTTGATACAATTTTCTCATACTTTCTTTTGGATTTCTTTAAAATTCATTGTTAATGTATTTTTTCCCCTTATGACATTATGGTTTAACTTAACTTTTGACAATCTGTGTTTTTCATGTAGTTTCATTTTCTTCTTTTTTTTTGAAATTGTATTTAACAATGTTTTTTTTTTATTTAACCTTAATTATATTCATTTGCTTGTTCTTAGTAGCACAATCACGATTCTGTCTTAAATGAAATATTTCAAAAAGTATTCTTTCAAAAATATCGAAATCTCTCTTGTACCAGGTTTAAAAGAATATTATGCTTGCTAGCAGAATTTTTATTTTTAAAAATTTAAACTGTATGGAGAACAAGTACTTTAGCTAGTTGTGTAAGTGTGCATATGTTAAGTACAAAGAAAGATTTTTATTTCATAAAAAAACTTAAATTTTCTTAGTCATATTTTGTTTTGCAAACTGTTCTCTTTAGTTATTATTAATAAGGAAATTAGTATTAAAAATGTTATATATATACCATTGGCTATTCAAGAAGTTTTAATGTTTCTTTATATATTAACTATAATATCTGTTTTGCTGCTTAAGAAAGAAAAATCTTTTTTTGTCACACACACACATTTTTGCACTTCTCTAATTATTTCTTCATTTATATATTTCATAAGCACTTTTATCAGCTGAGACATTATAAATGAAATTTCTCATACTGGTCAATGAAAGTTTTGCTGTATTTTATGTTTAATCTCATTTGAATAATCACATATGTATTTTAATTAATTCATTAAAAGAAATAATTGAAATGTGTCATTATTGAATTTTACAGGAGCATTCACCTTTATCATCACCAAACAGTTCACCTTTATCCTTAATTTCAAGATCACCTATTCCCATTTATCCTTTATCTTCAATGAGTGCTCCTACTACTCCTGGAAGTGGTCCTTATTATGATCCTTTATTTGGCCTTGGAGGCGATGTACGTCTAGCTTTTGGCCAAGCTACTAGTACAAGAAGTTTGCAATCTGATCTCTTAGTTGCAGCAGATTCGGTTACAAATGCTATGTCATCTCTTGTACAGCAGCTTAATATAGGCAGGTTTTTTATTTCGTTGTTTGAACTATTATTTTTTTGAGTACTTCTGATTTTTATCATATAAGTACTATTTTAAAACAATCAATTAGAATTGGTATTAATGTTTATCATATGTGAACTTATTTCTTTGCATTTTGCATAAAATCCTGGAAATTAGTCATGAAGGTGTTTTGTCATGTTCTTAAAATTTATTCATGTATACAAATCATTCAAAACTTGTTATTTCAATCTTTATCATGTTATGAGGGAACAAAATTATAATTTTATATTTAAAAGTAATGGAGTATGATTGAAATGCTGAATTTTATCATAATTTGTTCAATTTTCTTTTCACTTTGACTTTTGTTGCATTTTTAAAATATTCACATTTAAATTATCATATATTTACTATTATTAATGTGTACAGATTATCACTTGAAAAAATTATGAATTCTGAGAGTAGTGATGTTAAAATTTGAAATCAAAGTGAATTTTTTTTATAAACACAATTGTATACAACTTACAAATGGAACAAATATAAGTAAATTATGTATTGAAACTGAAATACATTTTTACACCAAGCTCTACAAAAATTAATAATTTAGAAATTAAAACACCACTGTGCTGTAAAATTTTACTTTCAAAAATTGCTTTAACATTCCTTCTAGTAAAAAAGTTTTGTTCTAAGAAGAAACAGGTTTTATACATTTTTAATTTCAATATTTTTTAAAAAATATGTTGGTATGTTGGTAAAAAAATGTTGGGAATCCAAAATGCAACATCATAAAAGGCAAGAAATATCAATGCCAAATTTATTATATAGTCAACATAAAATACAAAAATGAAATGATTGAAATAATCCCATTTGATTTGCAGAACTTGAAGAAATAAGTATATGTAGTTGCTATTGCTAACAGTAATCATAGTGATATGTCTTGGTATTAAAAAAAAGAAACTTTGAGTATGTTTTTGGGGTTTGTCAGTTCATATGCTTTTCCACACATTGTCAAAATTCATCTTGTATAGCAGCAGATGATGTATGCTGGTCAGTTGTTTGAAATTATTCGATGGGTGACAAATCATTAGAATTGGTGGGCCCAGACAGTGGTGTAACCTAATTGGCAATAAAGTCTCGTTGAATGTTATGTGTCATATGCAGTCTTGCATCATCTATTGAAACTGTACTTAAGGTAAGGGATTTTAAAACCTCAAAGATATATTGGTGGTTATCAAGTATATCTGCTATGTATATTAATGAGGTGCTAGAATGAAATTTAAAACCATGTCACCAGTAGAAAAATCAGCATGGCAATGGTCATACAGTCTTGTACTGTGATGTTGCCAAATTCAGTTATAACTATCGAAGTGTTGTAGGCAAGATTGTGACTTGTCTGAAAAGTCAATGTCATGCATTTCATTTCTTCATGTTTGGTGTTTATTGTATTATTGCAGTAGCATATGCCTATGGTAAACAGTCTAAGAAAATTTCAGCACTGAATGCCTTGCTAAAGTTTTTTATTGTTGATGATTTTCAATGGTATAGACTGACATAGATTTTTCTCTTACACTTCCTGATTCTTGTGCTGAGATTCTTTGGGTTACAGTGTAATCCGTAATTGCCATGCAAATAACATTCTTGTCCTCATACTCAATGATGTGATGAAGATAGTAAAATAATTTTTATTGGTCTTTTGTGTTTTTCCCTCTCCTATCAATTCCATATTTGCATCACAAAGGCTTTTGTGCAAAATGATCTCTGCTTTTTCAGAAAAATCATTCACAATCTCCATAAACCGCACCTCTTTCTGTGACAAACTAAAAAATAGTTACACCTGACTTCTGTATTTTTTGGTGAGGCCTACTAAAGCTTCTCACACAAAGAGTAAAGAAATCGAAAAACTTAAAAACAACTTTTTGTTCTCCTTTTATATAGCACCTGTGGATGGTATTACTAACATAACCTATACACTACTGTGCTAAACAAATTGCATATCATATGGAGTTCTTGCAAATTTTGCTTCTATAGGATGTTTTCTTCATGATGTTGCATTATCTAAATGCCTTTTCCTAGCTGTTAACATAATTTTAATCATGAATATTGCTTATATTCTGAAATAATATTGAAATGATTGACTTTTAAAAAAATTCATAGGTTGTGATGACGACGACATCCAATATAGTGGAGGAAACTCAAATTACATTTCTGGTAATACAAAGATTGTTGTCTTCTAAAATTTTTTTTTTTTTTTTGCTGTTGTTGTTGTAGCATTATTTTGTCACTCTACTTGCTTTAACTGATTTTTTATATTTTTTTAAAAAAGTATCTTTTCTTTGCAATATTTTGATTAATGAATTAGCAGTTGAAAATGCTGTATTCTTTTGTTTTAACATTCATTTATTTTTGAACAGTTTATCAACAGATTCATTGTCTTTATGTTAAATAATGTTTACTTTTTTAATAATAAATGTAAAGCATCATTATACTAAAATTACTGATACACATAACCATTTACTCATTGTTTGCAAAATTTGTATTTGTTTTTTCTTAAACTTGAAAAAATTAAAAAAATTAATTAAAAAGAATATTGACTTGTATATAAATACATATTTGATGAAAACATTTAACTATATCATTTAATTTTCTTGAAAATGTATTAAGTAAGATTCTCTCTATAATGTGAAATATTGCTAATTGCACTGTTATTTTGTCATTAAATAATCTTTGAAATATTATTTTTATTTATAGATCTTGATCCAGAGATAGATCCTGCATATGCTGAAGAACAATGGCCAGTTTATGTGGATAGTAGTTTTCAAATCCCATTCTAATTGTATCGTTGGGAAAAACCTGTTAAAAAAGGGTTCTTATAAAACCAGTAAGTTTATATTATCTTTTTTTAAAAAATTATGTCAAGGAAGAGGCTGTATAGGCCATTTCCCTGCCAGCAGCCCAATACAAACTAGCCTTTATAGAAAAGTTGTCAGAAGATAAAAATCAAAATTAACATTTGTGTAGGCCAGGGAAGCACAAACTGTCAGATAATTAAAATTCATGCGTTCATTTAAGTTGTCTGAAATTGTATACTTTCATGAAATGCTATGATTTGTTACATAAAATAACTTTCAATAAAAGAATAATCATGAAAAGGTTTTATTAAAATTTAAACAAATATTCATTTATTTTACAATTAAATTTACTTAAACATCATAGTTCCATTATGATTGCAGTTATTTTTTAATCTATTTTTAATACATTACACAATAAAAATATTAGTCAGTAAAAATCTTAAATTTTACCTTGTTATATCTGGATCAAAGTTTATATATAGCAATTTATTTTAGTATTTTTATGCACTAGTTATACAATGAATAATTTTATGAATTAATAGTGAAGTATTATAGTGAAGTTTTCTTTTAATAATTTCTCTCTCTTTATAGCATTAAAAATAAAATATTACCTTTAATACCTTTGTGGCTTTGTTTTCAGAATGTTGACTTAAAAGTAGAAAGAGGTTAGAGTTTTTGATGTTGATTTTTACATTGTTCCAAGACTGTAACCTTAAAGCAATATTATGAAATTAAAATTTTTGAAAAATGAGATAATTGCTTTGATGTTACTCTTACCATATTGCGTGATTGTTATTCAAAATTAGGGAGATCAGTTTTAGTATCTCAAAGTATAGCTCTAGAAACAAGGCAAAATAATTTAACTGTAAAGTTGCTTCATAATCGTATTTGACAATTCTATGGAAAAGTACTGTTAAAGAGAAAAAATAAAACAGGATTAGAACAGTGTTTGTAACATGAAAAACAGCAATCTCTCTCTCTCTCGCAGCAATAGTTGTGGATGTGGTGTTCACCAGAATACATGTTGCTTTTCTGTAGATGTTACTGTCCACACCATATTCTGCTCTGAAGTGAGCCTACACAATTTCTTTGTCTTCTTGAAATTTGAAAATTTCCTTGGAAGGGATTTGAATGCTTCTGAGTATGAAACAAAAAAGCAAAATGATAAAGCTTTATTACCTGAATGGATGAAATACCACAGATATATTGTGCATTTACTGTAAAAACCACTGACTACAAGGGTGTTTTATGCAAACTGTAGAGGATTTGATACACAATTTTGAAAAAAAAAGAAGTTGTGCATGTAATTGGTCCAGGCAGTTTCCTTCCATTGCTGTTGTGGTTATTGCAGAAGTGTATCAGGTGATAAATAGTAGTTGTGTGCAAATGCATGCTGAGTTTTATATATGTTGGATGTGCAAAATTCTGCATTCTGTTCTCCACATGTTTCCATACTGGTTTTAGCATGTTCGTATTGTGCAAGTGAATTATCATAAAGTATGGTTGGATTTTTCAAATAAAATCTTCATCCTGTATGATACTGTTAGCAGTTGACTTTTTCACATTCTATGGACAGATAAACCATACTTCTCATCAACAGATAACATTAATTTGAAAAACTGTACATGCAGTAAATTCAGATCAGCATGTGGTCACACTTCCATTATATGATACAAATGTGACTGTGTGGGCAGGATAACAAGTATTTTCCTTCTTGGTTCACACTTTTTAAGGTGATTACTTCTAATAGTCTATGAATGTGTATAGTAAAAAGTGCTCACTATCAAGGACGTCGTAAGGCACGGGCCAACTGGGCCCAGGCCTCGGTCACGATGGGGTGGCCTCGTCTCGACAGCCTTAATAAGATCATGATTCGAATAATTTCAAAGATCAAATGTTTATCCAGTTGTATTTTTCAAAAAACGGGGAATTTGGGTTATTATGTCAACTTGCAGCATGTGATGACCATCATTCATGTATAAGCCTACCACCATACACCATTATTACTTATTCCGTCAAAAGGCTGCAGTCGGTCAAACTGGTTTGTGTGATTGCAAGTCATGTACATTTATTTTTTACAGATTAGTGTTTGTACCAGTATTTGACAACGTATACTATGTACTATCTGCTTTTCAGGGTCATAGGCAGGGCCTACATTTGTGTAGGGGCCCAGGTCCTCAAAAAGTCTTAAGACCTCCTTGCTCATTATGAATGAATATTGACTAATCATATAATTCCCAATGTCTAAAAGTGAAACGTTTTCTCTGATGTCAGGTGGTGTGGCCGCGGTAGCCGAGTGGTATAGGTATTGGATCGTGGCTTGCCTTGTCACGAGTTTGAGCTTAGTACCACTAAAGACCCGCCGTGTAGGGCAGCGATGCTCGTTAAATCTGTCGAGAGCTGAAATGTCCTCCCGTTAGTGTGGTAGTTAGGAGAGGGGGGTGCCAGCTCAGGTGTCGTCCACGTCACTTGACCATGGTTCAAAATTACGTGGTCCGTCGCCAAAAGCCCTCGTGTAGCTGAACAGTGCGACGTTAATATTCAACCAATCAATCATGATGTCATGTGGATGCAAGATGGTGTTACCCAAGTAGAGTAAAACATTTATTAATGCAAAACTTTAGTGACATCTCATCATTTGAATTATATTCAGTCATTTCCAATTTCCATGGCTGTCAAAAGTTACCAAACCTGATTTTAATACATCAAATCTGTAATTTTTGTCTTAAGTGAAACATGTCATCGAAAACAAGATTTAACAGATTTCTTTTTGCATTAACTAAATATCAGTGTGCATGAGAACAGACATAAAAAATTTGTGAAGCTTAAGCTTTTTTTGCTTGTTTCTTCCTCTTTTACGGATTATTTTCTTCTTAGTCTGTGCCAACACACCATCATTTTTCATGCTGCAAACACCATTCCAACTTTATTTTAAGTTTTTTACAGTGATAATTATATTTCAGCCCTAAAAAGTATATTCTGCTATTCGAAAATGTTGACATTTTGTCACTGTAACATAACTTCTATATTGTTCGAATTAATTGGGACAAATGGGAAAAAAGTGATTTTTTCTAAAACCTTAGCTTTTTATCATTACATACCTTAAATTGACTGAAAAGTTTGTATATTAGTACAGAGTATATCTTCCTTCAACAGAAATGACCTTTTCAACCCGCCTTGACATTGACTCCACTAAAATAACCCACATGTTCTTGACTTCATCATCTTGGAAACACAATACTAGTCCTTTTTATCTTTTGCTCTGTTGTCATGTGATTCATCTTAGAGAAACCATTCCTGAGAATATACCATCAGTTTTGAATAGGATTCATGTCTGGAGAATTTTCAAGCCAATCGAGCACTTTTATTTTATTTTACGCATAGAAGTCTGTACCAATTTCGAATTGTGAAAAGGTGCCAAGTCATGTTGAAATGTTCCATCAAATGTTTCCATGAATGTGGAACAATCCTACTACATAATATTTCTATACATTTGACAGAATTCATCATGTATTTAAGAGGAGCTAAGCTTCCAGGGCCATTTATTGTGAAAAAAACCCCAAATATCTGTAAGGGTGTTTTACAACTTGTTGAATATGATCTGGTAACAAAGTTTCAACTTCACTTCATCTAACTACACTTGATTTGTATCCCTGCACAAATAAATGTTTCATCACTCAAAATCACCTTCCAGTCATTAAAAATCCATGATTGGTATTTTTTGGCCCATGCTCAATGTTTTTACATCATTTTCTGAGTTAGAAGTAATTTTTTTCCCTTGGTCTTTTTGCCTAAAGGTCACCATTCAGAAACCTTTTCCGTGCAGTTGAGGTATTCACTTCAGCACCATTATCCAATAAATCCCTTCATAGGTCTGCTTGTCTTTCTTGGATTTATTTTGCTACTTCTTATTAAAATTTTATCAATTCTTGGGAGTAGTTTTCCACTTGTACCCACATTTTTCTTTTCGGAGACGATCCAGAATTTTGAAATGTTCGTAAAACACTTAATTCGATCACACCAATTGCCATAGTTATATCTCTCACAGTCATAGAAGTGTCTTTATTGAGAGCAATTTATTTTAGAACTGTTTCTGGGAGTAATATCCATCTTTGAACAAGTAAAAGTAACATGTCTTATACAGAATGCAAAATTGAAATTACCAGTTGCCTTATTGAAAGGCTCACAACTGAGCTCCTGATACATTAAAATGAATAATTTATAGTCAAAGTCGATCTGTCACACTACCTAAAGGCCGATATAATGCATTTGAGGTGGTTCAGGACATTACTAGTAATCACATACCAACCCAAAAAAGAAAAAAATGTTTGTCCCAATTAATTCAAACAGTATAGTATGAGAAATGGACTACAATTACGCTGATGTTGCATTTGAAATTTTGTCACTGTTGTAATTTTGAGAGCTGGACTACAGTTTTTACATTCTTGAGCACATACTTTATAATACTACTTGCATTCAAGAGCTAATTTCATTCTTTAGAATCTATTGTTCACTGGAGCTCATATTAGCAAATTTTTATTATAATTACCCTGTATATATTTTTACTTCTCTTATTATTTAAAATGTGTTATTGTACATTGCACATAAATATGTTGGTTTTAAGTAATAATAATGATTTATAGAAGCATATAATTTTTTCTCTTTAAGGAATTTAACTTAGTAAAATAAATAATTGCATGTGTAATGTGTTTTTATTTTTAAAAATAATAATTTCAGGATGTATATGCTGATGATATGGCTTTAGCAGCCAGTGAATGCTTTGACCATTCAGATGACAACTTGGAATGGGAGGAGGGTATGAGACGATGGGTTAATCGGTAATAAATTTGCAAAACTCCTGTAAAGTTATATTGTGAACAAATATGTAATTATACTTACATAACGTCCTATATGACAAAGTTTTTGTTGCTAGCCTGAATGTTTTATGTATTGCTTGTTTTAAATTATGAAAAATATATATATAATATATTGTTGCATCAATATTGTTGCTATATGATGTGGTTGTAAGATGTTTCACTGTGCCAAATGTTTAATCAATGAATATAAAATGTTAGAATGATTTATAAATGTTTGATAATTTTTAAAATCTGTTTTTCCATGATATATTTTATTTCAATAGATTCTAAAATTATATTACAGTTATATAAAGATATTTTTCTATATTACATTAAAAAAATAATTATTTCATGTTTTTATTTGAGTAAATCCCTAAAAATGCATGAACTCCAAATTAAAGTAATATTTCACTTGGTTTTTTTCTCTTTATGTGTTCTAAACTTTTACGCAATATTTTTTTTATGAAATTTACACAATAATTAGAAATACATTTATGAATATTATTTTAACCTTTTTCTTGATGTACAATTTTCCTTATACATGATACCCATTTTCTATTATATTCAATATATCAAAGTACAAATACAAGGTTGAAGCCTTTTTTAGATATTTTATTGGGAATTCTTTTTGTTATCACTTTAAATATCAACTAATATATTTTTTTCTTTTTTAATCAGAATTTTTTTTCTAGGCATTTCTTCATTTGTTAATTTATTATTGAGTTACATGTCTTTAATGTATCCCTTATAAAATTAGATATAGACATTCCTATTTATTATTATAAAATATATATATATTATCACTGTATGCATTTATTTTCAAATTACAAAATCTACCTCAAAGTTATTTATATATATCAAAATATATTGGACTAAAAAACAAACAAACTAATATATGATTTTTTTCAATATTGTAATCTAATCATATTCAATGGATGGTTAAAGAATTAAAGCTGAAATACTATTTTAGTATTTCTATCATATTTTTTTACTTAATACATCATTCAAATACATTAAATATATATCAGAAATATTTATTTTATAAAATTTAGTCTATGTTTATAAAAAAGTGCTGTTTAAATGCCCCACTGTTTCTTGTATTGTCATATCCTTTTTGGTACCATGATAAGTAATGAATTACAATATTTGCAATTCATTTATTCAAACATCACTGCCACATATACCAGTAGGTAAAAGTTTATTTTTTTAATTATTGCAAAACATTGTTCTTTTATTCAGCATTTCAAATTGTACTCATTATTTATTAGTTTTTGGGATAAAATTATACTAAACTAAATTCAGTGATGCAATAGCCTTTGAGGGCCAAGGCCTATGTGCCCATCTCAGTTTTCATGACCTTGGGCACTGAGCAGTTGTTAAAAGTCAAGTGGTCAGTCTGATGCTAACCCCCCTACATTTAGTTCTCATTTGTCAACTCAACTGAATGGATGAAAGGCTGAGTCGACATTGCCCAGACCAGGGTTTGAACCCCGTATCTGAGACATGTAAGCATGATATGCTACCACTCAGCTACTGGGCTTCATTACACTTATAAATCTGATTATAATTTAAATGTATCATTTATCTAAAGTTTTTTTATTATAGAAAATATATTGTTGCTCAAATGTATAAAATAAAGTACACCTATAATGATAATTAAAGCCTAGGTAGTTTTAGCTCGTAAAATTATTAAAGGTACTTGAAACTTATGTGAAAATGGTTAAGAAACACTCCAAAATAACATTCTATACTTAAAAATTATATCTAGAAAATCTCTTTGAATATTCTTTAATCATGAATTAATATATTTATTAAACATTATGAAAGCATTAACATATATTTTTATGTAGTATATTTAAATTTAATTGGATTGTGTTGAAATCATGTGTAATTTCAAAATATTTTACAAAATTATTTTCTAAATGAATGAATATTAATATATATTTGTAAGATCTATGAAATGTTTATTTTACATGAATGATACACATTACTGTTGCAATGTTTAGATAGCATTAAAGTAGTTCATAATTAATGTACAGTTCTTCAAAACCTATTTGAAAACAAAGAAATGCTTCAAAATGTGCTTTGTAGTCATTTATATTTTTCAGCACATAATTAGAATATGAAATACTTTAATATATGTGATGAATTCTAACAGATTGTTAGGAAATGAAATGTATTATGTCTGAATTCTGAAAAAAAGATTTAAAAATATTACTTATGTGATTATATCTATCACAAAAGTTCATTTATAATACATCTAATTATCTCCAAATGTGTGCCTGTAATTTAAATGATAAATTGTATCTCCTGTAGTTTTGCCTTCTTATTCTCACAATATTTAATGTTATGTAATGGGACCAAAGAAATTCTCAAGTATTTCTGAATTAAGATCAATCCTTTTTAAAGATTTTAAAATAAATTTTTCCTATAATGTACTTCTTTTAGATATTTTATATACATAGATATAGGAAAATCAATATCCACATGCTTCTTATGGTATATTAAGTCCTACTATTTACTTGTCTACTTATAATAATTATTCCCTCCTTTCTTTTTTAAATACTTAACCCAGTTTTTTTATGTTTCCCCATAAGAATAAAAATGTATTCATTTGAAACAATTTATATTTTTTTATAGTGTTTATGTGAAAATAAGAAGAAAAAATTACTAAAATCTGTGTGGGATTTTAATATTATGATTTTTTTTTCTTTTCTGTATATTAAGATTTATTTATTAATCAGTAAGAAAACAAAGTATTATGAAATTTGAAATGTTTGGGGAAATATTTCTTAAAAAGAAATTAAAAGCTTTTTTTTAATGCAAAATTATATGCACTTTAATCATAGTATATACTTTGCATGATATTTAATATGGTACATGTGCAATCCCTACATGTTGAAAAAATCAACAATAACTAGTTTAAATTTTGGAAGATTTCCCAAGCTTTTTGAACATTAGTAAATCTTGCTTAATATGTAAAACATTTTAAAAACTTAGATTTAGAGCCAGATGTGCGAAAGCATTTGAAGTTATAAAAATTCATTAGATATATATAAAAAAATGCTTGACATTGCTGTAAACTTGTGCTTATTTCATCATATCAATCTTTTGATGTAAGATGAGCTTATTGTGTTCCAATTCTTGAAAGTTTAATGATTTTGTAAATTCACTATGACATTTTTGAATGAAAATTTTATGAAATTTTCTAGGTTCCTTAAATATTTCCAAAGTACTGTGGTTTTTGTAAATTTTATTTGATGTTGTGTATGGATTAGTTAGACATTGAGAATATACATGAATATTTCTTTAAAATTATAACATTTTTATTTCAATAAAAAAGTAATTGTTTATTGAAGAGAAATGTGAAAAATAATTGTGTAATGTATTTCAATAAAAAAATGGAAACTCAAGAATTTTTGTTGACTTTTCTATTGAAATAAAATCACATTTAGAACAAAAATGTTGTCATAACTTACTATTGTAGTAATCCAGTAGTTCTTAAATTGTGGTACACATATGTTTAGGGGTATGCCCGGTTCTTCAAAAAGAAAGATATGCTGTTTCTAATACTACCTGAGAGATGGTGTCAGATCAAGGCTCATGAAATTCATCATGACAAAGGGCTATAGATTAAGTATAAAGCAAGGTTAGATCATAAGATCAATTTTATGGAAGTATTTTAACAGAACAAAAATATTGGGAATTATTGTAAATCACAATTACTAAATATTTGGAAGTCCATCTGTAATCTGTATGGCTTCACTTTGATACTCTCTTTTATACAGAGTAACATCAGGGTGAAATCTTGCTGTAAAATTTCAGGCATTAGATCACTAACAGAGGTAAACCGAAATAGCCATAAAATCTTTTGATCTAACTGCACTGGAATCATTTACTTAAAAAAAACTTTCATTTTACAAGACTGGAAGATACCTGATGTGTTCCAACAAAAAATGTCTGCCCCAAGTACAGATGTGTATTGTTTCAATTCTCTGTACTGTCATTACTAACATGTAATAATTCCTTTGCATAACCTAATATTATTGTTACATTTGAAGGGCCATTTTTTATAGTTAATTTGTGATACATTTTTATAATAAACTTTTCTCATTACTAATTTCTAAGGTAAAATTGCCAACTTCAAAGATTTTGAAATAATCTTAGTCATTAAGACAACTATTTTTAAACATGAAGATATTTTCAAACATATCTTGCAGCATAAAGACAGAGCTGTATATTTATATAAGGTAATTTTATCTTTCAAACAGAACCTTGGTATTAATTCAGTAAGAAAGCAATTGAAACAATATTTTCTTCCCAATATATAGTTAGAATGAGATATCTAAACATGCTTGGATATGCTCAACAGAAGTAATAAAACCAGCTACCACTTTTATTGGTATATATAATAAAACGGGGGGAATGACTAAAATGCATTGTATGGTTATCTCTTTATCGAGAATGGATGTTCAATGAATTCATACTTCAGAAATACAAAACAAAATATAAAATACTAATTTTATTTTTTAAATTTTTTCTTTTTACAACTGTTACAGCTTTCTGAGGAACTAGAATATAAAAAGATGTAATGAATTAATTTTTGGCATTATATGAAATAAATTATATTTAAAAGCAGATATATATAATTTCTGTTATTGTACAGAGAGGACTGCAAATTCTGACTAATGCTTTATGTTGCCTATATTTTCTATGCATTTATTTAATTTTCCACTCAACATAATGGATTTTAATTAACAAACTTCATTCAACAGGTATGTTTATTAGATACTTATTTTATACGTATACACACATATATACACACACTAATGCCCATAAATTAAGGATAATAACAGTTTGTAAAAATACAAACATAGCACAACAAAAGTAATTAAAACAAAGCATTTTTACTACCCAAAAGGTAGTTTTTACATACAATAAGAACCTAATGGGACTTGCTTTATGAAATAATCTGATAATATACATTCCATACAAAAAATTTAGTATATACAATTTTTTTGAAAACCAATAGGCTATATGTTTGCACTTGCTGTAATACAGACAGGACAATGTCTGTATATATAAATGCAAGGCTGAACTGTTATGCATCACTTAATCACAAGTAAATTAGGCAGATATAGAAAATTGACTTGCGTTTTTATTGAAAGAAATACCTGATATTAAAATTGATGTTGATTGTCTATTTGAAGAAGTTAGAAGACTGAAAGTATATTTAAATTTTGATAAATTAGAACACTGGGAAAATCAACATGTTGAAATTGATAAAAGATGGGCGGGAATATAAAAACATTTAAAAAATGAACATATTCTATATGAAAATTTAGTTACTTTGTTGAATTTACATTGTACTGCCCTGGAACTAATGCAGCAGTTGAAGGAGTTTTTTTTCAATAGGTAGTTGAATACCGGACATGTGACAAATCAAGACTGAATGCTATTTTATATAGCTGCAGCATTTACCATAAAATTCAACATGAAGGAATTTTCTTGATCCGAAATTTCCAATATATTAAAAAATAATATATTGACAAAAAAAAACATTCAAAAGAAAAATGCCTGTTTAAGTAAATAATTTAAAGGGATGTAGTAAGAAGTTGTTTTTGTCTGAATTAATAAAATGTTTCATATATTTATTGGCAATTTTTTCGTTCTTTCCATTGTAAAAAACTGGTCACCTTAATATTACAGATTGCAATTTAGATGATGAATTGCAACAAATAATCTTATCCATGATAAATGATACTTGAGACGGATGTGGGTCATTCGAAATAGATGACATCCTATTCTTCAAGGCATTAGTTCTCAATGTTTACACGGTGAGGATGAGCATTGCTATTCATGACAAAAATCTGAACCCTTGTACACACACATTTATTGTTGTAGAATGCTATCCAGATAAATAGAGCCTGTAATAGTTTTGCTTTGAACATGGACACCCGTTCGAGAACCCAGAATTATATCACCATAATGGTGGTGCTAAAAATGATATTTTCTTGGTTGTAACAGCTTGTTCTCCATGTAAAGATACAATGCAAGTTCAATTACATTGAAAACTTGGATTTATCAGAAACAAGCACACACCACCACCATAAAGGTGTCCAGCTAATAAGTTTTCTCAGAGGCCTTGGCAATGCACAGCCACATGTGGAACAAATCATACAAACCTGTGAGCATATAGGTCATACTATCCTTAATATCTGAACACAATATTCATCCAAAATGTGACACCTATGAATTTCAAAACCTGTTATAACACATCTGATAACACTCTGCCTTTTTTTGGCAGTTATTGGTTCTCTTGTGGTGTTGCAACTCTAGGATGACATATACTGAAAGGTCTGTCTACATTTCTATTCTTTCGAATGTTTCCAAAGCCTAGATAAGACACTCTGCCTGATTCTGAATTCCTCAGATGCTTCTATCTGCATGTGCTCACATTCCAAACATTTGATAATTTGGTCATCTAAAAAAATCTCCTATGTGTGTCTTCTGAGTCAAAGATATTCAGATATGGCATTAGAGTTTTATGCCAATTGTGCTTGATATTCAGATATGGCATTAGAGTTTTATACCAATGTGCTTCACCACAATGATTCTTCTTACAATCCTCTCATCCAAGATGAGATGATTGTAAAATGAATTATTAGTTCCTTACTTCCTGCCATTACTATCTCACAGCTAATTTCAATTTGAAACACAAGCCTTTTTATTCCCTGGAATATGTATGATTGTTCTCAAGTGTAATTTCTTGTCTAGGGTACAGCTTTTGTGTGCTGAGTAAGAGTGTGTGTATATACAGTGGTGACCAAAATTATGGACACTTTTTAAAATTGTTATATTTTTGAAGTTTGTATATACTTATAGAAAATGTTATGTTGCCAAAAATGCAAAGTCTTTTATATCATTTAAAGAGAATTTAATACTAAATTCAATACAAAAAAAAAAAAATTCAAATATTTGCAATGTAAAAAAAGTGATACTGCAATAACTATCGATATACATTAGATACAATGATAGCAGTGAGTTGTCAGTGCTTAGTGGGGTAGCCTTTATTTTTTATTACAGCTTCAAATCGATGTTTCATTGAGCTTAAAATAGCTTTAAGCTCTTCCTTTATTATTACATGATGCCAGGAAACAATTACATCCCCAAATAGTTCCTTTTTATTTCATGGGTACCTCATTCAGACAAGAGAAACAGTGCGACGTTTACAATAGGATTGAGGTCAAAACTGTTTCCTGGCCAGGACAACAATGATACTAAATCAAGAAGCACTGACATAAAATAAAGGAGTAGATTGGACACCTAGAAAGAGATGTGTGATGAGAAAGTGGTCTTTCCTATGTTAAAATTGCAAGAGACTGGTGGTTTAGTGACTACACCTGTAAACTGAAAGTTTTGTTTAAGATGTCACGAGACAAATTTAATAAAAAGAAATACAGGAAAAGGTCGAAAAAGTTGCACCACATCTGTTGGTGACAGAAGAACAAAATACTATGTCTCCAAGATAAAAATTGTCATCAATGGCCATCAGAAGTTATCTGAATGATGCTGGTGTTTCTGTCCGCTCAAAAACAACTAGGAGAAGATTAGCAGATGTTAAGACACAGAAGTAAAATTCCATGAAAAATGCCTTATCTTAATTTACAGCAGAGCTAAAAAAAAGACTGCAGTGTGCAAAGGAACACATTAATTGGACAAATGATTAGTCGTCACATGTTATATGGAGCGGTGAAACTAAAATATCGTTATTTGGTGATGATGGCCAAAAATATGTAAGATGTAGAATACATGAAATACTACATCCTGACTGCATCCAGAAAACTGTGAAGTACCCACATAGTTTTATGATTTGGTCATGCATATCAGGAAATGGTATTGGTCGCCTTCATATCATCTGATGGGACACTGAATGTCAGAAAATACATTGACACCATTCTAGAATCCAAACTTCTACCTTCCATCAGGAAACTTTTTATCAACAATACTTCATTTATTTTTCAACAAGTTTCTGCTCCTTGCCCCACAGTAAAGTAATGAAAAGACTAGTATCATTCTAAGGTCATTGAATTGTTGTCCTGGCCAGAAAACAATTCTGACCTCTATCCCATCGAAAACTTCTGGCACCATTTGAAAACTCTTGTCTGAATGAGGTACTCGTGAAATAAAAAGGAACAAATTGAGGATATAATTAATTCCAGGCATCATGTAACAATGAAGAAAGAGCTTAAAACTGTTTTCAGCTCAATGAAACATTGATGTAAATTTGTAATAAAAATTAAGGCTACTCCACTAAGTACTGATAACACACTGCTATCATCAATATCTAAAGTATATACATAGTCATTGCAGCATAACTTTTTTTGACCTTGCAAATATTGGAATTTTGTTTTTTGTATTGAATTCAGTATTCTCTTTGAAATGATATACAAGACTTTGCATTTTGTGCAATGTAACATTTTCTATAAGCTTACTAACTTAAAAAAAACATGACAATTTTAAAAAGTGTCCACAATTTTGGTCACCACTGTATGTATGTATATTTACCTTAATGTTAATTCTAAGAGTAAATTCATATAGGAACTCAAATCTGCCAAACTGGAAGAAACATTAAAAATTTGCCATAAAATTTGAAAAATTTAGTTATACCAGGTGTATGCGTATCAAATGAGACGATTGCTAACAGATGTCGTCACACATATAAGCAAACAATACGAAACCGTAACACGCGATTTTTTTATAGTTTGACCTTTGATACTCATGTTTAGTTTACATTTGGACGAGTTTCAGCGTGCATTGTATTCTTTTTACTGCATTGAAAATGTCGAATTTTATGCCTTCCGACCAGGATTTGCGGACAGCATTAATTTTTTGTTACCATCTGAAAAAAAATGCTGCCGAATCGCATCAAATGCTTGTAGAAACATACAGTGGCAATGTTTCAGACCCGCAGGCGATGCTACAGGTGGTTTGAAAAGTTTCAAAATGGTGAATTCGATGTGAGAAACGAGGAGCGTGGCAGACCAGCAAAAAAATTTGAAGATGTTGAATTGCAAGCATTACTCTAAGATGATGGCCAAATGCGCAAGAACATCTTGCAGAACAATTGAATGTTGACCAGAGCACTGTTTCCCATCGTCTCAAAGCAATGGGCAAGATAATAAAGGTCGGTAGATGGGTACCACACGAGCTAACGGACCGTCAACAGGAAAACCGAAAAATCGGTAGCAAATGTTGCTTGCCTCCTAAAACCCCAAGTCATATCTCCATCGTATTGTGACTGGAGATGAAAAATGAATTTATTTTGAGAATCCCAAGTGTAATCGATCATATGTTGACCCCGGACAGCAGTCCAAATCGACCGCAAGACTGTGCTGTGATGTGTGACTGATGCTGTGTATTTTCTGGGATCAGGAGGGACCAATCTATTATGAGCTTCTCAAACCCGGCGAAACCGTTAATACTGATCGCTACAAGCAACAATTACTTCATTTGAACGATGCTATACTTGAAAAATGCGAGCAATACAAGAAACAGCAGCACAAAGTGATTTTCCTTGATGTCAACGCACCTAGCCAACGTGCTAAACCGACCAAGGACATTATTAAGGCACTCGGCTGGGAGCCCTTAGCGCATGCAGCTTATTTGCCAGACTTGGCTCCTTCTGATTCCCACCTGTTTGCATCATTGGGACATGCATTGGCTGACCAGCGCTTCACTTCTTACAAAAACGTCAAATCTTGGCTTGATGACTGGCTGGCTTCAAAAAAAACCGATAATTTTTTTGGCGTGGTATTCACAAATTGCCCGAAAGATGGGGAAAATATGTAGCTAGTGATGGATATTATTTCGAATAAAGAAATATAAACAGTTTTCGAAAATTTATTGTGTTTTTTTTTAAAACAATCGTCTCATTTTATTTGCATACACCTGGTATATATACATATATATTTTAAATTTCGATTTTAAGTTTTCTTTGCATAAATTTAAAAGTTGAAAGCAATTTTTTTAGTTTTATGAAAATATAAGTCCTTTAAAAATAGGCAATACTTACTGAAAATATTCGATCTATTAATTTTCCAGACTTAGTAGGAAAACTACCAGTAAACATTTGTGATGTAATTGGTTTGGATAACATGAATTTTAGCTGTTTTTTCAATGCTTTAATTTCACGGGATTTTGCTGCTTGTTCCCGTTGTTCACCCATATCATTTAATCTTAAAAAAAAATTAAGGCAACCACAAACATAAACAAAAAATTCAATACAAGTTAACTAAATAAACAACTTTTAGTAAAAAATAAACAATGGATGCAATAGTGAAAATGAGAACATACTCTTCAAGACTTACAAATAAATGCATTAAAATGATTAAGTTTAATAATAAAAATAAATTATTTTTTTTATAAGCAGCCTCTATTGTTTTTTGGAGATTATTATTATTATTTTCTTACTTTCAATACATTTTTTTTTAAAATAATGTTTTCATAAATTTATGCAATTATAAATTTTTTTTTCTCTACTAAATTTATTATAACATTATCAATGACTTTTATTATAACCTTTTCTTTAAGGATTATCAAAATAAAAATACATCAAATTATATCGATGTTTTCTTGGAATATTGAAAACTGTTCTAATTTAATAAAGCACTGAAATGAAAATTTACATTGTAACTTAAGAGCAATAAAAAATAAAAATTAATGAAAATCGATAAAACTAACAAAGGATACAAATTGTCATCAATATCTACATCACAATTTTTGCAGCACTTTGAACCCAACGATTTTGTGCATTTAGTCTGATTATTCTGTGTTCATTCTTATTAATTGAACGAGCTAAAGTAACTCTATCTTTCACAAGTTTAAAGATTTTGTGATCAATGGGAAAAGTAGGTATTGATTGTTCTGAAAAAAAAAAAAATAAAAGAGACCTTACATTAACATAAAATGTACCCCAAATCATAAATGACAGAAGTCATAATTACTCATAAGCAAACTTAGAAAAATCAAGCCTAGCATAAAGTTTTTTAATATACACATGAATATTTATTTTAAAAATTGTACAAATAAATTTATTTAATTAGAAATATGATAACTAAAAATAAAATAAAACTAATATTTTTGTTACAACTTAAAAAATAAATCAAAAATTTATTTGCATTACTAACTGGTTCAGTAATAGCTTTAAATATAGTACAATAAAATACATTGAAAATAAAATAATTAAGTAAATCAAATGTTTTTTTAAAAATTTTTATTGCAATGTTTTAATAACTTGTTCAATTATTGCTTTTTTTACATATGTAATATTCATCTTTGCCCCATCTGATTTGTGAAACAGAGAGAAAGAGGGGTATTCATAATAAAGTTACTCTGGAAGCAATGAAGATAATACAGCTTTAAAATAATTTTATGATCAATAATTTTAACTATTTTACCTTTATTTAAGGTTTTGCAAATTCTCTTGTAATGAACACCATCTTGTGGTTCTATTAATAGCAAACTCAATCCTTCATTTTCAGCTCTTGCTGTCCTTCCACTTCGATGAACATATGTCTGAAATATATTAATTATTCTTCACATTATAAGTGATTATTATTTGTTTAATATAAATACAATATCTTCAAATTATGAGTAGGTTATTCAAATTAAACAAGGGGACAATCATTCAAAACCATTCTTTTTTTTATTATTCGTTCAGTTTTGATGATAATGATTAAGTGTGTGATTTATTTTTAACTATAAAAGATAGCTGAAATACATTACAAATAATTGATATCTGCTATAAAAAAATTGTACTTTCGCTTTTTGATGAAACATAAAATTAATTTAATAAAAATTTGATAAATTTGCTAATTATATTTAGTTTTTTAAAAATATAAAACAAAGATTTTAAAGGTATACTACAATTAGCAATTTTAAGAAATAAAACAAGTTTAAAAACTCTTAATGTTTCAAGGTATATTTTGTGATCAAATTTTTAATTTCTTCAAATGTTATTCTTAACCATGAAAAATATAATAAATAGAAGAAAAAAATATATGTTGAAATTCACATACTTCTGCAGTACGAGGCACTTGGAAATGTATCACATGCTCAATTCCTTTAATATCTAAGCCTCTGGCTGCAACATCAGTTGATAATAAAATCCCATGCTCACTTTGCTCAAATCTTTCTAGATTTTTTAATCTTTGACGTTGGTGCATTGAAGCATGTAGAGGAAGAGGATGACATTCCAAAAGTTCAAGTATGCTCCTTAATCGACGTACACAATCTTTGCTGTTACAAAAAACAAGAGTTCTACCTGGGTGCATAATAAGGAAGTAGTAAAGATAATAGTCCTGAAAAATAAACATTTTTAAAATACCTGCTTAAACACAAACGAAGATAACACATATTTTTAAAATTCACTTTTAAGCATAAAAGAAAATTACCTTTTGTTCATTACTACACATTAATTGTGTTTCAGTCAATGTATCTACCAAAACAGTTTTCTTAGTAATATCAATGATTTTGGGATCTTTCATTCCAATTAGATTTATTAATTTTTCTGAAACAAAAGACGAAAACATATATTTTCAGAAATACTAAAAGTTCACATGGAATAGTTTTTTTCTAATTAAGTACAGATAATTGCGAACATAAATTTTTTACAAGCCTGACAAGGATTATAAAATCTGCATTAACCGAATGAGAAATTTGAAGTATAACAAAGATAAAACTTCATATTAGGAAAATTATACAATAACATCTATAATAATTTGTCACACAACAAGTTTAAACAAAAAGTTTTGGATAATGTTATTAATAAGGCACTTTCCGTAGATTTGTATAAATAAAAAATTTATCTAGTCAAAAATATATCTAAAAATCAATTTAAAACTTCTTTATAATTCACTTTTAAAAGAATATTAGAAAACTGAAATGTTATAAAGATGTATTAAAAATAAAGGCAACCATAAAACAAGAAAAAAGTTAGAAATGTTAAAATGTAATTGCAAAATTATTCAAGGTATTACTACGTAGATCGGGGTTCAAGGATTTTATGCTACCAGTCTCAAAGAGCATGTCAGTTCTTCAGGAGTGGATGAAAAATTTACTGTAGAAACAATCCTTAAAATACAGGATGCAGCACTAAAATTCACTTAATAAGTCCCAGAAAGTCTTCACACCTTATACAGCACTCAGACACAACCATCAGTGTTTAAAAATACAAATACATAATGATTAAGATTATTCACAAGCACTTGATCGACAGTGACAACTAATCGCTAGTCAACTCTTCAAAGGTCAAAACAATACCGACTAAACTTCGGTAAGCGACTCCTTATTATAATTTGTAGATTTTTCCCATATGATTACCAAGTCGCCAACTTGTTTATATTGCCAACAATTCACCAAGTTTCCATTGAATCACCATTATAATGTAAGGAACAGCGTTGCTTGTGAATATTAAAATTTCATCATAAAATAAATACAACAGAAAGTAATAGTAACGTATTACACATCCAGATATAAATCATTTACACTATTTTAAGTATTCATTTACACTATTTCAAGCAAATTCTTAACACTATTCTGAAATTAATCCAAAGATACTTTAAAATACTACATCAAAATGAAAAACAGCTTTAAATTGTTAGACGCATATCTTATTTTAATAGCTACACCTTTAAAAATGACATGGTCTTCACCCCCATATTTGATTTATTTTTAAACTGGCATGTATCTTAAAGTACATAACAAAATGTTTTTCATTTCTACTTTATACACCATTATTTTGTTATTGATTTTTTTGCAATGTTTGATGATTTTGACCTTTACAATTTCATTGACTGTATACACAACAATTCCTCATTTAGCCCCTTTTATCCCACAGTCCTATTTAGAGGACAGCTGGAAATTATCATGGGGAAATCATTATTTGTATGTTACGAATATTTTGACTATTGGAACATGTAGGGATATATATTGGCTTCTTTCAGCATGAGTTATGAGTCTAACCCCCTCCTCCTTCCCAGGAAATCTTGGTTATTCATTGCTTTTGTAGGCGCAGTTTGTATTATCTCTTTGGGGTAGCAGAATTTTTCATTTTTCTTTGGACACTTGGCTGGGCATTTTTTATGTGATAGTACTCTTTCGTTATGATCCTGGAGGTTAATTTGAGCGATGTTGTTCTTAGGTAAGTTTTAGCAAATTATTTTTTAACTGTTCTCTAAATAGGACAGTGGGACAATCCACATGCAATTGACGCACTCTTTCTCTTTATAATGAATAAAAAAAACGATAATTTCTCTTCTAGTGTTTCACCCCTGCTCAGTTATGTCAGTGCAAAGGTTTCTGAAGTTAGAGGAAGCATTATAATCATTAAATAATATAAATTCAGATGACAGCAATGTTGAAATTGTGAACTAATTGACCAAGATGAAGGGGATGAGAATGAAGTAAATACTGGTGAGATTATTGTAAACGATGTTCCTGGGTGTTTGGAGGTTAGAATAGTTTCCAGCCTGAACCATCCACAAGCTCTAGTTGTTCGACAACGAAGAACAGAAAAAAAAGCTAAAAGACATCAGTCATTTTGGATAAAGAATAAATCACCACATTATACAAAATGGGAAACACAGGATGAATCGATTGCAAGTGACTTGCTCAAGTGGATGGAAACTGCATAGAAAGATAAAACTCAAACAAAGCTTTTTGAGCAGTTTTATTTCAGTGAAGTTTAAGGTCTCATTGTAAAAGAAACTATGCAATATGCAGCAGATGTAAGAAACGAATATGATTCCTTGACCACTGCAATCGAAATACGTGTTTCTATAGGAATTTTGCTTCTCACTGGTTATCATTCACTGGTCAGATGCTGAAGAACTTGGCATTACCCTAGTGAAAAATGACGTCATGAAACCGTTTCCAAAAGTTGAAGTCTTATTTAAACTTTGTGGACAATGGAACTGTAAGTCAGCATGCCCAGGATCAATCCTTCAAAGTAAAACTTTTGTTTGCCAAACTTAATAGTTGTTTTATGAAATTTAGAGGTGAGTATGGGGAGGACACAAAGATAAATTTAGCATTAAGATGCCAAATTTGATAAATTCTTGCAACAAACATATGGGTGGTGTGGATCACCATGATTGGTTGAAGGGACTTTATTCCATTAAAATTCGTAGGAAGAAAGTGGTACTGGCCACATTTTATATATTTACTGGATATGTCTACAGTAAACACCTGGATAATTCATTAAACTCTTAACAAAGATGAAGTCCTAAACTTGAAGAAGTTCCGAAGATCTGTAACAACAGTCTAGCCAAAAAAACTGTGATAAGAAGGAGAGGTAGACCTAGGATATCGACTGTACTTTCTTATGCAAAAGAAGACATCCGTAAAGATACATTGGTCATTTTTCACTAAAGCAAGAAAAACAGCATCATTGTCAAAAAGAGGGCTGCAAAGGAAAACCAAAAACATGCCGTCATAAATGTGAAAAAAAAACACACTTTGTCAGGCTTGCTTTGGACCTTTCCACCAAAATTAGAGTGAAATTTAACTCAAAAATGAAATTATTTATAAACAAGAAAGTATTAATCAAATAAAGTAAAATTTTGTACTCAGAAATAGGCTTTCATCATTGAAGAGAACACTAAAACACGTAACTTGGACATTTGACACTGTTTATCTAGGCATTCATTTAGACCCTAAATTAAGATGGAAGAAACATATCGATTCAACTGTTGATAGAGGTTACTCAACATATAAGCTGCTGAAGCGTCTAGCTGGTGTCACTTGGGGCTCAACTCAAGATGTTATGGGTACAGCAACCTGTTGTTGAATATGAAAATGAGGTTTTGATAACTGCCTCCGATTCTGTTAGAAATAGGCTTAATCTTTTCCAAAACAGCATGTTGCATTTAATCACTGGTAGGGCCAAATCAATCCCTATAGCTGCAATGGAACTCCAGACAGATTTAGAACCTTTAAGTGACAGGAGCCAAAGAAGTTACCTAAACCTGGTTTAAAAGATCTTGAGAAGAAAAAAATTTCCTAAAAATTATTGTAGACCCACAAATGAGATTAAAAACCCATATCTCTTTTTTTCATGACACTCTTCTGTTTATGACACTTTTGATATTCCTACACCCAAACACCAAATTTCCCCACAGGAATTTAACCCTATTATGTGCCAGGTGACGTTCAAAAGCCACCTGGATCTTGTTTGAAATGTTGGTTAAAAATTTTCCATAAGATGATTCAGCAGATGATGCAATTAAAAATATTGGTGCTGGAGCCTTTTCAAGTGCTTTCAGTATTATCCAGTTGGAAAGTATTATGATAATTTTGATGGTGAGGTAGCAGCAATATCATTTTGATCAATAAATTGGAAAGCTGCTCTGAATGCAATATTGCGTTTTTTATTGATTCTCAAGCTGCCATTTTGTCTCCAATAAACTCAAGATATAATGAAAATGCATTAGTTCATTCCTGTAGAATGAAGTTAATTGAACTAAGGATGCCTAGAGAAAGTATTGCCCTCCAGTGGATTCCCAGACTTTGTAACATTTCTGGAAATGAGAAAACCGATAGGCCTGCTAAAGCAGGATCTCTCATGTCCTAACCTGACTCTCCATTACCTCTGTATAACATCAAAAGACTCATTTACAGTAAATTGCAAATTAGTAGAGCCTCCCTGTATGATGATGCAACTGCAGATAAATGGTGGAACATCTTGCTTAATAAAAGTGGTAAAATCCCCAGTTCCCTGCCTCGACTTGTTGGAGTTGCATGCTTTCTTTTACTTACTGGACATGACTATTTACAGAGGCATTTACATCACATTGGAGTGAAGGATTCTGCTTGTTGCCCCCTGTGCCACCCGGGTGAAATGGATTGTGAGCACCTTAAACACTCGTCAACTAATGGCAGAGATGCCGAAAATGGGCATAGGATAAAAAAAATATAAATAAATAAAAAAAGCGTGGGATAAAATCATATCTAAGTTTTCTCAATGTTAACAAATTACAATTTTATCAGTAAAAAAATGCTTAAGTTTTACTTACCTAATTTTTGCTTAGTTTTAACAACTTTTACTATCTTCTTCTTAACAGCCAAACGACTTGGTGGTTCATGAATCATAGTAAGCGTAGCTGAGAATACAAATGTTTGTTTTTACTCTGAAAATTTCTAAAATATATAAGAAAGAAAAATATAAACTATTAACAATTTTTCAACAAATGTGGAGTGAAATTTAAAAAAAAAAACAATAGTAAATAATTTTTATATAGCAATAAGATTTTTAAAAAACAACAATATCATGCTAACCAAATTAAGCATAAAATAAAAATTTGGAAAGGACATTAAAATAAGAAATAAGTTAGCATATAATTATACCATGATATTTAAGTAATTACCCATTGATTAGGTCTAAAATTTTGGTCAGTTCAGCAAAATGGCCCTTTTCTACCATACGATCTGTTTCATCAATTACTAAGTATCGTATATTTGAAATTTGACTTAAATGTGATTCCCCCTAAATAGAATAAGACAAAGTTGAAAAATTAAAAATGCAGTTATTTAACACATTCAAGTATGCATTACATACTAAAAGATTGGTCTCAAATACATGCATAATTACAAAAACATACAGGATTTTATAAAAAAATTTTGTTACTTAAAAATGTATTTATTTATTAACATAAATATTATTTTTCTATATTTCAAAAGATTGTTCAAAACAAGTAATGGTGTAAGGCTCATTACAAATAACATATATACACCAAAATGATTTTAAAATAGTTCATCAGACTAATGTGATATTTTGAAACTACAGCCTTGTTCAAAAGTATTGCACTCTATAAAAATGCATTAATTTTGAAATAATTATAAGGTAAACAAACAACCAGACTTTATTGAGACTAAACAGGATTTTTTCCTGGGATCCTGCAAAAAAGTAAGATTTTCAAACCTTTCATATTTTGGTAAATTATACTTTGTTTCCAAAAAGGAAAGAAAAGGGGCAGGGAATCAAAAATCAACTGGTGATGTTATGAAGCTTATCTATAAACAATATTTGATTAAACTTAAGGTCACAAAGGAAATTTCTTCAAATTTAAATACAGGACTATGTTGTAGCATGATGAGTGTACAATGCTTAAAACAGAGAATATTTTAATATAACCATTCATTTCAAATGAGGGAAAATTCTTTTATTTTGGAAAGTTAAGAATTAGCAGATCTTTTAGCAGAAAACATGACTTTTGTTGCTCTGTAAACTTTACAGAAAGATCAACTTAACCTATTTTTCTTATTTCTTTGAAAGAGTCTCAGCTTCTTTCTAATATTGTAACCTATCAGATCAGCAGGTCTCCTTCTCACAATGCTAATACTCACTGATTGAACCAATCCCAATGATAACTCTGCAGTGAACTAGGTTTTAAATATGTCTCATTAATCTTCGAATCAATTAGAATGTCATGGTTTGAAGCTAAAGTTTTTTTTGCCCAGTTCTACCATTCAAGTGTAAACCTGTTTCCTCAAAACTTGTCTCGAAGTATATTCCAGAACATTTAATTTTCTTAGCAATCTCAGCTGCTGCAGATTTTCTTTGTTTATTTGTTTACTTCATATCACAATTAGATATCATTGCTTAGTAAATTCTTTAGGTTTTGGCATTTTCTATTACTAACACTATTTCAAGATTATCTATCAGCATGACACAGTAATGCAACGAAACTAAAATAGCTTAGTATCATAAAACTCATTTCAATAGTAAATGATAAAAATAAATTCAAAGTTGAGTTGTTTGTGAGCTTTAATCTTTTACTAATCATAATGATTTTGAAAGAAAATTCATTAATGTTTGTGATTGGCTATAACTTTAAAATATATTTTAGACATAAAGGACCTGATTCTTTTGACTATGAATGCATTTCTATACAACTTTATGTATAAAGCATTTTAGAAATCACAAGTTCCTTTCAAAGCTATTTGAGTTTAGTAAGAGGCAACATAAAAAATGTTAAATGAAGAAAAAGTCTAGTTTTTTAGCTCTGCAATTTCTTAAGTTTGACTTTTTGGAAAGGAGCTAACAGATTTTGTAAGAAAATATACAATATTTCAGGAATTAAAACAATAAATTGGATTTTTTTAAAAAAATTCCTAATTAAGATAAACAATTTTATCTCCAATTAATTAATTAAAGTTCAGATGTCCTCTGAGGATAAGTCTATAAGATCCCTTGATTAACAAGAGATGATTGTTATTTTGTGAGCGAAGAAATTTTATTTTCATTTTTTTGAAAGTAAACAAATTACATGATTTGTACTATTTTGAAAAACTTTTTTTTTCAGAGAAAAAACATGCTTACAGTAGAATTAATCAACAAATTACTATGTTCAATCAGTTTTAGAAATAATTGTTGATAGCTGTACAAGGCACTGTGTTTCAAAATATTTTAGTATTACAGAATTCATTTAAAATAACTACACAGGAATTAATTATTAATATATTAATTATCAAAATAAAAATGAATGCAAACCTACTTCTTCAATCATTTCCCACAGTCTTCCAGGAGTTGCAACTATAATTTCAGGGCATTTCTTCAAAATACGTTTTTGTTTCTCAGATGCCATACCCCCAACTAAAACAGAAATCTAAAAGAAAATTTTTTAGATGTAACCATAAATTTTGAATAGGATAAAAATTAAAATTTTAAAAATGAATATTATTCTAAACACACATTTTAATAAAATACTTTAAATTTAAATAAAACAATCGACCAAATTTCCTAAGACTTGATTTATTTATGCAAAACTTGCAAAAATTAAGAAATCTATTAATTGAAACAAGCAATAATGAATACCTTATTAAATCTACTTTTTACCTTCATTCTATCATTCATGATTACTCATCAATCTTCTATACTTGATAATTTTAAATTAATACATTGATATATCATTATTTAAATAATAGCGCAAACTAATGACTTTCAAGAGAGAAATCAGCTATTGATTATTTCTTCATACTAAAAAAACAACAACTAAAACTTAGTGGTTCAACAGCCCCATGAGGGACAAGGCCTACTGTACCCTACTCAGTTTTCATGACCTAGGGATATGAGGTACAAGTGCAAATATTCCGATCATGTCAGTCTGATGCAAAACCCCTGTTTAGTTCCTAAGCAAGCTTGGTACTCATTTATTGACCAACTAAAGGGATGAAAAGGCTGAGTTGACTTTGCTCAGCCCGGGGTTTGAGCCCCGAATCTGCGGTGTGAAAGCACACTACCACTCAGCCACTGGGCTTTTTCTGCATACTATCTCAGTTAAATTAACAACAAAAAACTGCTACTATTCTTGTATCCTATGGATGACAAAATGATTATGTGTAAATAAATATCTAACATAATTTGGATGGGTTCACAATTGGCATCTTGGTGAATGAACTGGATAAGAAAAAGGCAGTCACTGATTGTAAGTTTATAGTTTATTATATTCAATTATCCTCACATACTCCAAGCCATAATTTAAGTATGTACACACCATAAGCAGCAAGGGTCAAAACGTGGTTAGAATATTGGTGGACATGGAGCTTTCCAAAGCTTCTGTTAACGCAGAGCAAAAGCAGAAGTTATTACTACGTGAGAAGGTTGGTTGAGATGTATTTAATTGGCTGCTAACAAAAGTGATTTATATGGTGATGTGGATTTGTCATATATATATATATATTCACTTAAACTTACAGATTACCTCAGTAAAAATAATTAACTGTGAAAAACTACAAAACTTGCTTTTATTTATTTATTTTCTTATTAGTTCATTGGTATTTTAGTTTTTTTTTAGATAGTCATGTAGCTTCTTTATTCTGTCAATGATGGATTTATGCTTCTTATATTATGTTGCAGACTGAACATAATCATAAAAAATATAGTTTTCAATAATCCCTAAAGGTTTCATTAGAAAATGTTTTTCACTATCTTTAAAAATATAATTTAGCTTAGTTGGAATTTTTGTATGTTGAGTTATTTAATCAAATAAATAAAAATTAAATAAAAAAAATAACGTTTGTATATAAAATGTTGCATATAAATGTATCTGATGTTATTTAACAATATAAATTTACATATTCAAAAAATACAATTGAAAACACTAAGTTTTCCTTGAATGACATGCTTCAGAAACCAGTCAACTGAAATCCTATTGAAGGAAGGAAGATTCGATCTGAGCACCTTCTGTTCCGAAAACGAGTATCTTAGCCATTACGCCAAAACAATTGTCATCGCGTGGTGGCTAATACTGGTTAATATTGAAACCACACCGCCACACTATCATGCATTAAACTGACAAAAGCAACAATCTATTCATATCACTTGATGTTCTCCTTTTCAATACACAGTACATTATTTCACTTAACAATAAAAAAATTCTGAATATTGCAGCTTGTTTCATTACAACTATTTTCTTTATAAATAAGTATAACTAGCAGTTATCTAAATGTTTACTACATAAAACTTGTTTTCTTAACGAATAAAAATTATACAGAATTATATAAATTTCTATACATTTATTACAGTTCAAAGGTATACTTATTGAAAAGCAAATGAAGGGAAGGTCCCTATTCCCTTAATAGATCAGTGTTTTCTATCCTTAATTGTGGCCAATTATATTACTTTGTATCTCAGTTAAGTCAATTCAAATTAATTTTGGCAAGTACACAAAAATGATATATAAATACAGTCAGACCTCCATTTTGGGAACGTTTTCCCGGAACCAAGAGCATTTTATGACTGAATAACGAACCTGTAGTTAATGAATTTTTCCATAAAATGCACTTTTTTTGGGGGAATTAGTGACTTCCTTAAATAGAGGTCCGACTGCATTTAAATGAAACAATTGCAACATACACAGCAATATAAATAATTCCTTTATAAATTTTCAATACATAAAGCTATTCATGGTGAATAATTAATTTTTTTTATATAAGAAATGAAAAAATGTACCCCTATGTCAGTGAATTTGCAAACAGCTTGCAAATGTTTTTTAATTTGTATAGCAAGTTCCCTCGTTGGAGTCAGTATCAAACAGTATAAGGTTTATTTTCCTCTTCCTATAAAATAAAACACCATTTATTATAATCTAAATAAATTTTTAATAATAGTAAATGGAGATTATTAATAGGATGTAATAAACTTACTCTTCTTTCTTTAATCCCAATGATATTATTTACAATTGGAATGCCAAAAGCCAAGGTTTTTCCACTTCCCTAAACACACACAAAAAATACACAGGAATAAGTAAATTATTTTAAAACATTTCTCTTAATAAAAATAATTTTCCTCTCACAAACAGAGCTCCAACACGTAATTTTTTTAATCACAGTAGACATAAATGTATATTTTCCTTGATATTAAATCCTACACAATTATCATTTTGTATTTTCAAAATAGTTGCGTTTTTAAGAATCCTCATACTACACATCACTTATACCATTGTTGAATAAAGAATTAAAAATATACAATGCTGAATATATACATATTGTTACATAGATTGGGGTTTGAGTATTTTATGCTATTAGTCTCAAAGAGCAAGACAGTTCTTCAGGAGCGATGAAAATTTATTGTCAAAAAACAATCCTTAGAAATGCAGGATACAACAGTAAAATCTGCAAAATAAATCCCAGAAGGTCTTCACATTTTCAACAGTGCTCAGACACAATTATTAGGGTATAAAATACTTGTATGCTAAAGATTGTTCCCAAGCATTCACTTGTCCTTTTCAACAGCTGAATAACTAATCCCTGATTGATTCTTCAATGGTCAAAATGATACTAACCCTGTTTCGGTAAGCGATCCCTATATTATAGTCTGCATGGAATTTTCTCAAAAAAATCTGCTTAAATCAAGATTGTGTGATATTCGTAGATTTCTACAGTGATTTCCAGAAGCATCCAAATAGCCATAAACTCGTCAAAAATGATGCCAACTTTTGACTCTATTGCCAACATTTTGTCAAGTTTCCATTCAATTGCCATTATAATGCAAGGAACAGCATTGCTTGCAAATATTACAATTTTAGCATAAAATAAATGCAATAATTTATATCTGGATGCATAATATTAACATATTACGCACCCAGATATAAATTATTTACACCATTTTGAGCATTCATTACACAAAATTTGTAATATGTAATTAAAGAAAAATATAAATATAACAATAAAAAATCAACCAAGAATTTTGCAAAACAATGTCAAATGTTCATATTAATCATAATCAACTTGTAATATGATAATATAGTCTCAATACATAAAATTATTAACATCTCAGAATACCTAAGAAATTTTTTAAAAAGGGTTACATCCCCCTCAATAATGAAAAAAAAAATCTACAAATATATTTTCAAATAATTAATATGCTACATATCTCAGAAACAATACAGCAAGCAGAATAGACAAAACAATAACATCTCAAAGTTACATAAGAAGTGGGATGAAGAAACATGGCATGTTTAAAAAGGTCTTGTTTGGATAGAATTGTATTTTTAGTTTTAACAAAATTGTATTTTTATCACTAATTGTTTATTTGTATGTTCATTTATATGCTGTTCTTAATTTCTATTCAATTATTATTATTATTTGCGGTTTCTACTCAATATGTATTTTGTGCAAAATAATAATTTTTTGATTATGCCTTTTATTAACGCAATTGACAATATTTATCTCGTGTGACAGCAACATGTCGTTTGAGTCTTTTTTGTAATAGAATTTCTGTGGAATGTTCAGCTGCTCTCTTACCATGAGAGGTTTGCCATACAAGGCCCCAGGCACTTGTTAAAAGCTTCCTTTGCAAAATTAAAAATTGAGTTTTAAAAACAAGAGTCTTACTCCTATGTGACACACATGTATTTATCACAAGTAGATTTGCAGCAAAATTCATATATTATGATTTTAATATTTAATTTAGATTTGATCTTTCTAGGAAATACTAAGGGAGAATTTCCAGTCAGAAGAGAGCATAACAAGAAGTTATATATCTGCAAATTCATACAGATTACAGTGTTACTGCATGGCATGGTGAAAAAATTACAGACAATTTAACTCAAAAATATTCCATACAATTTATCTACATAAAAAAACTGAAAGTAAGTCTAAATTTGCCACATTTTACAAATTTCTCACTTGAATTAACATCTTATAAAATGGGTACTAAGAAAATATTCACAAACTAAATATTAACAACCTTTGTATATATATAAGCTATTAAAACCATACTAACCGTTTCAGCAGCTCCTAAAATATCTTGATTACCCCTTATAGCAGCAGGTATTGTTAATTCTTGAATTTTTGTGGGTTTCTGAAACTTAAGCCTTTTAAGTCCTTTCAGTAATGAATCATGAAGATAAAAACCCCAAGCTGACACATCTGGAAAAAGTCCAAAATGGAATAATATTAATGGTAGAAATCTTAATAATAAAAATAAAAGTAAATTTAAAAAATAACATACAGCTACTTTTTATTCTTTCTAAATACAATCACTGAAATTAAATATGTGCATAGGAGAGGGATATTATATTAATCAGCAATTTTTTTTAAAACTCCTTGTAATTATATATTAAATCAATATAAGACTTAATATGTCTAAGATGGATGTTATCAAATGTAACTGTTTTTTGAAAACAAATACTGCACATAACATGCTTCAGTGTATAACGTGCATCTATACTTTCCAAGCTTTTTTCTCGTTCTTAGGTACATTCAGCAAGTGGCATGTTAGTTATGGAATCTCTATCCCAAAGAAGGGATTTACCTCCTCATCAGAGCTATTAAAATTTAATACATAAATTGTGGTGACGTAAAATGAGAATTGAAAATTGTGTGAAAATATGTAAGTGTAATTGAATGGGCAGCTGCAAAAATAGCCTGCAAGAGAAACAGCAAGGGGAAGCTGTCCATCAGCCATGGAGAGAGAGAGAGACCCGACTGACAGATTTTTCGAGTGGACAAAACCTCTTGCAAGCTAGTGGGCATGGAAAACAGATGGCAGGCTCTGTGATTGGTTGCCCGGCCAGAGTAATAGGAGATTCTTAAAACAAAGTTTTAGAAATTCCAGAGATAAAATTAACTATTGGAATTAGGGTAAAATTAAAAACTTTGATTGGAACCACATTGCACAAATGTCGTTTGAAAAATAAAAATGGTAGAGCTTTTGTGTATCAAACAAACAGGTCATCTGGCGAGATGGAGACAGCTAGAATTTAAAAATGTGTTGAAGTCATTTAAAAGACTACAACTAGAAATTAAAAATGAGAGAGTACTCAGCAGACAATCGATATGAATTCCATGAAAAAATCGAGAAATTATTGTTGGAAATGTGAGCTGGGATAGTAGAAATTAACAGCTAAGACACAAAAATCTGAGACCGTGGCTCCATTTGGTGGCTGGAAGGAGAGGTAGAAGAATGATTTTAGCAAAAGTAATCTGGAAGGTCACTCTCCCAGATACTGACCATATCAGATCATACTTCAGATAGTGGAATTCCATGACTCTCAAAACGGTGCTATCTATTGTCGATTAAAAAATGAGAATTTAAGGTTTAACTAAAAAAGTACAAGTACTTAAACTGTATAAAGAAAAATTTTGAATACAGAAAAGTTAAGATTAAAAGTTTCCAATGCATTTTATTATTAAAACTGAACTCTTAGTCTTTGGATGTGGGAAAATTTATTAAAGAGCTCTACGTCCTTTTTGAGAGGAAGACACGTGCGTGTCGTAAGCAGATTGGTTATTAATTAGTTCATTGAAAATTTGTGGAATTTTATCAAAAGAACCTTTTAGAGATATTTTTGATAAAAGAAAGAATAGGTTGAACTTTAAGATCGCAATAAATGATTTCATTACAAACAAACCAGGGGGTATTTACAATTTGTCTCAAAATCGAGCTTGTAAGTCTGTGCAATTTTCACAGGTGGCACATGCCTACAGATCTCCAGATAGGGAAATCCTACAGCATGACTGGGTGAATGATATTGAAAAGTAAAACCATGTGCAGGATCGCTAGTTTGCTCGTTTTAAAGACTAGCCTTTTGAGCATAAAGTGAACAGCATTCACTTTTTTGTGTGCTTGTTCAATGTGATGTGCAAAGGTTAATTTAGCATCTAAAAACAACCCTAGGTTTTTGAAAGCATTCACCTAGGGGACAGGTGCTAATCCTACCAGAAGTTTTGATCTTCTTGTGAACATTAAGCAGGCACTTTTGGATGTACATAGTGTTGCAGCTTAGAGATCACAATGGAAAATCTGTTATCGTGTGTAATGATAGCAGTGTTGTCAGCATATGTAGCTAATTGAGACAAATTAGTTTGTGGGATGTCGTTAATATATAAATTAAAGAGAAAAGGCCCAAGCAAAGAACCCTGAGGAATTCCACTTTTTACTAGACAAGGAGAAGAGAGAATTTTATCCACTCGTACTCTGAAAGTGTCGAGATAGTTATTAACGAACTTGATTAGAGGGGCAGGAAAGTCAAGTCGTATAAGCTTGAGAATTAAGCCTTCATGCTAAATTTTATCAAAGGCTTTGACTATGTCAGAAAAAGTATACGCGTTGCTACATGTTTTTCGAAGCTGCTATGTGAATCAACACTATTATTCTAAGCAATTGAAGAACTGTAGAGCAGTGTGGTCGAAAACTGCACTGCTGAGGAATAAAAATATTTGCAGCAGTGTAGTGTTGATTCAGGTGCCGAAGAAGCAAGAATTTATATACTTTGTTCAGACTGCTAAGCAGTAAGATGGGATGATATTTTTAAGGGGTAGACAGATTTTTATCTGGCTTTAGGATAGAGATAACCATGGCAGTTTTCCTAGAGTTGGGGAAGTAATTTAATTTAAGCATATAATTAATAAGAAGAGTTATAAATAATAAAAATTTCAAGGTAGTTTTTTAAGCATACGATTTGAAACTTGATCCAAGTCTGGGGAATTTTTCAGGCTTTAACTTCTCTAAATAAATTAAAATCTACATTGGTGTTGTTTGTTCAATTTCTTGAACATGGAGGGTAGAGAGGAAACTTTTACCTCCTTGTGTATGCATAGGGCGAAGTCTTCACTTCCAACATCATGATTTGGTTTGAATGGCTCTTGCAAATTATCTGCAATAACTTCTACCTTTTTAATAGGGGCTATTGTGACACTGCCAAGTTAGAGGAGGAATGGATTGAAAAGGCTTTCGTAGTTGGGAGGATTTTCTCCAAAGGGTGTAGTCAACAAGCGATAATGCTTCTATGTATTTTTCCCATTGGGTACGGAAATGGTGTTGAATGTCCTTTGCTATCTCACGACTGAGACTGCGGAACTCAGAATAATAACTGGGGTCCCTACTCCTTTGCCAAATTTTCCACAGCCAGTTTCATTGAAAAATTTTGATTTTAATCTCAGGGGAGAGGACTTTAGGAGGATTACTAAATTTCAGTTTTGAAGCCTCAACGAAAGCTTTGGAAATTTTTTTTATTGAGTTGGATGATTGCTAACTCAATATTTTCATTGCTGGTGAGATCTAGAGTGGGAAGGGGTTTATTTTTTAAAATAAAATAAAAATTTTGCTAATTAGTAATTAATTGCTCTAAATTTTTTTTAATTAAAGCAGAGTTTAAATTAATTTCTAAAATGAACAGGTAATGAGATTACAGCTAAGATCATTGGTAACTCTGATGCTAAAGTTAAAGAGGATGTGTTTAAAAACAGCCAGGTTGATGATTGCACACCATCTGTGCTATGGTTGGACATGCAGGAGTGACTGGGGTGCAACAATCTCACTCCTCCTAAGTTGAGAATGAGATTATTTAGCTGTTGTCCATAATGCATCGACCTGGTGTTATGCCAACTAGTGTGAGCGGCATTAAGGTCACCAGCAATGATTAAATTACTGTCAGAGTATGTATATTCAGTGTATAATGTGCACCTCCTTTTTTACGAAGGAACCTGAATTGTACAAGAGTAATACTTTTATATTTTAAAGTCATTTATTCAAGGTATCCCAGACTTTTGAAAAGGTAGTATATTCTAGAACTACAACCCTTTAAGTTCATTAAGTATGTCACTCTTTTAAATAAACAGTATTCCAATCCATAGAAAAACTATTTTTTATGCTTATCCTTTTGTTTATTTTTGAAGCTATCTTTATACCCGACGCATAATACGAACTTGTAAAGTTTTATTTTATTTTTTTAGTTAAAAGTGCGCATTATATGCCAGATTTTAAGGCACTTCTTTTCATAAAGGTTAAAAATAAAATGCTGTACCTTAATGAGATGGTAACTTAGAACTTTTTTAAAAAAGGAGGGGGAAGGAATATAAAATTGAAAACATTAATAAGTCTAAATGATGTATTCTGCTAACTAATCAGTTTTGCCTGAATACAAATAAAAAAGTTATTACATACCAACTTCATCATTTTCATCTTCTAATAAATCATCATTTGATTTTAATTCCACCTTTCTCACCTTTTTTGGCTGTAAAAACAAACAAAAATTTGTAGTAAGTACTATTAACTCTTTATAAAAAGAAATTAAGATTACAGCAATGTCTATGTTGAAATGACCATTATTTAAAACATAATATACATACATAAACAATTAATGAACTGTCAACAGTCTGATAAGGTTAATAATGTATAGACAGGTTTTTTATATTCTTACATTCTGATATCTCTGTAATTTTCTTGCAGAATCAGTTCAAATTTCATTAAATCATCCAATGTAACTGTGTAGTTTGATTGACAAATTTTCCATAAACTGTAGCAATTATGATGCTTACACTAAATGACCACATATGGTTCTTTCAAAACATTATAAATTGCATTTAATTTATGACAGCAAGCTAATCAATTCTTTACTTTACAACAAATTTTCTATTTTTTATCAAAAGTCATATTTTTCTCTGGAACTTCACTGATTCAATTTAATGGATACAGAAGCCCAACTTCTCACAGAGTTTTCAGAAGTTTATTTTAAACTACATTGCATAAATTCTATAAAAATTATTAACATTTTTTAACAAAGTTTTTAAATTAGCTTTTACATACATTTCATTCTATAAATTATTTGTGACAAATTCATACCTTACTGTTCTTACACTTTTCTTTTTTTCTTTTAATAGGTTTAGCTACTGTTTTAGAATCAGATCCTAATATCTCATAATCTGATATTTCTTCAATACCACCAAACATTTGTAATTCTTCCATTGTTATATTACTCACATCCATGGGAACAGATTTCCATTCAAGTGCGTCCATTATTAATTCTTTAACCTGAAATAAATAGAACCATAAAAATAATTGAAAGGCAAAAACATTTCAGTTTTATGCATCTATCTTATCTAGATAAAATAACTTTGAAAAATAAATTAAACTAGCCACTATATGATTATTATAAAATTACTTTAATAACTAAAAGGGAATTAATAAGTATATTTTAAGTATAAAACAGATAAATTAGTAAGTAAAACAAATACTTTCAGTTGATCACCGCAAAGCTTTCTTTGTTAAGACTGTCAGTGTTTGAAGGTGTTTTTATAACTCCAAACACTGACAGTCTTAACAAAGAACACTTTGCAAAATCTTTAAGTCTGGAATACACTCCTAGTGCTGAAAATGACAATGTTTAATCACACAAAGCAATATAAAAAAATGTTAATTTTAAAAATAACAAATATAAAAATTAAATAGGGTGATATAAATACCATATTAGTAGTCATATTAAAGTGTACTAATTCTGCCTTTTAACACTAATCTCTCTATAAATAATATCTAATATAAATAATAATAATATAAATCTCTCTATAAATAAATATATAAAATAAAAATGAATATTCAAGAAAAATAAAAATTAAATCTTTATATTGAAAAGGAAAGCTAATCCTTTGAGAAAACAAACAATAGTTTATGAAAAACTCCAAAAGTTATTAAACTAAAAACATCTACTGCACTTTAAATATGCCATGATTGATTAATAAAAGTCCAGTTATCAAAGAAAATAGCATTTCAAACCTTAATGCTCAGTTGTAAACCTGTGTGACACGTGATACTAAATAGAGGATTATATTACAAGCAAGATACAATATTTTAGATTTTATATTATAGATGCAAAAGCATATTTCACAAATTAAGAGAATTTAGTTCATTTTAAATAAAAATTGAAAAAACTACTCAATATCCAGCACTAATAAATTTAAAACTTGATTTCTGAATTGAGGAACAAATCTAAATTTTATTTTCCAAATTTATCTCATATTAGAATAATATGGGTAAAATCCTAGGAGAGCCCACACCCTTGACGCGAAGCCAGAACAAGATGGCGCCAAGTGAACCCACAATGGTGGCAAGTTAATATAGCGGGATAAGGTGGATGCGTAATGAAAATATATGTAAACAATACAGAAATTAAACTTAAGATAAAAATTATAAAAACAGCACTTACTTTCTTAATGCTGATCTTCTCTGAGCGGAGGGTACAGCGTAACAACAGATTTTAAAAAAGCCTTAAAGGTCTCATCGCTAAGCGAATGATCGTGTGAGCACAGCCATATATATTCTGCGAGGTAATGGTCGAACATACCTTCAGAGTGGCTGGTACAATTTCGAAAAAAAGGGTTTGATTGCCGACCATGTTACATCATGCCGATTATTACATTTAGGACATTCATAACTAGAAGCAATCAATCCTTCCTTCATACACCATTCAATCAATTCCTTCTCACCTTTCGCATTCAACAAAGCAAAAAATTCTAAAGTATATTTACTCACACATGCAGCCATACTTCCAGCCCGGAGCCCGCCAACAAAATACGAAAATTCCAGAAATAGTTAGGGTTACCATATCTAGTGTATCAAAGTAGGGTTACCAAGATGGCGCAATTATCACCAACCAAAATAATTTACGCCAAGGGTGTGGACTCTCCTTGGACCAAACCATGATACGAGATCAATTTAGAAAAAGTAATCAGTTCTCCCTCAAATTGGGCAGGGATAGCAATGCCTTGTTGTACAACACTATGCACAGAAGTTCAATAGATACTGAAGAGTAAAAAAGTACAGTTCTGAAGTTGATCAATTGAAAATAAATAGAAAATTCTACAAAACATGCAGTAAAATATTTGTATTTGAAAAAATCTTTGAGTGGCTATGAATAATTGTGAATTGCATTGCATGCATTGTTTACATATCGAACACTGTGAGTAAAGGTGCCTCAAGTTTAAAGATGGATGGATGAATAAATGTAAATGAAATTTACAAAAATAAAGCAAACATCTGTCACCAGCAATAAATTTGTGCAAAATTCCCTCAAATTTCTACAACTGTCTTGTACTAGGTTGTGACAAAAAAGTTGGGTCAATACAAGTTTTGTGCTAGATGGATTCTGAAACCTCTTATGGCAGAGGACAAAACACACAATAGTTTATGCTTTAAAACTTCTTTCATATTAGGAAAAAAAATTTTTTAAAAATTGTGATTACAATGAAACCGAAGTATTGTACAAGAATCCTAAAGCTTAATAGCAGTTGATAGATACTTCAGTCTATAACCAAAAATTTGCATGAAGGAATTGCAATATCTTAATAAAAATGAAACAGTGTAGCTGCTTTACATCACTTTAATGCTGAAACCACTAGGTAGATCTTAAATCGAAGGCAAAACATATTTTGAGAATTTCATACATATTATAGTCAGTGCTTCAATCTAAAAAACAATTATATCAAAAAGTATTGAGGTGTGATATAGTTTTCTAATACATATAATAAAAACTTTGTACCAATAACTCACATCAATCTTCCACACAAGTCGCCCCCTCCTGAATTATTGCCATATTACTGATACATAAAATTCTTTTTACATTTGATATACTTAATATTACTAAATTTCAATGCATAATACTAATTTAGTATCATTTAAGATTTAAATTCCCTAAGACTTAAATCTTTTTGTGAATAAGCAGAGTTCTAAATAAACAATTTTAAAATGGCTTTTATACAAAGTAATAAAATACTATGCTGTAACTTTTCAATAAAAAGGTCATATCAAAAGTAATTGTTAAAAAAGTTAACCGAATAAACAATCAGTAAATTCCTAGTTGTGTCCTACAAAATACATCACTTTTAAAATCCTTTCGAGAAAAAACATCAGAAATGCACGCTTTAGAATCTTAACAACAGAGAGGTCCAGGGTCCAAATCCCAGGCTGGGCAAGGTCAACTTAGCCTTTCATCCCTTCAGTGGGTCGATAAATGAGTATCAAGCTTGATTGAGAATTAAACATTGGGGGTTTCATGTCAGACTGAGTAGAACATCTGTTTATGCTCCTCAGTGCCCAAGGTCATGAAAACTGAGATGGGCACAGGCCTTGGCCCTCTCTATGAGCTGTTTTGCCACTAAATTTAGTTTAATGCATGCTTTAGATTGATTTAATCAACATATCTCCCTTTCTTTAAACAAAATTTTTTCCCACAAAATAGAAAAAAATCCACTCATTTCACATAGCCATTCTAAAAAAATCTCTTACAAACAAAACTTCAAAGTTGACCATTAGACTGATACTCACCACTGTCTGAAAAACTGGAAAAAAAAGCCAGTTATGGTAAAGTTGCTAACTTGGTAGCAAAATCCTAAAAAGTTAAGATGCCAAATCAGGGAGTTGTGCGGTTCAGTCCTAGGAGAGCCCACACCCTTGGTACGAATTATTTTGGGTTGGCGATAATTGAGCCATCTTGGTAACCCTACTTTGATACACTAGATATGGTAAACCTATTTCTGGAAATTTCGTATTTTGTCGGCGGCATTTCGAATTTCATTTTGTTTTGGGGAACCAGGCTGGAATGGTTGCGGGTGTGAAGGAATATATCTTAAAATTTTTTACTTTGTTAAATGCAAAAGGTTAGAAAGAATTGATTGAATAGTGCATGAAGGAAGGATTTATTGCTTAGAGTTATGAATGTCCTAAATGTAACGATCGGCATGATGTAACATGGTCGACAATAAAACGCTTCCTTCAAAATTGCACCAGCCACTGCCAAGGTATGTTCGACCATTACCTCAGAGAATAAAAATGGCGGCGCACACCATCATTCACTTAGCGATGAGACCTTCAAGACGTTTTTTAAAATCTGTCGTTACGCTGTACCCTCCACTCGGAAAAGGTCAGCAGTAAGAAAGTAAGTGCTGTTTTTATATTTTTTAAAATCTTAAATGCTTAATTTCTGTATTGTTTACAAATATTTTCATTACGCATCCACCTTCTCTCTGTATTCACTTGCCGCCATCTTGTTCAGGCTTGGCGCTTTTTTCGTTTTGTCGCCAAGGGTGTGGGCTCTCCTAGGATTTTACCAGTTGTGCTAATATCAAATTATTTCTGTATTATAAATTTTATTTTTTTGCTTTGATTTGATGTGTATTTTAATTTTTTGTTCATTTAGCTTCAACTGTGTGATTGACCAGTTCAAAAATTTCATGAATGTTAAAATTTTTTTGGTACTTTTCTGTTTTGCCGGTGCAGGTTTGCCAAAAATGTACAACCAAAACCAATCAGAATATTCCTGGTGGTAATCCTTTACCATCATGCTTTTAAAATAAGTCACAGTCTTTTCTAATTAGTAATGTCTTTTTCATAATACATCAAAAATGAATGAAAAACCAATGAGAACTTACATTTATTAAAATTTTTTAAAGTGTTTATATTGTGTGTTTTTGCCAAGACAGCCTGCTTGGCAAATGCCAAATAAGTTATTCTATTGTTTTATTAGTTCCCTAACTATCAGTTTCAATGACATAAACATTTCAAAATCATATAGCTTGAAGTAAATCATTTTAATTTTTAAATGATAGTAAGAATAATAGTATAGGATAAATTTTTTGAGGAGCTATTGTTAAAGACAAATATTTAAAAATGTTGCATATTTTGTAAAACACATTTTCTTCACAATCATTCACAAATCAATGAGAATTATAAAAGGTAATAACACAATTTTGTATGAGAAAATACTGATTAATCAAGAGGTGTCATTATTTAAATGTAGCCTAAAAGATTTAAAGATGAATCACATTTCAAGAATTGCACTGTAATATGCTCAGATTTAATTTTGCCTAAATCAACATATGAATTTCATTTTTATGTTATGTTTCACTTCAAGGAAAATGTTAGTCCAAAGCTCATGGATATAATTTCTAAGAAAATATTTTTCCAACAAAGGCTACATGCTTTAGCATAAAAAAAGAATATTTTATTAAATAGGAATAATCTAAAATGAAAGTAATGTATAAAATATAAAACATTTTCAGAATTGTAATATAAACCAAAAGATTTAATATTAACTTACTTTAAAATTTCACTTATTCGATAATTGAACTAACTAACATTTTAAAATACAGAATTAAACTATCAGTCAAAATGAATCAACTTTATAAACTAAATTATCATATTCCACAGATAATAATGACAAAATAAACAATTATTTTAAACAATTCAGAAATAATTATACATACCTAAAGATGCTACGTGAAGTTTGAAAAATACTTTATAAATTCAAAAAGAACTAACTGTTACTCAGAAACTCTATTTTAAAATAGAGCACAAGCAAAAGTTATATATGTTTGAAAAGAACGAACTTATAACCGCGAAAACTGTTCTTCATGTTCAAATATTATATACTTTAGGTTTCCAAAACCGAACACATGTGCTCGTTTGGATTGTTGACATATAACGAATGTTTTCACTTCGCATTCTTTTGTTTCTCAGTAACACACAATTATTAACAAAAATAAATTAAATTGTTTTAAAGTAAATTTCTATGTAGCAATTAAATGATATTTTAAAAATTTTAGTATGGTTTGAGTAATGTATATTTAATTAAAACTCATTTTTTGTCTTCATAGAAGAAAATGTTGAAGTTTATTACGAAGTGAAGTGAAACCACTACCAGATTTTCAGAAGTGAAACTAATCTATTCGAAAAGAATTCAGGTTTTTTGTTCGTCGAAAATTATTGCGTTTGAATTGAGTACATGAAATTATATTTCAAAATATTGTCAGCATTTTTCACTTTAAATATAAGTGATATTTTCTGATACCTTGCAACCACCATGAATCAACAAGGTTTGCTTTTAAATTCATTGTATTGTTAGTTTAAAATATTACTGTTTACAGAGCAAAGAATATATTGCTTTTTGTAAAATTACAAAATATCGTAACATTTTATGCAAATTTTTACTCAATTCTATATTTATGTTTTAAATAGTATTAAATTCTTCAGATGAAGATTTTAGTGCTCACAATGATAGAAGTTATAGTTTTATTTGAAAATGAGTTTTGATTTCTTTGGAACGAATTTATTATAGAAGTTATTATCCTGCTTTCACATTTTTCGATATTAGAGGTTGTATAATTGTTAATATTCGTTCTAAAGATGTTTGACACTTCTAAAGTAAATAAAGTTATTTGGCTTTTCTAAAATAGAGTTGATGATTTTCTGCACCAATTTAGTATTTTTCGTGCAGAACAGAATTACCTACAATTATGTATCATAAATATATCAATTTATAGGCAAGATTCACCCTTGGAATAGCAGTACTATGCATATTTATTTGATTGAGCAAAAGTTTGGGTACTTGCGTATTATCGCAACCTGTTAGTGGCATTATATGAAACAAAGCACCTGGTTGTCATTGTAGCGTGTACAACACTTAGGAAATCGGGGTTGCCAACTTAAGAAAAAAAAATTGTTAAAGAGTTGGCGATTGTTGTGATAATATGTAATTACCAAAGTTTGCTTAGGGTTTCTCGCAATTTTTTTAAAGTTTTTACGTACTATTGTAACCATGCAGTCTTTCAAGATAACTTACAAAATTGGAAACCTCGATTTCGCACATGTCGTAAGCACTGAACTGGCAACCCTGTGCTTGGTTTCATATAAGGTTGCCAAAACAGTTGTGATAGTATATATCATTTTTAATTTCTAGCATTAATGTTGCTCTGATATCCATAATCTGTAATCATATTATCTTTAAGCAAAAGTTTGAAGGCCAAACAATGACTTTGTTATTAATTATGTCTGTGATCTTATAGTAAATCTTTAAATGTTTTTAATTGATTAAGAAAGTCTTTCTTAAGTTGCATTAAAAGCTTAATACTTATCTTGATTCTTTTTAAGAAGATTAGGTATTTTGTACAATCGCAACAATCACCAACTCTATTAACTTGTCAAGTCGGCAACCCTGATTTCTTATGTGTTTTACGTGCTGAATTGGCAAACATGTGCTTTGTTTCTCATAATATCGCCAAATAGGTTGCATAATATTAAGTATTGAAGACTAGTATATTTCTGTTTATTACTTTATTGGAATTTATTTAACTTCATGTAAGAAAAGGATTAGAACTGTATGACTGTTATAGAAACGATGATAAGTGATGACTAGGGAAGGTGATCAAGGATTGTACACCGGTCTCTCACAGATCCAGTGGCGTAATGAGGAATACTAGGGCCCCCCCTGCAATGCTATGTTATGCCACTACACAGATCCTTTATTTTTCCTCTTTGTGAGCAATTCTAGGAATTCCCATTTGTTCATTAACTATTTCTCCAAAGAATAGAATCTGCAATCTTAGTACCCTTCACATGTGTTGTCTGTAACATCAGAACATTGACAACTTCACCTATAGTAGATCAAGCCAATACAATATGGGATATCACATATTGACATTTTGTGATATTTGGTGACCAATATTACTTTGGTTGATTGTGTGTGATAAATAAGCACCATGTACGTGTGTGGAAGCACCATGGTGCACAGTTCAGTTCCACCTTCTCTAAAGAACCGTCACTATTACAAAATCAATAGTTACTCCACTCTAATGGTGATATGTGGGACTTAACAATCTAAAAACATTGATGAGATTCCATGTCCTCATGTGCTTCATTCTTGACCAGTTTTCAAGTGCAGTAAGCTATATGAGAACTATTGGTGACTGATCTTGTACTTAACAACTATGCGATCAAATGAAGAGAGCACTCTCTGAACTTCTACACCTCTACAGCATGAGGACTTTCAGTCCCGATAGATTAATTTGCATCTTTACACTTTAGATTTTAAGTAGTTTCCAGACTCAAACTCAACAGAAATATTACGGCCATCAATTCAATGCCAAATCAATGAGGTTGCTTCACGACAATGAGACACCAGTTCGGAATCACGTGACGAGGATACTAACATTTCCCAGCACTTTGAATCAGTGTGTAAATTTCATATGCTTGATATGTTTACTTCTTGTGTGTGAAGCATATTTCTGAAATTTTATTTATTTTTGCATTATCCTTGTTTAATAATTAGGTATGAAGTATTTTTTGTAATTTTTTAGCATAATTTTTGTTTCAGTTTAGTATATTTGTAGTTTGGTGTTAGTATGCGAAGCCGGCAGTTACTTGCAGTTTGTTTATATATTTATTAATAGTTCTAGATTATTTTTTAGTATCCTTATAATAAGTCCTTTGTTTTCAAGTTGTTTATTATGTATTTACGCACGAGAATGATTTACAGTATAGAATTGACACCATTGAATTTGGAAAAACTTTTCATGTGTGTCCAATTACTTATTGGTACATAGTGTATCACTCCACACAAATTCATAAATAGTATAATTTATAAGAAACATGTAGGTATGAAATGATCCCGTTTTGAAATATTAATGTTTATACCTTTCATTGTCTGATTCCCTTAGTAATTACCAGCTACAAATATTTAATGTTTTTAGAAATACTATCTCTATAATTCATTGAAGGGTAGATAGAGAATTTTGAAAAAGGTTATATTACAATTTCGAATATTTCTATTGCTTTTAGACAGTAAATATCCTACAGAATCAAATGTCTATTTGTAAAATCATATTTGGTTTCATGATCTTAATTACTGATAAATATCATAGAACTGATCTAAATACACTCTTGGGTCAATATCGTGCTAATTTGATATCGGGGGTAGTAGCACCAAGCTGTTGTTTATGTTTGCCAAGATGGGCGATAATATTACAATATGGTTACCGTAATATTTTTATCGTCTGTCGATGTGGTTGCCATGGGGATAACGTATATTAGAAATAACTTTAATTCGTTTTTTCCCGCTGTAACCCTTTACTTTCAGACGATATTAATAAAAATTTCTTATTTCTGTTAGAATTTCAACATTTTCAGTGTAATTTTTCTATTGCTTGCATCTTCTGTTTAATTCTCTATTTTCGAATATGGATATTTCTAAAATGAGTGAGTACTAGAATATTTATTTCTCAATAGAATAAGTGTTGTGCTTTTAATTATCTCTATAAATCGTTTATTTTCGTTTTAAAAATGTTTCTTTTTACGTTTGTTCGATGAAATTCGTTGAGGGAACTTACAATGCAAGTTTCATATTGCAAGCTTTCACTACTATGTAATTGATATTCTAAATTGCTTTTAACATACATTATGTAATTATTTTATTCATAATGAAAAAAAATGCAATTATTACTATGGGTAATAATCCTATAATATTCGTTATTTATAATTGTTTCTTTTAGCATTTATTTATAAATATTATCACATATTTTGTTATTTATTTATAATTAATATTGTTATTTATTTATAGTTATTTAATTATAATTATTATCTTATTTGTTTATAACCATTTCTGTTGTTTATTTATAACTATTCTTATGTTGTTTATTTATAGTTATGTATTACGAGTTCTCTTATGCATTATTTTTATTTTTTTACAATTCGACGATTATTCTTTTAATAATTACTATTTAATTATATTATATGATTATTATTTCTAATAACCATTATAAAATTGTACTATATGAATATTATACATAATTACGATAAAATAATATTTTCAGATTATTATATGCTGCTTATAATACTATTATTACTACATATTACTTTTTATTAGATAATATTATTATTCATTATTTATTGATTGATCTAGGTTATTCTCAATCTCTTCCTATATCCTTTATTTTAAATACATTTCAATGTATTTCAAAACAATTCTTTTAAATTATTGTGTACCTTTAAATTAATGCTAGGACTCCATATTGGATTTCAATCCAACAACAAGAAACGCTGCTTGGCGTGATCCTTATCATGCCAAGCAGAACTTGGCGCAGTTACCCCCATTATCAAATTAGTTCCCAAATATTTTATAATTTTTATTTTTTTATGTAAAAGAATTATGGATTCAAAAATGACTTATTATTTTGACCATGAAGGAGAGAACAGGACTTTTATATTCAATATATATACACACAAATTTATCTTCTATAATATACACAATTTAATTAAAATTTTTAATGCCTTAATTTTTTACCACATTCAGAATGAAATTCTCGATAAATAATATCTTTTTACTAAAATGGTGCTGCGAACAAAGGCTTTAAAAATGTTGCATAATTTATTTACTTATAATTTTACAAAAGGTAAATGGTAATTTGCATTTCTAATGTTTGAAAGTGGTATATAATTTATCATCAAGTATAAACATTAATGAACCTGTAGTAAATTAAGATATTTTTCCATTTCTGTAGTGAATGCTTTTCAAAATTTTTGATTCTCCAAAAGAATGTAAAATTATATAGTATAATACATTATATATATATATATATAGACAAAAACTTGTTTTAATATATGACGTGTAGGGTTACATATTAGATTCTTGTGTTTTTATTTTAGATAATTTAATACAGAAATATCTCTATTAACTACTCTGAAGATGTGTAAAATAATTAAAATTTAAGTTAACTAAATATATTTCATCTTTTTATGTATGTTCTATATAAAGTTTAATTTAAAATAAACAAAAAGTATTTACATTCCTGTAGATATCTATCCAAATTCCTTTTAGCAGAAGTTACTTTTGTGAACACACAAAAATAGTAGGAATGGAGCTGGCGACGATTTCTAAATGTTTGGTATTGAAAACAAGTTTATTCAAAGTGGTCAGAGCATAATAAGTGAGGAGATGGTTTAAAATTCTTACGCTTCATCATCTTATCAATGTTTACTAAACACTTGAATTTTTTTACCAGGATATTAAAAAAGATTTTTTTCCTATACAATCATATCTTTTACTGTAATCGAGTAACCATTTATAGTAAAAAACGAAATTTTAGTGGGTATAATGTAAAAGAGCAAGAGCAAAATAGTACACAAAAGAAGTATTAGGTTAGAGTTAAGCGGGAAACAAACCAAAACATATGCATGTACCATCCTCATCACGTGATTGTGACGTCACATAAATCAACCTCAATGAGGTTGATTCATGTGTGTGGCAACATGTATTGCAGTCTGAAGCAGGCAGTTTGATGCAGTATTCAAGATAGTTGGATGTATCACCTTGTAATTGTCTGATTTGTTTGGATCAAGTGAATCTTTTATCTGTATCATTATCTATATTAAATTTCATATCAATTCTATGCTTCCTTTTTAGTGTGTTAATCCCATTGTTTGTGAGTGTATATCTTTTGTTTACAAATAGTTACCAGTTTTATTTTAATACTGTATATATTGATCTTTGTTTGGCCTACATATTTTAAAATGAATGGCTTAAACATTATTAATTTCAATTAAGTGAAAATATGCAAGAATTTCCCATCGAAATTTGCTGCTTACTAGAAACCTCGGTTAAAGTGTGCCACCAAAGTGCCGGAATTGGCCACCAAACAACTTAATTTAGTGATAAGTTCTCTGACAATTTACAAGTGGAATTTTAAAATGAAAATAAAGAAATATTAATGAGAAATAAGAAAATATTTATAAAAAAGTTACTTGGTGGCAGATTTCAGTGCCAAAAAAATAGACGTTTCCAAGGGGCCCTCTATTCTACATTTTAACCTGTTAAGTAAGAGTTTGGTAAATCAGGGTCTGACTGTATTACATACTTAATTAGATATATCGTTTATGATTAATAATCGTAAAAATTTTTATTGCTACAATCAATGATTCTTTAAAAAATATTTAAAAGAATTTTTGGTGTATATTCATTTAGAAAATAGACCAGAGCTGTATGAAGAAGTTAAATTATATAGAACTGCCAGAGAAAGAGAAAAGTAAGCAATTTAATATATACATTCTTGAATATATAGTTCAGTAAATGTAACAAAATCAAATATTTCCTCACTTTGATTTCTTAACAGAGGAATAAAGTTAAATTTTTTTTCATTTTTTTCCATTGATCAGTTTTATTATATATGTTTAGAGAAATCCATAATATGAAGGAAAAAATAGAAATTTTGAATCTTTTTTAATTAAAAAGTATTTGTAATTTATTTTTAATGAAAGAAATAATGTGTTATTTTGAAACTGATTTTAAAAATTTATTAAATATGCATTTTGACATTTTTTTTCAGCTTGAAAAGTTGAATATTATATAAATGTATTAAAAATGAAAGATTAAACGGGACAATTTCATAAATTTTATTTAGTTTTGCAAGTTGATGTGTAAAATATAATAATTATTTTTTACAGGTATGACAATATGGCAGATTTATATTCTGTTATAAATACTTTGCAATGTTTGGAAAAAGCCTATATAAAAGACTGTGTAACTCCTAAAGAGTATGCATTTTCTTTTTTCCTTTATTTTTTAATATTTTGATTTTATTTATTGATAAGAATAATTTGTTTAATTTCTTGGTCATTGTTTTAATCATGAATTTTAATAAATATTTTGAGTTTTAAAATATTATCTTTATTGTATATTTTTATGTATCAAATAAATTATATTGCTATGTACCTCTACCTCTGTAACTCTACCTCTATCTACCTCTGTAATAATGGAAACTGAATTGTATTTTCTTTTGTTATTAATTAATTATGCCATATTTTAGCTGTTATATAATTTTCCCTTTAAATTGCTTTCTCTGAAAGGTACACTGCTGCATGTTCCAAGTTATTAGTCCAGTATAAAGCTGCTTTTAAACAAGTACAAGGAGAAGAATTCCCAACTGTTGAAGTATTTATGAAGAAGTTTCGTGTAAGATTTTATTTAATGTTCATTTCCAATATATCTGTTTAAATGGATTGCTTTTTTTTTTAATTAGCATGCAATAATATTTTTGTTAATAAATCTCTGTGTATATATGTCCTTGAATATTTACAATATATTTTCTGAACTAAATTTAATAAAGATATATATTTGGTTTGTTTGATATTAAAATCATATATCAAAACAAATATTTGTTTATATTTTTTTTAAATCTGGAAATAAGTACATATTCATAAACTTTAAATTTATTTCCATGGTTTTTAATACAGGTATCCATTCTATTGCATGTTTTTTCCCTACTGCATGTTTTCATTCATAAATGATAAGAAAATGGCTGAAGTCAGAAGGCAACATAATCTCCTGTTGTGGTTTGATTGTGTGGAAAAAAAAAATACTTTGCGCATATCCAACCTTTAAATCAAATTCTTTTTATAACATATTACATGAAAGGATTATTTCAAAATAGATTTTAGACATTCAAAATAAGTTGATATTTTGAAAACTTGGAAAGAGTTATGAATTAAAACTTGTATCAAAACCATATCACTTTTGTTAAAAGAACTAAATAAATAAATAAACTCTAAATGCTTGTTGAAAGAAGACATGGCCATCTTTAGAAGGCTTACTTAAATTTTCGGAAAGGGTGATATTAATATGGGCTAAATTGATCTGATGTGAAGGCTTTGTGGACATATCTATTGAGCATTCCCAAAGTTTACTAGCAAAAAGAAAATTGATTCAGAATTTAGCGAAATTACTCCCAAAATTGCCAAATCAGAGGATGAAAGCTCTGTGAAAATTGTAAAGTTAGTAATTTTACTGTGAAAAAGTTACATAAAAAACTTACCTAAGTAAAAAATCAAGTGACTTTTACTGGACTGATGAAAGAGGCTGAAAATTCAAAAGAAAGCTGGAAAGCTGCCTACTGGTGGGCATACAAAAATGCTCACTGCAAACTTGTAAATGTCAGCAAATGGATTGAAATAACAAATTTTTTTTAAAGAGAGCTTGAAGACCACAGTGAAAAAAATTAGTCTAGGAAGTAATGATATTTTACTTGAAATACGTGTTCGCCTCAGTGGTGAGCAGTAATGAAGAATAAATTTAATAAAATAGCTTGAATTAGGTAATAGATTTTTTGTTTTATGTGTTCGTTATTAATATAAAATAATTGACTTAAAAGAATGCTTTTGTTTTAAAATTATTTGGAATGCAGCCCTCCATTTTGTATTGGTTATCAGTCTGATATAACCTGGTTTCACACTGCCAGATATTTTTTTTATAAACCTTTCTTCCATGTTATGGGAAGGACATTTGTGTTTATTAAAAGCAATGTAAATATTAATTCTCTTGCTGCATAGTGCTATGTCTGCTACGCAGAGTTGCCAGAAACTTACACAGCAAAGTAGCACGAAGAGGGGAAAAAAGTAGCGAAAAGTAGCATATCGATTTTCACTTGCAATTCATAAATATAATTTTTTAATTTTCTAAAACTATTTTAAAAAATACATTAAAATGCATTACTTATTTAATTCATTTAAAATACTTTGAAATTCTTCCTGCTAAGTATTGTGATCTGCTGTCTTTTTTATATAAATTTCTGAATTATATTGAAGAATTTGTGGTGATGGAATGATATCAACGCAGCAATTCCCTCATTCTTCCAAAGTCATTTTGATTCTGAGGATAGACACAAACAGTTCAAGGTACATTCAATTCCTTAATTTTGTCTTTTATGACGTCACTCTGGAAAATGCCCTTTCTACAGTGACATTACTTATGGGAAGGCTGTAAAGCTTTAAAGCAAATATAGCTAAATATCTTAAAGGATTTCCAACTGTCTTTTATATTAAAAATGTGACACCAAAATAATTCTCCATCATTTAAAAGTTCAGATTCAGAGATAGAAAAACATCCTTCAACAGTATGTTAAAAATTTGTCTCCATTGATTCTCCAGAATATATAATTTAGATTGCTCTGCTGATTCGAAAGGCAGATTAAAAAAAAGGACGATTTGAATTTAAAAAAATATTAGGGGAAAATTCTTTATCTTTTTTAAAAGTTCCGTAATTTGTAGGGATTTGGTTTAAAAGTTGCTCACATGAAATCTTGAGAAAATTATGACATCTTTGATAGAATTCTTTTGTAGATTCTGTAGAAATTATTTTACTTTTGCTTGTCAGTTTATTCAAAAAGACATCCATCAAATACTTCAATAGGCAAATAAATGCTTTTTAAACTCATGTCAATTTCGAGATTCATACATTTAGGGTAAATTCTTCTTAAAAGAGTAGGTGCAATCTTTTAATGCTTTCAGTAATTTGCAATATCACTTTGAAAGAGTAAATTAATCCACTCAAATTCTGCTAAAATTGGCAGCTGTAATTTAACAATATTTAATTCTATCCTTGTATTAATTTAAGTAAAGGGATAGTAAGACAAGTAGTTGATTGGAAATAGAAGAATCTAGGCAGTGGCATAACGGAGAATATTAGGGCCCCTTGCAAAGTCAGCTTTTGGACCCCAAGCCCTGATATGTACGTGGCGTAGTCAGGCTTTGGGCCCCCCGCAATTTGAGGGTATACGGTACGCCACTGAATCGAGATCAAAACCTTTCAAAAGGGATTTAATCAGATTTTTATCAAATAATCTCTCTAGATGACAAGTGCTTGCTTTTGTTATTGTATGCAATTTTTTATAAGTCCAGTGCTGCAACGTAAGTCAATTACAAAAACAGATTTTTATTCTTTAATTCAATGCAGTACCGTTGATGATAATTATACAATTTACTTAGTTCTATAAGAATTTGTCCTTTCACAATTATTTTTCCAGTTTAATATTTATGTAGAAATTCTCTCTAAGCCTATTTTGTAAGAATATTACATGTTTCATTTTCATGCTTCTATCGGGATTAGAAAGAGTCCCTATTTCTTTTTTTCTACAACTTGCAGAGGACAGGAGTGGTGGGAGAGGGGAGTCTCTCTTAGATAGGCTCCAATTCATGGCGTAAGGGGGAGAAGACAGAGTTTCGGGTCTTTTCGGAGTGGTGAAACATACTGCAACTCCATGTTTCCTTTGGGTACTAAAGTCACTATTTTTTTTCCTTTGCAATTTTTCCAAAGCTTGTTCCAATACTTTTATATATGGTTGAAAGTAGCAAAAAGTAGCAGGATCTTCAAGTGAAGTAGTATAAAATTCGCGAAGTAGCAATAGGATTAAAAAGTAGCGAAAAGCTTTAAAAGTAGCAAAATTCGCAAAAAATCTCACGATCTGGCAACACTGCTGCTACGTGATCTTTGCCCGTGGACATCCCGGCATGCACAGCGAGAGGGTTAAGTTATAAACCCATTAATAAAAATAAAGTTTAATAACTTTATAATTTATGTGTAAATATTTTTACTTTTAAAAAGAAATTATTTGTAATCAGAATATTAGATATTTCAATTACTGTAACTTATAATCTGCATTATGCTTAAATATGGTTGAATTAAGACTTGCATTTTGACATAATTTAAGTATTTACAATTCTACGGTAGGTTTTAGGAATTTTACATGTTTACTCTCTCTGTCTCGTATAATTTCCTTGAAGAGTTATTATATGAACTCTCACCTAGAGCAGTTAGCTTGCCTGAAACCATTGCAAATGCATGATTGATGCTGGAGTACATAAAGTACCCATGCTTTGTCTTTTCACACATAGAGTATTAGTAATACAATCACTGGCGTAGCTAGTTCTGAGTGGGCCCTGTATCAAAATTCTTTCAGGGCCCTTTTTTAGGTATGAGAACCCTGTTAGTTGGACTGTAGTTACACATGTTGGGGCCCCTGCAGCTTGGGGGCCCCGTATCTTTGCTATGGCAGAAGCTACACCCCTGAATACAATGCTAAAACAGCTGATTTATCAGATTTTGTTAAAGGTTATGTCATTATGACTTGGGGCTTGACAACATTGATTTCAGAAACGGCACATTTATTGGGCTTCACTTATTCATCCATTACGAATTATTAACAGTGGTGAATGGATATTGAAACGACAAGAGTCGCTGGCCAGCATTTTGTTGCCTGAAGCCCATTGATTCCAGAGGAGAGTGGAGACTGGCATCCATTGTTTATCATGACCAAAGGGCTGCATTGGCTGATATCACCAGCAGCTGCAATAGTTGTGACACAGGTGGTGTGTTTCAAAAAGTGCTGTCCACATTGCTTTGTAAGGGTCTATGCAGCCTGCACCTAAATCACATCTTGCCCTGATAACACATCACCACCATTAGCAAATGTAATAGCGCATGGAACATCTATATTGAACCTCAAAAGAATGAAAGAAAACACCTGATCTGATGAATCATGTTTTTGGTCAATCACATTGATGGGCAAATGCAAATATGCTGATTTCCAGTGGAAACCTAATATCTGGTTATACGTGTAAGCCATGGTTAACCAGAAACAAGGCAGTGGCAGCCTGGTGTGTGGGTAATGCTTTCCTGGGACACATCATCCTTACAGAACTATCCCTGATGTATCTGTATTGCGAGTGAAAATTGTTGCAGACCAGGTGCACCATTTTATGGCACAGCAAGTGTTCTTGGCAGTTGATGGTGTTTACCAGCAGTATAATGTACCTTGCCATAGAGGCTGAATCATCAGGGAGTGGTTCAAAAAACATTCTGGCAAATTTCAAGTCTTGTCTTGACCTTTGAATTCACCTGACATGAATAGTTCACATGTTGCTTTCGAGCATCACATTAATAAACAGTCATTCACTCCACCTAAAAAATAAAATTCTTTCTGCTATGTTACTACCTCACAGTGTGCAGGAACTGTTAGACTGGTTGTCTGGTACCAGATACCTCAGACTAATTATTAGCTCTATGCCTTAGTTATCGCCTTGGTAGGAGTTTCGAGGGCAGAAGGTGGTCCTACTTTATACTATACATGTTGTCACAATGTAATGCCCTTCAGTGTACATTTGTAATAAAAAAAAAGCCCACATAATTAAAACTTATTTTCAGTAGTAAAATGTTTTTGGAAAGAATTTGAATATAATAGTACAGACTTTTGTGTTTTGGAATGCTTCAATAAAACTTATGATTGTAGAAGCAAGGTTATATTCTTGGAGCTTTTATGAGTTCATTTTTTTATTTGTCTATGTAAAATCATATTCAAAAATGGCCAGAAAAAATATACTTCATTCTTTGAAAATATTAATTTATTTTGTAGCTTGATTGCCCTGCTGCCATTCAGCGAATTAAAGAGGATAGGCCAATTACAATCAAAGATGATAAAGGCAACACAAGCAAATGCATTGCGGATATTGTGTCTGTAAGTTTATTTCTTTATCATAAATAAGGAGATTAAGTATTTCCTTCTAACATTTATTTAATATAAATCAAATCTTCATTAATATTTAATTATATGATATATTTGTACTCTCCAGAGAAGTTTTTAAGAAATTAATTTTAAAATTTGTTTTGCTGTATTTAGCTCTGCAATAGTGATACTTTTTTGAAAGCTAACAGCATTGAAAATCTAATGACCATTGTAAAGATGGGTTGACCCTATGAATGATGGAATTAAATAGCTCAGAATCAAATTATACAATAAATGCATACTGCATAGTCATTGATTTCCATTAAGTTAAACTGGCAGAATTTGTGAAAGTGACTATTACAGTGAAACCTTTAGGCATGAATTTAATTTGTATATGGCCAGTAAAAAGCTTAAATTGTTTCATTAAAATATTAATTTTAGAATTATTTTTGTAACAAAAATATTTAATAAAAACCAATTATTTTCAAATATTTTATTTTATTAAAAATCATTTTATGGTGGTCATAAATCTTGAACTGGTTTTATTAGATTCTAACTCACCGAGAGCAATAGAGTTCTGGATGTTTCATCCAAGCAGTGCAACCTTTAACCCCCACTGTCCAGTTTACTAGAAACATCTTTGATATCCCCTTTCACCTTCAGTGGAGTTCGTTCCGTGTTCTAGTTATAAAATAATGTATGTTTAATATTACTTGTGTGCTTTAAATTAGAAAATGTACTTAAAATTCGTTAATTTTAATTTAAAATTATTTTAATATTGAAAATACAGTTCTTATTTTCCTTTTTTTGATGGGCAAGATATATAAAATAAACATATATTAATTTAAAAAAGGAGTGAATAGTTACTTTTTTTAATATAAGTGTTTATTAAAATTTTTATGTGGTTTATAAAGTATATTAAAAGATGAATCTCTCTATATAATGAATTTTCCATATAACGAACTTTTTTCTGGGATTTAGCAACTTTGTTATATAGAGGTTCGACTGTATATGAATCTTTTATTCGATTAGTTGCTGTAGAAGTAAATATTTATGGCTTATATATGTGTATAAGGTTCTAACTAAAAGATTTCTTTGTAATTTCAGCTTTTCATTACCATACTTGATAAATTGAGACTTGAGTTAAAATCAATGGATGAGGTATGAATACATTTATTTATTATCTCAGTTTCTATGTTTATATGAAATGTTTTTAAAAATTCACATTTATTCTTAACAGCTTCAGCCGGATCTGAGAGAACTTTATGATACCATGTGTCGCCTTAATCTTCTACCAGCAGATTTTGAGGGAAAACAAAAAGTTCATGAATGGTGAATATATCATACACTTCTTATATATAAATAGTCACTAATATTATTGATGTACTTAACATTATATACATGTACTTTTATTTTATTATACAATATATATATATATATAACTATTTTTGAGGATGTAGTGAAAGTTAATCCAATTCTCATTTATTACTCTAATAAGAATAAGTATATAAGAGAAGAACACAACTTTAAAAACATTCTCTGGAAAAAAAAAATATTGTATTTGTCTATTTTGAATTTGAAATCTAAATTTAAAGGTAACTAGGAATCATACTTGTAATATCATTTAGAAGAAAATAATTAATAATTGCATCTATATATATTTAAAGATACTTTTAGCTTTTTTTAAAAAGAAAAACTTGTTTTTGTATTAAAGTAAAAATGATCATTGTTTCGTCAAAGCTTTCTTGGATAAGAATTTTATTTTCCAGTTTATAAAATTGTCTAAATTAATGTAATTTCTTTAAAAGGTTGCAAACTATGTCATCAATGGCTGCATCAGATGAGCTAACTGAAAGCCAAGTGAGGCAATTTATTTTTGACTTGGAATCTGCATACAGCAGTTTCAACAGATTATTACATGAGTCATGAACATTTTGTATTTTAGCTATCGTTAACTATTTATCTATATTTTGTATGGATTAAACATTTTTATTTGATAATTTAAATATTATAAAATTGATTATTATTTCATTGTAATGACACACTTTTTTGTACATACTATTAATGTATTTGTATATGGCAGGAAGAAAATGGTTTGCTTATTTTCAATTGTATATTTATTTGAATTATTAAGTTATATTAAGTGGAGTATTTTAAACCTTATAAATAATTTGTGGCATAATTCAAATCTTATTTTCTTGAAATAAAATTTATTATTCTCATTTACCATGATTGGAACTCTTTTTTTTTAAAAATAAAATTTCAGTAAAAAGTTTTTTGCACATTATTTTAATCAAGCATTATTCATTATTAAAAAATAGTTTATTACTAAATCTAGTGAAAGATTTAAATAAAATTTTAAATTTTGCTACTTGTATAATGTTTTTGTGGTAAACAACAGAGCACTTAGCTCTGCTAAGTTTCATTGTAATGACAGTAATGCATGTTCTGTGATTACCTGCTGTTAAAAAAAAATTTAAAATTATTAAAATGTTTACATAAAATAAATTTAAATATTTAATTAAGATGTAGAGAACAATTTTATTTAATGATCAGGATGATGGATGGGGTCAATTCAAATGCTACAGAGAAGTTCAAGCCTTTTTAGAGAAACTGGAAGAATATGAAAGTTGTAAATGTTCTGATAGAAAGAATATCAACTAGTTGTCAGAAAAAGACTAGAATAATACTTTTTATTACATTAATTGGGAATTACTGTTAAAAGAAATAATAAAATTTGAGTTAATTTTAGGTACCACCGAAATGTGTAACTAAAAAAAGTGTCTATTTGTGAAAAATCAAGGTCTGTTAAAATTTGTCTTGGTTTATTGTCTGGTATAATATAGAAAAATTTGATGCAGCACCTGCTATTTAATTACAGAGAAAAGTAATATTTTTGAAGGTTTTTATAATGAAATGGATAGGTTTTTAATCAGATTTTTGATAGTATAAGAAAATTATTTTAACTGAAAACAAAGAGCCTTACATATTTTTTTTAACAATAAGAAAATTGAAGAGGTATGTTTAATTGTAGATTTAAGACAGACTAATTGTAGAGATAATAACCATCACCATGAAATAAAAATACTTTATTTTTGTGACATGAGAAGAGGCCTTTTGATTCTTATTATAAAAATTTAAATTATATTAAACATTTCCATTTTTAAAAAAGAGAAGTTTAGCTTTTCTTTCCTCAATAATGTGCACATTATTGAGGAAGGACAACTAAGGCGATAACCTGTTTCTCAACGAATCCCTGAATAAACTATTATATTCAGGGTACATTGAGAAACAAGAATTCTTAGGTTATTAAAAATTGTGTGTAATATTTTTTGAAATTATGGGACATATCTAGAATAATTTTTAAATGAATTAAGTACTGCTTCTGTGCATATGTAATTTTTTATAGTTGTATGAAATTGTGCTACATATCAGTGCAAGGCATTAATTATTTAACCCTTCCTTCAAATATATATATTCTGATAATGCTGATTGATTGCCATATGTAATGAGTATAAGTTCATTTAAGAACAAATAACCATATTTCTTTGAATCAAAATTGCACTTTTATTCCAACATTAATGCTGTTGAAAATTGGATGAAGGCGAAAAAATTCGTTGGATGTACTGTGATACTGACAGTTAGAGCAATTATAGGTTCAAGTATGTATTTAAAAGTTTTGAATACAGGTTAAACAGATTAATTATTCATATCTTAATAGTTTTAATTTTAATTTTGTAAGTATTGAATATCAATAAGCCTTTTAGCATTATTTTTTCATGAAATCTTGTTGAGAATTAGGGGTGTGGCTTAGAATCGAGTAAATAAGGTACTTAAACAGATTCAGTTGCATCAGACATAAAATTAATTTTATAAATATGTATTTCTATATGTATTGTAACAGTTATACACATAATATTTATTGAAAATTGTTTTTAAAATTAGATATTTTACTGAAAAAAAATTAATGAATAGGCAAAATATGGATATCCAACCATATTAGCTTGGCCATCCTTTCATCACAATTTTTTTAATGAATCAAAATTGGTTTCTTTCGCCTTAGTTGTCCAAGATTAATAAATTATGACCTGTTATGTTTATTAAACAAAAAAAAATTAATAAATTTAATATATTTAAACTTTTAAGTTAAAATATAAGTTTATGAGTTATCTTACACTGGTTAAAAATTATGAATTTCATCTTTTAAATCTGATAATATTTATAAAAAATAAGTCAAACCACATTCTCTACTAATAAGTTTTGCTTGGATAATATTTCTTATTTTTTAAAATTCCCACAACATACTTTAAACTGAAATCACATTTCCATGACTTGAAATTTGGTAGATTAAAAAGGACTGATATCTTAATTATTGATATACACAAGTAAAAATATTTTTAGATAAAAATAAAACTATTAAAAATTAACTATTAATCTTATACTCTGCACATATATTTTAACAAAATTAACGATTTATATTTATTATAATAATGATGTATAATATATATATAATCAGCAAGAGTTTATAAGGACAAGAATTTTGTCACATACATAATCTTTTGATCATACATCTTGTCACTTTTCACGCCAAACTAACTTCGAATGACACTCTAATAAATAAAAAACAAAATTAACATGAAAAAAGATGCACCACATCACTATGATTGCAAATTCTTGATTTTTACTCAATACAGAAAAGTAAAAATTCCATTTAAGTATTTGTTTTACTTGTACAGAAAAAGGAAACGGAGAATTTAAAGCTATGGCATAACAATTTTAAAAACTATTGAAATTTTTGTAATAGCAGTTGTGGAACGTATTAAAAACACAATTTTGTATTTGTATTATAATTAAACCTAACAAATTTGTGATTCTTTTTAGTAGGTAATAATTTAAATATCTTTATGAAAGTATAAAAAGGATGCATATGTTGTACATTTCTATTGCATAAGTATGCACAGTTATTTTTAATACTCAATTTTTGATGTTAACCTTGTGAAAAATACTTTTTAAATTTATAACTATAAAATTTAACTTGTCTAATACAATTTTTTAAAGATCATATCTAGCAATTGCAAAAGGTCTGGCAGTTGTAATATACACAATATTTTCAGTTCAATATATATTGGAGTGTTATGATTCTTCAATGTTAAAAGAAGATTCTAGAAGTACAGAGTTGAACTGAAATGTAAATGACATAGCATAAATGTCATTTAAAGGATATTTTGTTATAGAGTAAATATTTCTGATTGATGACTAAATTAAAATTAAAATATTAATTTATCCCACCCAATCGACAGTAACATCAGATCAAAGCTCACGAAAATCATCGTGGCAAGGTACTAGTTGTACACCTATCGGTAGCCATAGCTTTGAGCACCATGCAGGTGACTGTATCGATTTGGCTTGGTTCCATCTCAGTTTTGAGGGAGTGGGTCAGGGGCCTCCTCGGGAACTTTCGACTTGATGAATATTTAGAGGCCCCCATGCCACTTATACATTTACGAACGCCCATGACTTCTCCAGGATTCGAACCCAGGCCCTACAGCACAGCAGTCAGTGTCACTATCCACTATACTGGATGGACAGCTAAATTTTATTTCATTAACACTGGCTGATTTAAGAAAAAAAGGTGTAATTTAAAAGTTATATAAAAATTTTTGTTAATGTAGTGAATGAATGTAATAAAAATATATGGGAATATGTTTAATAAAATATAAAGCAGGATTTAAAAAAATTAACAAGCAATTAACATTTTTCGATGTAAGAGTCTGTTTTTCAACTGAAATCTTTTTAAGTCTCTGTTTATTTTATGTCTAATAAACATTATGGCACATATGAATTAAGGTTCAATTGGAATTTAAGAGGATACAAAACCAGATCTGGTTTGCCTTGTACATTGTTACATAACTGTGCATTAAAATAAATATTTTTTTTAATCAAAAAATTAAAACTAATATAATAAAATTGATAAATTTAATATTATTTAAAAAGAAATTTTAGTCTAGCTCAGCATTTTTAACTTTAATAGTATTTAATTTTTATGTAGGGTTATATATGTGAGAACATTTCTCTCTGGACTTTTAAACTTGAGAATGCAGTTGAATCACAGCTTGATTAAGTTTATATTTTAATGTTAAATTATTAAATAAAAAAAATTACCCCACCAGGAATTGCAAAATTAATAATAAAACTTTTTCTTTTTTTGAACTAAATGTAAGTTAACTTCTTTCTGCTGTAGGGATTTGAATGTTTAGCTGATTATTAATTTGAAAATAGCTAAAAAAAAAATCTACTGCATACTGAGGAATTACTGCCACATTATTGAGAAATTTTATCAACATAATTGCACATTTTATAGAATAACAAATTTGAAATCTGATATTCTAAATGTTAGAATTAGAAAATAAATCAGAATTGTAATTAGGTACCAGTCTTTTCTAACACAGAATAATCTTTTTATCATCAATTAGCTGAATGTATTACATAATTTTTTTCATACATAATAACAAATGCAAGATAAATTAGGACAACATTCAGTTTTGGAAGGAATAAAAAAGTACAACGCTAAAAATGTCTCTTTATTTTTTTAAATTTCAAATTACATGAAAAAATTGAAACTGATGGAGTGTTTATTAACATCCCACTGTGAAACAACACGAAGGCTATTGGCAACAGAGCTCATGATTTTGAACTATGAACAAGGACAACATATGAACTGGCACCCCCTCTCCAAATTTCCACACTACCCTAACGGGAGGACTTTGAGTTTGATAGATTTAATGTGGATGAATCCTTCTACATGTTAGGTCTTCAATGGCACAGGTTTGAAACTTGTGACACATTGGCCATGACCACAAGGCTACTGCAGTCATTTGAAACTGGTGGAATAAAAGTAATTGATGAAATGACATGTAAAACACACAAAATAAGTTTTTTATTCATATCCAGAACATTACAGTATTAAAGGTTGAATTGATTAATTTTTTATTAATATTGTACTAGAAATAATATGATCGCTATTGATTAATCTCATAATTTTAAACCATAATTAAACACCTTATATGGGATTCCTATTTTCCACACAACCTTAACATGAAGGTTTTCAAATTTGGACAGATTTAAGGTGCATAGGCCCAGGACATCGTGGGTCCCAAACTTACTCTACCCTTCAGTTACAAGTCCATTATTCTCTACCAACTAGGCTACAGTAGTCCTAAATAATATAAAGGGAAGGGAGTTGTGTTAATTATGATTATAATAGTTCTAAATTTTGCTTGATAAAAAAGTTTCATTATTTGTTAAAGGGTTTTAGTTTCAAAATATAACTTGAAGTACTACTGCTTAAAAGAGTTGTCAATTTGAATGTGTTAAATTAATATGCTTTTAAGTTGTAATTTGCAATAAAAGCAAATTTTGTATTTGCAAATTCTCATGCTTGTTTTTTAATCTTGATTCTACAGAATAATTTTCTTTTGCCACTATGAAATTATAAGAAAAAAAATATATATATATAAACAGTACAAAAGCATGGCTATGAGGTGGGTAAGAAATTAATATACAATCACGAAAGACTACATAAGTTATCTATCTGCTTAGAAATGTAATTACTGGTCTCACATTAATGTTATCCATATCAGGGTTTTCTCCAGACTGCAGTAAATTTCTTTTACTTGATATGAACGATGAGTATCTAATAGTGTGAATCATGAATAAATTTCCTTTGGTATATTAGTTTAAGCATCACAGTAAGAAAAGTTTTCATCCAAATTCCATAGAATACAGAACTAATGGCAAAATATCATTTCATGTTGAAAGCTTATAAAAAAAAAGCAACTTAATAACTTAGTATTTTAATATTCTGGAAGGCATAATTGGCAAGAATGTAAAGAGAAATGCTTGAAGTGTAAAGCATTGGATTTCAAAAGGTAAGTGGAAAAGAATATACAACTTAAAAAACAACATGAGTAAGATATGTAAATTGAAACAGCAGGCAGGACAAAAATCAAAGCAAATTTTTCAAGGATAGTGCCAAAACTTTCTAATTTAAGGGGGACATGGTTCAATTTATGCAAAAATTTTTAATTTAAGGATTTAGAAAAAAAATCTTGGTTGCCTCTTATATGTGTATACTATGTAAAACAAATTTTGGGCTCAAAATTTCATAAAAAGCTAGCCATTTAATTTTTTAAGGAAAAAACTTAAAATTTGATGATTTTAAAATGCTACTCCTCCTATAAAAATTAACATACATGCATGAAATTTAATGTACAAGTACATCAAACTATGTATAACAAAAGTTAGTATGGGTTTTGTGATAACATGATTGGTATTTGTACAATACTTTTTATGAATGCTTATTGAAAATTCCTTAAAAATTGTATAAATTCTGAGTTCAATTACTTTTAAAAAAATGAATACTGCTTTAATTCAAAAATGCATCCCAATTTTTGTTACATATACAAAACAATGGAAAAAAAAAATTCAAAGCATTAGGCACAATAAAAAAAAAGCCTTAGCATTTTAAATGAAGACAAACTAGTTATTTTATATTTCTGAGATAAGTCAGTTTAAAGTTTTGATTTACCATAATGATGTGAATAAAAACGAATGTTAAATCTATCATAATTCTGCATTTTTTAAGTTTAGAGCTTCCAAATTTTGCGAGGTTATACAAAAGGATAAATAGAATAATTTAGGTTAAAAAAAATTAGATTTGATTTTTGGACTGATTTTTGTCAATTGAATCATACTGTGTCCCCTTTAAAGGGTTGAATGAATCCAAAACAATTATTAAATGTACACGCATATATTATAAATAGTAAAAAATTTCCATATATTTTACATTTCCTAAAAATATTGTTAAGTTTTTTAACTTAAGCTAATAATTCTCAAAGTAATATAAAAAGTAAAATATTGTGTAGATTTAATTTAATAATACAAAAATTCTATTTTATCATATGATTTAATGATCATGATATTGGTTCATATATTTTACAGCAGAATTTTTTAAAGAATTAATGAAATTTATTAAAATCATAATTGTATTCCCTTACATTAATACCAGTAATTAACATTTATAAGCAAATTGAAGTTTTCCAATTCATTAACTTTGAAACTGGAACTATTTCAAATTTACACTATTTTTAATTACTCATAAATACGACTTTGTGTACTATTAGATAAGTTGGAAATCTTGCCAACCGGCCTTTCACAAAATAAGTTTCTCTTTCCCACTGATACACAAAATATGTACTATTAAAACCACTTTGAATCTACTAATTTTATTAAACTGTTATTGAAAAATGCATAAAGAAACAGTAAATAATTGTAAATAATATTTAGTTTGAGGTTCGCAGAAACATTTCACAATTTATCATTAGCATCCAATAATGTAACAGCTTCTTTCACTGAACAATTTTTAATGAATGTACACACTTTGATTCTCCCGTCCTTCGCTACGAGATAAAATTTTTAATGCATTTTATTTAGTTGAGAAAAAAAAATTAGAAAAAATATCCATACTTGATACAACCTTTAAATCCATTCTTTAGAAAAGAATTTTACGCAAGTTGCTGATACAGAAATTGTGAATTCAATCATACGATTATATTCTATGACATTAATGAAAAAAATCAACAATATTGTATAAATTGAGCATTTCATTTGGGTAAAATTTTATTACAGATATAGGTATAAGATTAATCAACTCATAAAAATGAGATTCAATCAAAATTATTTAGACATTAATAAAAAAAAAGAAGAAATACAACATTAAATATACATAAATGAGTATATAATACAGTAATTCTATACAGCAAGGATGAATAAAACATTTAAAATGAATAGTGAAAGTTAACTATCCTATAACATGTCAACATTTACACACAGAAGTCATGACATATCTTGAGCTTCTAAGCAAAAAAGGGTCTTTAAGCTTTAATATTTTCAAACTACTAAACAAGTTGCTCTGTACTTAACAATATTATTTAGAAATGTGGCATGCATACTTTTCCAGCAAAAAGTTCAGATATAACAGTGATCCACAAGGCCAGCACAAAAAATATATATGACAATCCAACTTGATGACTACTGGGTAGCTGATAAGCTTCCCCACCAATTTCTTCCATTGTAAATCCCATAGGGAAAATAACAGCAGCAAGACAAAATAAAACCATGGCAGAAAATCCTACCCATCTTGCATACGGAACAACATGTTCATTCCAGTGCGACAGCAATAACAGACCTACAGTACTGGATACACAGATGCAACCTATGATGATACAAATGAGTGACAGCATCCATTCTGGTTGTAAACTGGGAGCAAAACACAGCTGCTTTCTGCCATATATCGTCATGCAGTTTCGCAGTAATCCAAGTCTTGTATTCCCACCGACATCCGAGACGATCCAATCCGGTAAAACCAAACTTATGATAGCAAAAATATTAGCGGATAGAAATAATGCACCAGATATGACTGTTAATCGATCCATGATTCACATTATTTTCAATATTGAAGAAAACAAAAGATTTTATAAAACTATTCGTTTGTTTGAAATATTTTTAGAAAAGATTATGAAACTACATTTCCTCAATAAAAACAAACATTTACAAAAATTAACTTTCACTGTTCTTTAATTCAGTTCAGTTTATTTCTGTATCTTTCGATTTCAGTTGAAAAGATGGCTGAGACAGCAATAATCAGAATTTCTTTGATTTTACGGATGGGCTTGATAGAACACCTCCCACCCTCGAGATCAGTTACTTCTAGTGTTTTTTCGAGTTTTTCACTTTTACCTTCAATAAGCTTATATTTAATTCCCTTTCTCAACTTTAAGTCTCTTATAAATCTTATAGGTATTATTTACAATTTTTATGTAATTTATTTCACCAATGGGAAAGTGTCAATAGTATCTCAATCATTTTAAAAATACAAATTGGAGGTTAGACCCCGAAAGGGCTATATGCCCCAAAGAGCCACGCGTAACTCTTTGATTTTTAACATAAATCTAGCTAGGGTAATATTGTTATTGTTGTTTCTTATCCTCGAAAGATCTGGATAATGTTAAAAAGCATTATTGCATAAATCATTCAATTAAAATTCTCCATTAAATTTTTTAAAATTTTTCCTGTAAAGATTTGTCATTGAAAAAAGAATAATTGATTTTGAATTATTTTTACAAAAGATCCATTTCAGAGTAATTATGTTTGACTTTAAATAATGTATGAATTCCCAAATCGAAAATCTCAAAAAATATAACAGAATTTAATCTATTAAATAATAGTTGTTGACGTGTGTTTTTTATCTGGGAACATATGAAATACAAGTGAGGAAGAACAGAGAAAGCATGCAATACAACAGAAGAATATATACATTTATTACAGATGATAATCCCAGGATATAACAAGGAGTGTGCTGCTTTTCCTTTCGATAAGGGAATCCATTACAGGCGAAAGACCGACTTCTTTCCCGATGAAGATACAACTATGTCTTACTCGGGATTCGAATCCGAACCCACTCAGTTACAAGCCGAGGGTCATAGCCATCATACTGGCTTGGCGACATTAAATAATAGTTAATTTCTTAAAATATGTATCACAGTTAGTGGCGTAACGTAAACCTCCATATCGTGGGGAAAGAGGAGGCGGGAAAGATGCTAAGGGGCCCCAAACCTGACTTTGCAAGGGGAGGGGGAGAGCTGATATTCTCCGTTATGCCACTGGTCACAGTTCTGAAAATCTCTATGCAGAAGAAGTTCTCCATAATTACGTATTAGCGTCACCCCTGCAAAATTTGCACCACGCAAATCGTGCCATAATATCAAAACAACAAAGATTATCACGAGTTTTAGTTGAAGAGAAGGGATTCTCTTGAAGCAATTCTGGCTGTTGTGACGCTAATATGCAAGAAACCCCATTTTCTTTAGTCTCCGGTATTAGTAGAACCTGTTTTTGTACGGCCCTTTTCTATGCGATTTTATTTTTGTACGATTTTTTTTTTTGTGCGATCTTTTTTGTATGCAGTACATGAATTTGAACGGTTTTGGTGCCACTATAATGTTTTCTATCAATATACATTCATACACTTCAAGTAACTCTGTTAATTGGTTGTAAACAGTCTCTCGACAATGCACATTCCATTGCTTTCTCTCAATGAACTAGCAGCACGCACTTGATTGGACGAAACTTTCAAAATGACAGTGACATTATCAATAATTTGATAGATTATGAAGACAGACAAAGAGAACTGGATTCTTTGAGAGTGGATACAATATATGCTGGGAACCAGCTTTCCAACAAAGCGGAAAAGCATTTTCTTAAAACAGATACTAATTCCAAAAAGAGCTTCGATTATGCATATCTGGCTATCGAGACGTTCACAAGCAACTGACCAACCGACCGTCGTCACAAAAACTTATCACTTACTTTACGGTGCCAAAAAATAAATCGCGAAATTGTATCTTCAAGTGACGTAAACGATTTTGAACTGATTCATCACAGGAAGATGCGCGCTTTAGATTACGATGAGTAGTAGTGAATTATATGTATGAGCATTTTGTGAAAATTTCTCCATGTATACAATGAGAAATTAAATATTTTAAAAATGTTTCTCCATGTGGGGAATTTAATTATTTATTTCGTTTGGAGGTACTTTCTCATAAATTTCGTAAATAATTGACATATTTTTTAAGTGCGACTTTTTTTTATGCTGTTCCTCTCCACCGCATAAAAAATTTTTCTGTAATATATCGACGAAATTGTTTGTTATGTGTAAGCATTTACGAAATATTTTCGAATATTTTTTTTGTGCGATTTCCTTTATGCGGTCCTTATATACCACACAAAAACAAGTTTTACTGCACATAAAATATTTCAATGAAATAGTTTTTAAGATCATTAATAAAAAATAAATAAGTATTATTACACAAAATGCTCAAGAGAGCTGATCTAATGTAGATAGCTATAATGAGTTTTTTAGCAGACGATTTTCAATGAAGTTAGATTATAAAGATTTATTTCTCTGAAAAAGCATCAAATATTTCGATTCAATGTGGAATTTAAATCTTTTGATTTTGCTGTTGATTATGCTGAAGAAATTCTAGGATAAGAAATAAAGAAACTAAAAAACAGCAGTAATTTAATAACGGTACTCGATAGATTTTTTCTGCCAAATGTAAAATTTCGCTTTTAGGGGATAACATTAGATTGTGCACCAGTTTATTTGGAGTGATTTCAAAATCACATAAAAAATGAGTAACATTTCGATAACAAATTAATTCCCAAGTCGTAATTTTTACTTCTAATGCTTTCTGTGCTGGCAAAATTACAACAGCTAAGTTCAAATTTTTGCTTTTCTATTACCAATGGGAAACTCAAAGGAGCAATTATGTCATTGTTAGTTACATCCGAGTATGCGATCATTTTCATGTATGAATGACATTGTAGCTACAACAGATCTTAGATTGTGCGCTGTCATGCAACAGGCTTAAACATTTACTTTGAAATGATTTACTTCGAAATTTGTACAGAAAGACCCCGTTTAGCGCTGTTTCGGTTTAGCGCTCTTTTATTTCAACCCGGAGATTCCCGAAATTGTAGGTTTCAAAATATGTACATAACATATCCGAAACAATGTAGTTGTGTTTCTTGTTTGGTACGGTGCTGTACGGACGCATTTTTACCATTTGAAACATTTGTTAACATTATTGTAAGTATAAATTTATGTAATACTATAACGATTAATACAGTGACAAATATTATGATCTTTAGTTTTTATCATGGGTGATAATGAAAAACAAGAAAAGAAAGCAACCAGAAAGAGCATTTCACTGGAAACTAAAATGCAAGTGATTAGAAGAGTAGATTCTAGTCAACGTCCATCTCAAATTAGTGCTACACTGAATTTGGTAACTTCAACAAGATGCTTTCTTGAAAAAATGTCAGAAAATTGGAAACACAGAATAGACTGAATGATCTGACTGTCTTAGAATTTTATTTGTTTTTATATCTATATATTCATTTATATTGTTTTTATTTTCGTAAGAAATAAATGTCTGGTTTTATTTTTATTAAAAAAAACATAATTATTAAATTTAATACCTAACCAATTCTCTATCCATCTTCCCCTAACCCCATTATTTTCATGTTAACATAGCCTCGTTTAGCGCTGTTTCGCATTACGCTCTACTTTGATGGAACGTATCCTACGTGTTAAGCGGGGTCTTACTGTACTAATTTAACATTGGTACGCATCCGACAAATTGTTTTAAACTTTGGCCAAGTTGGGTGATGACATTACAATATGGTTACATTGATTTTTATCGTTTAGTACTATGTTTGCATGTATGGTCGTCATATACATACACTGCTTGCCACACAAAATACAATACCCTGAAGGAAGTTCGCAAACCATGTGAAATTTACATCATGCGTTGGCAGCGATGAAATGTGCAAATCATTAGAATTATAGCTCAGACGCACATCACGGGTGACCGTAGGACCACCCACAAGCGCTGTATAAAGGAAGAACAGATTGGCAATTTGAAGTACGGCAAATGTTTTTTTGTGTGTGGTGTTTTTTTATTTATTTTTTTTATTTGCTTTCACTCTTTATTTATGTCTCGTGGAAGATATCGAACGTCTTTTGACCAAGTTTCTGAATTCGACCGAGGAAGAATAGTAGCACATAGAGATCACAGATTATCCTTCAGAGAAATCGGTCAGCGTGTTGGATGAAAGTAAGCAAATGTGATGCGAATCTGTCATCGCTGGATGCAGGAGAAAACGACAGACCGATCGCACCTACCTCGTTGCACCACTGCCCCTGATGACAGGCGGATTGTGCGCATGGCAGTGTTGGATCGTGCAGCCACATCACGAACCATAGCACAACAGATTCAGTCTGTTACGCATCATTCGGTGTCTGCTAGTACCATTCGACCCTGTTTGCAGCAAAACGGAATGCCCGCAAGGTGTCCATTGCTTCTTTTACCCTTTACTGGAAACCACAGGCGTTTGAGCCATCAATGGTGCGATCAACGGCGGACTTGGACAACGGAATGGAAAGACAATGATTTTACTGACGATCCCCGCTTCTGCCTGCAACATCACGATGGTCGGATTCGAGTTTGGACACACCGTGGTGAGAAGCTGCGAACTGTTTCGTTATGCATCGCCACACTGGTCTTGCACCCAGTGTCATGGTTTGGGGTGGTATTAGATTTCACTGCCATACCGCTCTAGTATGCATTGCCGTTGCACTGAACAGCCAGCGCTGCATCTCTGAGGTGTTGGAGCCCTATCTCCTCCCATACACTCAGTGCTTGCCATCAGCCATATTCTAACAGGATAATGCGCGACCACATGTGGCACAAAATGTTCAAGAGTTCTTCTTTACCTATCAGGTTAAATTGCTTCCTTGGCTTCTTGTTCTCCTGATCTATCACCAGCCGAAAATGTGTTTTCCATGCTTGCACGACGACTGGCACGGAATACACCACCCGCTGCTACACGAGATCAAATTTGGCAATAAATGGAAACCGCATGGCTTGCTATACCCCAAGGATACCTCCAAATCCTCTTTGATTCTATGCTGAGGCGTGTGGCAGCGGTTATAGCCAACAATGGTGGCTACACTAATAACTGATTTTGTCATCACCACACGTCACAAGAGGCTATAATTTTAATCGTTTGATCTTTGTACAACATGTTATCTGCAAAATAAATTTCGCTGTAATATCTCTGGTCCTTCTTGGTGTTGCATTTTGTGTGGACAGCAGTGTATATAATGTTGTTGTTCATACCACCTGTCTGACATAGTCAGATCGAGGCCCACGAAATTCATCGTGTCAATGGGTTAGAAGTACGCCTGTCGTTGGCTTTTAGCCTTGAGCACCATGCAGGCGACAGTACGATTTAGCTCGGAGAAATTCTCAAAGGAACGATAGATGGCGACACCACCTATCTCCACCTCCACAATTTAGGCATGGAACTGAATTGTAGGAAATTTTCTCCAGTTCCTTGCACTTGTGATTCAGCCCACAAGACTTTCGGACCCACTGATTTAACAAGCACGTGCTCCACGTGTACTACCGCATTGTATATTTATAATAAATATACCGCAGTGTATATTTATTGGTCTATTATTATTATAATGATCCTATTAATTTCTAGGAATTAATTCAGTTTTTTTAAAAAAATAGCAGTTTCTATCCTGGACGCTGTTGTTGCAGCAATTTTTTTAATATATTTTTTTGCGATTTCTTTCCGTGGAACATTGTATATTTCAGAAATTTTATTGGTGAGTACTGGTATAACTTTTTAAACGAGTATGAGGGCCCTGCGTTTAATTATTGTGGACCAATAAGTTTACCAATTTCCCACTTTTGGTTTATTTTCTTTTCTTAGTTCAGATTTCTTTTTTTTGCAAAATTAATTAAGACTTTTCTTAAAGCCGTTATGAAACGTGATAAATGTGGTAGAGACATTACAATTGTTTCTTAAAAAAGTAATAAACTGCACGTCCGATTTTTATTATGGACCTTACAGTGAGGATTTGCAAGAGATCTATCTGTCAGGCAGAATTCTTTTTTTAATGGTAGCAAATTTTGAATTTCTACTCTTTTGCCTTTAATAAGCGATTTCCGATTTTTTTAATATTCCATAATAACTCGTCGCTTTTTTTTATTTATTTCTCTCCTTTCGGCCTCAATTAAAAAATTTTTTCACTACATCCCTTGTTTTTTACATTTCTTTAAGTTCCTCATATTCTATTTTTTTTATCCCGGTACTCATGCTTTTCATTTTCGATTTACTCAGAGAATGAATACAAGTACATTTATTTTAATTTTAGTTTTTAATCTTTTTTTTTTAAGTCGTAATTCTCCTGCCCTCACTTGTTTCACCATTTCAGTCAGTTTTTAAAATTCTATACAGCCAGTTTTAATAAATCCTGGGGCCATCTTGGATAAAAATCTGTTTTCCGTCCAAGGCTTATTTTACCAACTAATTCCTAATGTATTTCATTTGATAAAAGTGAAAATAAAATCCGACGATGAAAATCCACATCAAAAGGGTGGACATTTGTTACCAATATATAAAGATTTCTGTATTATTGTGAATAATCTATAAAATAATTCTCAAGCAAAATAAACTGTTGATCCAATCGAACCGAATTTAACACATTAAGAATACAACATCGACATACACTCACTTCCAAAAGTTAAGCACGGAGAGGAAAATGCTAATTTCCGGAAGCCAATCAGAAAATTTAAGAGGAAAACAATTCGCTGCAAGGTAGATGGAAGTATGAAATATGTTAGGTAACAGCCAATCGTGATTTCATGTCAAAAAATATGCAAAAAAGGGGAGTCTTATAAGAAGCCGCTTTATGAAGGGTTACAGAAATTGATTGTAAGTGCTGATTGAAGGGTGTTTAAAAAATTTCTACAATTTGTTTTCAAGACATACGTGTTTTATGACTTCCAGAAAACGAATGGAAGATTCTGAGGCTGGCTTGCTGTGGGGCGCATTGAAGAGGACAGTCGATCACAGATGTTGCTTTTTCTTCGGCGTTCATCATTTTTGTTTTCACGTTTATGGAAACAATTCCAAACCACACAGACAGTTGTCCGAAGGCCCGTAGGGGTCTCCCAAGGGTTACAACCAAGCGGAAGATCGATATATTGCTATTGTAGCCAAGGGAATCAAGAGCGACCTCCACACTGTGACATCTATGGTTACAGCGTCCATTGGTAGGTATATCTGAAACTCCCGTACGCCGAAGATTACATATAAATGGACTGTACCCCGGTCCCTTTGAGTTTGTGTTCCTTTATCCGTCCAATCGAGAGGGCACGATTAAAGTGGTGCCGGGAACATGACATTGGACTGTGTCTGACTGGGGCAGTGTCATGTTTACTGATGAGTCAAGTTTTTCTCTGAGCCGATGACAAGCGTATAAGGATAGGGCCGTAAACAAGGAACACGCAACCCGCCCAAAACTCACCGAACATCACGCATTCCGAGGGGAAGAATTATGGTGGGGGCCCGGGATTTCATTAGGATACCGCACCGACCTGCACATCTTTAAACGGGGTTCTGTGACGGCTGTCCGGTATCGAGATGAAGTCTAGAACACTTTGTGAGATTGTATGCTGCAGCAGTTGGCCCTACTTTTGTTTTAGTGGACGATAACGCACGTCCCCATATAGCTGACATCGTCGATTACTACCTGGAGAGTGAAGGGATTGCGCTAGCGTGGGCCCGCATATTCCCCACCTTAATCCCATGAAAATCTTTGGGATGCTTCAGCCGTGTTGTATCTTCACGTTTTCCCCTCCAGCCACTTTATTGAGCTGGAAACTGCTCTACAAGAAGAATGGGATTGCTTAATTCTGCGGTGGTTACCACCTAATTGAAGCATGGTCAGAAGGTGTAAACTTTGCATACAGATGAGGGGATCAATACCCTATTAATTCCTTTTTTCATTTTATGCTGTTTAGTTTCACTTTATACATAATTCTGTTTAAGTCTCCAGTATGACATTATCTGATAACAAAAATTTCAGCGGTCTTAGGGGTGTTAAATTTCTCTAGAGGTCTGAAAATGTAAACAATTTTCAAACAGTTATAATTCTTCTAAATATAAATTAAATAATTCGAATATTTTACACATTATTTATAAAGGGAAAGGGGCTTCAGAAAAGTATAAAATGTTTAAAATATAATCATAATCTTAAAAATTATATGCATATGAAAATAAGAAACTTTTCTATAAGAAATATTTATTTTTTACGTTGTGCATGCTTTTTCTAAAATAATAGCTCTAATTACTAGCTATAAGTTGATTAATAAAAGTTAAATGTATTCTTATTACAATGTAGCTATTTTTATATAAATAGAATAATAAATTACATATTTTAATAATAAAAAATACATTTTTAAAATATTTAAAAATTGAAATGTTTTCAAAAAAATTTTAAATTCCCAAAAGTTGTTTTAAATAAAAATTAAAAGGTACTTAAAGTAGTTTTTTTTTAAAAAATTTAAAAAATTAAATTTTAAATACATCAAAAAATACTTTTTTTAAAAATATTTAAAAAAAATTTTAAAAATTTTTTTAAATCAAAAGTTTTCATAGGGGGGTTTAAAAAGGTTTTTTTAAAATTTTCTTAAAAAATTTTAAACATTTTATACTTTTTTAAAAAAGCCCCAAAAAAATTCTTTTTTATAAATTTTAATGTTTTTTTAAAATTTCGTTTTTTAATTTTTAAATTTTTAAAAGAATTAATATTGTTTAGAAAAAAGTTTAAAATTATTTTTTAAGAATTTTTAAAAAATTTTAACACCCTGAAACCCTTAATATTTTTTCATTTCTGTATATAATTATTGATTTTTTTTTTAAATTATAAATATTTTTCACTTTACTGCCAAATTTTTTTTCAATCAAAGCAGAAAATTTTGATTTTTTTTGAAAAATTTCTTGTAAATTGTTAACTTTTGGAAGTGAGTGTATTTCTTTTAAATAGATGGAATAAAATTGTATTTATAATTAAATCTTGTTATTTATATATAAATAACGCATTGAGAAATCCTTGCAATTGACGAAATTCAGTAAATCATATTATTTCGTTATGATCAAAATTTTTGGAATTGGCCATTATTAACTTCAGGATATTCTTTTAAAAATAATGACACGTAAAAAGATTCATATATACGTATATATAAAAAAAATCAGTGGATTGCAGTCATTATTAGACTGCAAAATTTCCCTCTTTCAAACCAACCAAGCATTATATCATTTTGAAATGCATATATCATAAAAAAAAAAGCAGATTACAAGAATATAATTTTTTAAAAAAAGTATCTGAAAAAAAACTACTCAGGCCCCTTTCCGGGCCAAAAACTCAGGTTTTAAAAAAAGGGAAACTCAATGGCCAAAAAACATAGGGGTTCAGTGGTCAGTCTTTGTTTTTTCTTTTTTTTACTCGACAAATCGGCGTAACTGAGACGTGTTCCTTTTCACACAATTCTCTCTCCTAAGGTAACCCGATTTCTTCCTGTATTATTCTTTTGTTTCGCCTTTCGCTTTCATTAATTGACGGTGAGATTACACGCGATATTTTTATTCGGTTTGATACCAGACAAAAAGTCTGTCTAGTGTTGGTGCTCGATCACTGGAGCAATTCTCAGGGTCTCGTCGGGGTCAGATGACCTACAAAAGATCTGACAATGGCGTCGCTGGAATCAGCGAGAGTAGAATTGCTGCCGTAGAAACGTGTTTAAATACTTTCACGGATACTGATTTATAGAATCCTGAATATCAAAAACAAAGGCGAATTTTTTTTTATTTTGATAGCTTTAGAGTGAGTCGAAAACTGGGGTTTATTAAATGTCAAATTTTTCCCTTCCCCTTGGCCATTGCTTATTTCCCGATTTCAGTGCTTCTCAAACTTTTTAGTATTTTCGACCCCAAAATTCAATCATAATTTTTTATAGCACCCCTGTCCGTACAAAACAAAAATTTTTTCAATTCAATGATAATATATTTTTTAAATAAAAACTTTTCAACACGACTTTCCCCCTTTTTGGGGGTCTGGGTTTTTTTTTTTCCCTCTCAGCCAGTGCGTTAAATTTCCCTGGACTTTTTAACGTCTTTCCGAAGTACGAACTTTTCTATGCATGCTGTCCATAAAATTATTCCGAAGACTTTGGAATGCAATACAATGACCTTGACTGTGTTTGTGAAGGATTTGCTTATTTCCGAGTATTTGCTTATTTTTATTCCTTTTCTCTCCCTACCCCTCCAATAAACCACGTGCGCGTGTTTATGTGGAAAACGGTGGCATTAAGGAGAGAATCGCGTAACTTTTAATCGGTAGTCAAGGGATTGATTACCAAGATAAGTGTTAAATTTTGTATACTGGTGTTAAATTTTTTTATTCACTGGGGTAATTATTAAACTTATTCTTAACTCTTAATATTGTTGAATTAATTATCAAATACATTGTGCAGTACTGATACATTTATAAGATTATTATATCAGTGTAAATATGTATTTTATTTTTATTATGTCAAAATGTATTTTGTTTGCTAACTTTCAGTATAATAATAATTTTTTAAAAATAATCTTTGGTTTTCGACTTTTCAATATGCTCCTTGTTGGGTTTTTCACGCCCTCTTATGGGCCACTCCCCACAGTTTGAGAAAGGCTGGTTTATTTGCATTAAATCAGTTCTAATACACGACAAATTTTTTAAAGGTAAGTACTACGTCTGCGTTTCCCATTTTGCTTTCACTCCATGACGAAAAGTTATATGCTAAGTTTTTCCTGTACATGTTCACATATTTCGTACATTGTTAAATATCAACAGATATTTTTGTTTATTTAAAGATAAGCGGGATTTCCTACAACAATATTGTTAATAAACTTCCCAAAACTCTTGAGAATTTCGTTTGCATGTACATTAGAGGGGTGGGGATAGCGGTTATATGGAGGGGAAAAAATATTTTAATCCTATTCTACCTATGCGGAAAAGATATTCTATGGCAATGGTTCTTAAACTGTGGTCCAGGTACCCACGGGGTTTCCAGTGAATTTCTAGGGGTCCGCGAAGGTCTCTCATTTGATGCTAAGATTTACCTCTTTTATAGACTCTGAAATGCCTCGTGGAAAAATTGGGAGCTGTACCATCTTAGACTACATTATTGCCACCAATTATTGCTACCAATTTAAAGATTATTGCTACCAATAAAAATATTCTACTAAAACATGTATTTCGATCAAGAATATTAATTAGGTACATTATTTATTTATTTGAAATATTTTTTATGTAATTTGATGTTTACTGTTTTCTTAAGTATCCGACTACGTTCGGAACCGTGATTTTGCAAAAGCGTGTAAATGGATAATATTTATGATATTTAGTGTCGCTTGGATTAGAAAAATGTATATAAAATTAATTGTTTTAAGAATAGTATTACACTAAAAAATTATTTAAGTACAATATTTTGACAAAAAATGAACATAGAATGATCCATTTTCAAAATAATCTCCTTTCGTGAAAAATGCTTCTAGTATAATAATATTTTGCCTGTATATAGCTCAGACCTCTCTACAGAGGCTCAACTAGAATTTTTGAAATATATAACTTAGAAGTGGGTTTATCCATGTTTTACGACAACAGAGGGGAGAAGTTTTAAGGAAAAAACGCGATAGTTATTTCAATGGGTTGTAACTCTGAAAATAATGGGAATTTTTCAAAACTCATAGTTGAGCCTCTGTAGAGAGGTTTGAGCTATATAGAGGCAAAATATTATTATAGTAGAAGCATTTTTCACAAAAGGAGAAACATTTTGAAAAGAGGTTATTTTAAGTTCATTTTTTGCCGAAAGATTGTATTTAGATACTTTTTTTTTGTCAAAATGTCCTTAAAACAATTTTATACATGTATTCTAATCTAAGTGACACTAAATATCATGAAAATTATTTATTTATGCGCTTTTTTAAAATCACGGTTCCGAAAGTAAAAAACCTTAAAAGTAAAAAAAAAAGAAAAAGAAGTGTTAAAAAAGTCTGCATAAGTAGCAGAGGCTATCTTAGATCTGAAGAATCTTTAAATCACTCAACCATGAGTTTGGAGTGAGGGAGATGTGTTCGAAATATGTGTGGGGTCCACGATGTCAGCAGGGACATCTTAAGACTTCTTGAGGCCCTGTGCCCCTACTCAAAAGTAGGCCCTAGGCCCTTACACAAATGTAGGCCACACTGACTCTTAAAAGTAGACAGTACGTAGCATACGTTGTCAAATACTCGCAAAAACAATAATTCGAAACAAATAAATATGCATAACTTACAATCACACAAACCGGCTCAACCGACTGCCGCCTTTTTACTCTATGATGGTGTACGGTGGTAGGCCTAGGCCTGTACGTGGACGACGTTCATTACATGTAGCCCAGTGTTTCTCAAACTGTGGGGCGCGCCCCCTAAGCGGGCGTCATAAGCCTACGAGGGGGCGCGAGCCAATTGAAAAGTCGAAAACAAAAGATTACTTTAAAAAATATTAATTTACTGAAAGTAAACAAACAAAATACATTCTGACATAATAAGAAATAAAATACACATTTAGACTGATGTAATACATTTATAAATGTATCATATACTACAATACATTTGAAAAAAAAATTTAACAATACGGGTTTAAAAAAACAAGTTGAATAATTACCTGTACCCCAAAGGTTTGTCTTTTTATAAAATTACATAAAAAAATTAACGTTTATCTAGATAATGTGTGTGTGTTCTTTTTAAATTAAACCCCTTAAATGCTGATTAAAATTAAAAGATCCGCCCCCTTTCCAACCTTTTTAAAACGTAGTCAACTATGTGGTGTATTGGGGAAGAAAAGGGGTTGGGTAGAAAAAGGGAAAAAAAAAGAAACCCTTGGAAAAACTGTCAAAGTCGTTTTATTAACCCCTTCGGGAAAAATTTTTTGGGGAATGTTCACAGAAAAAATCCCACTACGAAAAGACGTAAATATACCCGGGGAATTAACGTACTGGCTGGGAGACGTTTATATACGGTGGCATTTAAAAGGGGTTTTAGCGAAAAGTAGGGTTAGCGCGAAATATAGATTTTAATTCAATTGTTATTGTATAAAAGGGGGGCGATGAAAGTTAGATTGAATATTGGGTCGCAAATATTGAAAGTTTTAGAAGCACGATTAGCCAGTTGATGTATCGCTCAAAATTCCAAGTTTTTCGGAGAATACAATCATGTTTGGCCGTTGAAATTATTCGAATCATGATCTTATTAAGGGTTTAATAGAGAACCCGACGGGCCCGAAGACCCCCGCCATAAGACGCCCCTGGATGTCAGGCTGATACATAAAGGGGGTTTGCCACGACGATCCAAAGTTTAACTCTTGTCGTTCTTTGTACCTTGTTCTATGGTATAAATATAAGAAGAAAAATAGTTTTAAAAATTAATTTCAAAATTTAATATTACCAGGTTCAATTTTCGAAAAAATGGGAAAAGACTTAATTTTGGCTCATCAAAATAAAATTATTTTTTCTACAATACAGTGGGTGATCGGTTAACGAACATAATCCGTTCCAAGACTATGTTCGCTATCCGAATTGTTCGTTAACCGATTATCGATTCACCATAGACTTCTATGTGAAATCGAATAATTCGTTCTGGAGACCCTAAAAATTAAATTTTAAAAAATGTATAATTTCTTAGTAAGTTTTTTGAAAAATAAAACATACATATATTAATCAGTCCTTTTCATTTTTTGCTTATGGGGCGTTGAAGAACATGTCCAATGTCGATTGCTTTTCTCTCTTTTTCAGGATTTTCCTGAAGTAATTAATAGCATTGTCGTTGTAAAGATCCCCAGCCCTACTGCCATCAGCTTGGTTTGGGTGCCATTCTAAGACCATTGCTCTGATATCCTCCCACTTTTTAATAGATCTTTAATGGCAGACGTCGGCATTGGTCCTCTTTCGTCTTCCTCTTGTTCAGAAGGAGACACATTTCGCTGTGTTTCGTGGTGTTCTTCATTCAAAATTTCTTGGAGTTCTTGTGTCGTCAGTTCATCTTCATGTCCCATTATGAGCTCTTCTATGTCATCCTCGTTCACCTCCAATTCCAGATCTCTAGCAGTTGTCAAAATTTCATCCATAATTTCAGGGGTGTCTCCCTGATCACCTCCTAATATGTGTTCGTTGTCTAAACACAAAAAATCTTTCTTGAAAGTGTTCGCTATCCGAATATGTGTTCATTATCCGAACACAAAAATCTTTCGTGAAAGTGTTCGTTAACCGATCTGTTCGTTAACCGATCACCCACTGTACAAGTAACTAAAAACGATGATTACTGCTAAATGAGTTCTAAGTAATGAATAGTACAATGTACGTGCCGGCCATTCGGTATAGCGGCTAGCGACGCAAATTGCTGTGCCCTAGGGCCTGCTTTCGAATCTTGGAGAGAGCATGGATGCTTATAAATGTAAAGTGCCTTTGTGGCATGATGGGACTCTTAATAGCCGTCGAGCCGCAAGTCCTCTAGTGAGAGGTTGGTGGAAGGCCCCTGATCACCCCAGGTAGTTCTCTCTCAAAATAAGGGGGAGGGAAACGAACCTAAACGTGCTGTTACCTGCATAGTTCTCAAAGCTGCGGCTAACGACAGGCGTACAATCTAGCCCTTTGCCATGATGAATTTCGTGCGCCTCGATCTGAAACCGTCAGACCGCCTTTGCAACATCATTGTGCATAGTAACATTTCATGACCTCAGCTCTCTCTCTCTTCCCGCACCGTCCAATCAATACAATTCAAGTCCCCCTTCTGCTCTTTTAAATGTTCCTCATGTGTTCTTTTGTCTTGTAACTAATTGGTAGGTAATCTCTCATCGTAATAACTGTTAAAACACCTGTTTTCCTTTTATAAAATTTACTTTGATTTTTTAGCATAAAAAAGCTAAAATACCTAATCTTCCTTCCCATTTTGTGGCAATACTTTACATAAAAATTAATTTTTTAATTTTATTTTTACCTTCACCTCTATGCCAGAGCATCTTTCCTGCGTAGGCAGGTTTATATTTTGAGCAATATTTATATAAACTGAACAAGGGAATTTCTTCCCCATAAATCCAGCGAATTACTTAGGTTTTAGCAACTCATCCGATTAATGCAACACAAACTGGATTCACAATTATTTCCTAAATTTGAATTGTATTGCTATTTTCTTTTGAAATGAAAGTTTCCGGAGTTTTTATAAAACAATATTTGAGTTTTGGTAATTTCTATTAGCTTCCATAACTGAAAAAGACATGAAAGAAGTCGTTTCTGAACCTTAAGGGAGTTGCACATACCTAAAATTAATAGCAGTCCAACTTTGTTTCATTTAAGCAATGGCACAGTTTTAACTAAAAAGAAAAAAAAAAGTTTAAATTTAAATGACTTGGCATTTCAAAGGATTTGGCATTTTTTAAAGACATCACTCGACCACGGAAAATTTCGAGGTCCGTCGCCAAAAATCGTCAGCGAGTAGTTGAATAGTGCGACGTTGATATTCACTCACTCAACCACTTTGAAAAGACCAAAGAAAAATAAATTTAAAAAAAATAATTGTTGCTTTTTAATATTATTGCCTGAATTCATGAGTTTTAATCATATGAAAGCGCGCTTTCTTTTACATTTATAAAGAAAATTCTTCACAAATTCTCGATTTCACTAAAAAAAAGTTCTTGTATTTTTAGCAGTTCCAATGAGGTTGATTCATGTGACGTCATAGTCACATGATAGTGAAAGCCACGTGATTCTAGCCAATCAATTCAAAACTCATGTGACGTCATAGTCACACGATAAAACTTATCTTGTGTTTCCAACTAATCAGCT
>BMAV01008741.1:114042-175035 GCA_019973955.1 Trichonephila inaurata madagascariensis | reverse complement strand
TTTGAAATTTTTTTTTTTTTTTTGGTAATAAAAAATCAAAACCACAAAATAGCAATTTATTGCTGGTTATATAATCGCTTACACTGGAGGAAAAAAAAACGGTGGTTATTAAACTTAAAAATGCTTTAAATGTTATTGTAGAGAAATTGTAACAGATATCATCTTTCGTGTAAAAAATATCATCACCATTTGGATATGCAAAATGTTATTATTGTTGTTTCTTATCCCAGATGGTTTAGCTTAAATTACACCATCCATCTCCATAAAACCAAAAATCGCCAAAAAAACCAAAAATAAAATAGGATTACCTGAAACCTTGTCACTAGTAAAACTCAAGCAATTAAGAATATGACTGGGAGAAGCATGGTAGTCTCGCACATATTACACTCTGGAAAGACTCTACGGACGTATTGAAAAGTAACAGATTTAATGTGGCCCCAAAAAAAGCGTCATAAAGCCGTTTGCTGATTCCTAAGAATATTAAGTTTTTTGACACATACGAGGTGTTTTCTCAAAATATCAGGTTGAACAGGGGTTATTCTCCAAAGTGCTTTTAATTCTACCTCTTTTGCGGAGATTTGGCGGCGGTAGCCTAGTGGGGTCCAGGTATCGGATCGCGGCTGGCATGTCATGAGTTTGAGCCCAGAACCATTAAAGACCTTCCGTGTAGGGAAGCGATGCAAGTTAAATCTGTCGAGAGCACAAACGTCCTCTTGTTGGTTGGGTGTGGTCGTTAAGAGAAGGGAGTGCCAGCTCAGGTCTCGTCGTTTTCACTTAATCATGGTTTCAAAATTACGAGGTCCGTCGCCATAAGCCCTCGTGTAGCTCAACAGTGCGACTTTAATATTCACTCACTTACATAATGAATGAGAGTTCGGCAACAGTTAGAGAAGTGTTACCCCGCACGGTGTCAATACTGGTAGACTTGGTCAAACTGTCGGCTATCTCGTTACCATTCAAGATATGTAAAATAACTAAAGAAAACCAATGAAGGAAAGTAGAAAACATTACGTTTTTCATTTGCAATGATGCAATTTTTTTCTTTATCACAAGCCAGGTGGTGTTAATTGTCTGATGTAGTAATGTCAAATTTGTTACGCTCGACTCCAACGAAGAATTTAACAAAATGCATAATGTACCAGGTTAAGTGAGAAAAAAGTGCGGAATACGGGACATCAAATGAAGTAGGTTTTTTATAATTATATATTTACATGTGTGTGTGTGACTACAGCTAATATACTTGGGAATTCGGACAGGAGATAAGTAACAAGCTAAGTTTTCTTTGACATGTGAATGAATTCTTGACAGTCTTATCTCGGTGTACATTCTTTTTTATGCATCCTAAAAATTTTTTCTGAGAACCGACTGTTACGCATAGTCAAGAAATTTGGAATATATATAAAAGTTAATATAGTTAAACTATAATAACCCTTCAGCCACTTTCAGAATGCTGTAAAAAAAAGAACCACTGAGCAGAATAACGTCAAATTTGAACTGAATATACTTGAAAAGAGCGGAAATGGAATGGCATAAGAAGATTGTTCCTAAGTGTACCAATGGATGACGCTGCGAGCAGCATAACGAAAGTGGATATGACTACAAATGGCATTGTTAATCGAATCATTATGACTGTGGAATGAGTTGCATATTAAACCACTTTAAAGTCGTACTATGTTGGAAGGAATAATCGGTTCTTAATTGTCTTTACCAAAATTAGCATAAAAGCGAATGAAACATCCATTTATTTTTTTCTATGCCATAACGCTTCCCCTTCTTCAAGCATATCCAGGTCCAATTTGAGCAGTGAGCATTTTTCATCCTGAGCAGTGGTTCTTTTGTTAAAACAGTTTGGAACTGTAACATTAATTATAACCACCCTGTATATTTGACTTTCAGACTAAAAATGTTTCTAGAAAAATATTTATGAGGCATATAACGTCCATATAAAATGTTACTCTAATATTTTTGAATTTTATAACATTTATACAAAGAAGGCACTTTTAAATGATAACAGTGGAGGAATGAAGTTACAATAAAAAAAATAAAGTACAAGAAGGAATTTATCAATTATATCCCATTAAGTCAGTGCTTCTCAAACTTTTAATATTTGTGATCCAATATTCAATCATAATTTTCATCACCCCCCTCCATACCATAACAATGTATTGAATTCAATAATACTATACTTTGACACTAAGGCTAAAATACGATAACTTTTTTTAAGTGCAAACGGCATACATAAACGTCTAACTTAGCCAAAGTGTTAATTACCCCAGACGTATATATACGTCTTTCCGAAATAAGATCTTCGTTGTGAACTCTTATCTATAAAATCATTCCGAAGGCTTTGGAATGCAATAAAAGGACTTTGACAATGTTTGCGAAGGATTTACTTATTTAATCCTTTTCATCCCGCCAATACATCATATACGCATGTCTACTTGGAAAACGGTAGCATTTGTTAGTGAATGGAGTAACTGGTATTACTTATTGCGTGTTAATTATAAATCATCCAAATTATCAATTTTAAGTGTTATTTTTTTGAAAATTTTATATAATACAAGTCCATGAGGTCACTAGTAAATACTAAACTTGTTTTTAAATTATTTTTGTTAAATTAATTATAAACTGCATTCTGCAATACCATTGCATTTATAACTGTATTATATCAGTGCAAATGTGTATTTTATATTTCATTATGTCAGAATGATTTTTGTTTCTTTACTTTCAGTAAATCAATAATTTTAAATTACCGTTTGTTTTCGACCTATCAATCTATTCACCCACCTCGTAGATTTATTACACCCCCTAGAGGGGTGCGCACCACAGTTTGAGAGACTCTACATTATGTGTTTTGTTTTTCCCTTAGTGAGTTATTTTTTAAAAAGACTACCCCTACTAAACCTAAGAGTTCTACTGCTTTTTAAGTGCCAATAATAATAGTACTAATGCCGAACAGAGCTATCTAAAGAAAAGTGAAAAACCCCCAAAAGTTCGTATTGAAACACTAAATTAAGTACACGCACATGACAATGCATTTTAAATTCACAACATCAACTCTACATTTTCTTAGAAGGTATTGACTTCGTCTTTTTCTAAACCAAACCAGCAATCGTTACTTATCGATTCACCGGCTATGGAACATGTGCTACATAAGGAATCAAGTATTGGCACACGGACATCAACACAGAAGCCTTGCCTCACCCAAATGGAAGTAGAAAAAACTCTGCTTAAGAAAATGAGAGATCACTTATCGGTGAACTGTCCGATACAGAGAATACTAATGCCTCGCCTTTCGTATAAGAAACTGTTCTTTGGAGGTGGACACGTATATTCTGATGGAAATGTTTTTGTATGGTATCAATGCTTGTTGTTACATGATCAATAAAGAAGTAACTGTATCGGTTTGTTGATTGATCCAGATGATTGCTACTCTTGAATGTGATTATCCAAGAAAGCAAGTCACTTAAATTAAAGCAAGTGTCTTAAAACAGATGGCAGAGGGTTGATTGGAAAATTTGTTATTTGTAAAGATCTTTTATCGATTATTAATATAGGTTTTTTCATTGGAAATAGTTTTAGACACAAAATATTTCAATAATAATGTCCTTTTTACTACTGACCCTTTCCAAACTAAAGGGTAGGTAACTCTACTCTTTTTAAGAAAATAATGTACTTAAGCTTGTTTAAATATGGTTTTCCTCTTCACATCCTTAATACGCAGAGAAATGGAGGTATTTTTATTCAAACATTCCTTTGGATTATTAGAAGAATTGGAGAATTCCATTTCCAAACCTTATTTCTTAAAGACGGGATTTTAAAAAAAAATGATTTAGATGGAGAAGGAGCAAATGTAGATTCACAAAATGAATTTCTGAAAATGGTAAAATATTACACTGTCAACGAGTGAAATGTGACTATACAAAAATTCAGAGCTGTATTACACCATAAGTAAGCTGGGAATCAATTATAGATAGAATTCTTTCTTTATACATGAAAGAATTCTAAGAACGTAAAAAGTATAGTGACAGGCAGACATGCAGATGAAAAAGATGGAAGTAATTATATTAAAAATGGCATTATCAGTAAGTTTTTAAGTAAGTTAGCATAAAAATAAACATTACCTGTGAATTTGAATAGCAACCCAAGGGAAAAAGTTGAAGAAATTTTAAAAATGATCATATTATAGAAATTGCATAAACTCAATAAGATAGTATGCTAAAACAAAGGTTATAACCTATCCCAAAATTTAGTTCACACTTCTTATACTTAAATTTTTCTTTTCTTAAATGTGTATCTGCGTTTTTTCCCTTTTCCAACAAACAGTTTTAAATATGTAATTTAAAAAAATTAGTCCGAAAACATTCTGCTCTGCTTAATAAACTGGCTTTTATTTTTCTTACGAACAAAAAATACGTTCTTGTATTAAATACTACAAAATATATGATAAAACATATTAGCAATTTAGTGCGTCAAAACTTAAAAGTTATTAACTGCTTAATGTAAACACCAATACCAAGAACATGGAGTAAAGCTACTTTTAATATGCCAGAATATGACCTTACTGAAATTGAGCCATCTTCATAAAATACTTTAAGAACATTAAATAGAATGTTAAGTTTAATAATATTTGAAAATAGAATTTTAATCTACATAATACATATTAAATAAGTAATAAAATACTAAGTTGAAAAATAACCCTGTGAGATTATGTAACTACTTATATGCGAAATATTACTAAGAACTTCATGTTATTAGTGTTAAGCTGTATAAAACTTTAATCTACATAATAAGCTGTTAATAAGTAACTAGTTGTTTAATTAAAACTCTGTAAGTATCAAAGAACACTCTTAAGAAAGAACGCTTTTATAAAAAAAAGTTTTAATGTCCAAACATATATATTTTCCAGTTACAAATTACTTTTGCATTTATCTACGAAGTTCTATTTATATTAATATTAAAAAAGTCTTAGTTTAATGTATTGTTATCTAGTTAATGCAATATTTTAAAACTGTGGGTGGCCCCTTGGGGAAGGTGATAACCCCAAGGGTGAAAAACATATTGAAAAGTTGAAAACAAAAGATTATTTAAAAAAATTTTAATTTACTGAAAGTAAACAAACAAAATACATTCTAACAAAATCTTAAAAATGAATAGTATAATTTAATTATTTAAAGTTTCGAATTATTTTTTAAAATTTTCAGAAATGAGTCTTACTTTCCAATTTTCAGTTTTTGCTTAGCTTTTTCTATTACCATTGTTTTTAATAAGAGATTACGAGGCATTTAATTACATGATTTTGCTTTAAATGCGCTTGAAAAATTTGTATGTACCTTTACATCACTTGCTTAGATATTCATTTTTAACGTATTTTAAATTTTATTAATTTATTAAAAATATTTTAAGCAGATTTTATGAGAAAAATTAAGAGCACCAAATAAATAATATTATTAATTTCATATAATAATGAAAAGACTTTAAACACTTGATTTTTTTTATCTTTCATAATGATTTTGTGATTATCCTTATAAAAATTCAAACGTATTCTCGGTACTAAACATATACTTAACCTTAATTGCATTTTTCAATCTTATAACTGAACTAAATAAATTTAAAGTGTAAGAAATAAAATAATATACATTGCTAGATACTTATTTCCAAATTTTCATACAAATAATAGAAATATTGTTATTTTATTCTCAGACGATATTTTACAGCCGCATTAGCAATGATCAAATTTACAAATAAATAACAATTTTCGCCCTAATTTTAAGAATAAAAACTCAACTTCTGTTAGTGATAATGAAATAAATGATAATATTTTCAAGATAGGGTAAATTTATTAAACAATTCCCAAGAAATAAAAAGTTTTTAAGAACATAATTTTTATAAAATTCAACCTTTTAAATTAAAAATTTAAAAACGTATACAAAAATTCATAATTTCAATTAAAAAAAAAATTTAAACAAATTTCATTTTTTAAAATAATAAAAGAAAATTAAAACAGAAGAATAAAGTCAAAAAAATTATTTAGTAGGTTTATAGGATGAATTGGATTTAATACAAATTCCCAAAAATTTAAATGCGGTTTAACTTTTCTAGAAAATTTAAAAAAAAAAAAGGGGGGTTCCAAAGCCATGAAATGTTTTCCCAAAAGAAAGATGGAAATATGGTTTTCCAAACCAAAACCTCCTTTCCGGAAAAATTTGAACTTGGTTTGAAAAATTTTGGTTTTAGATTGCCATTTTTTAAGTTTAAAAAAACGATTTATTTTAAAAAAGTCTCGCATGTGGTATTTAAATTTCTGATCCTTATTAAAATTCTTCTTAAAGAAGTATAGAAATAGTTCCAACTGTTCAAATATTTCATTAATAAGAATGTTATAGCCGTAATTTGCTTATACCTGAGTAGAAATAAGAAATTATTTTATACAAAAATATTTTTTCGCTCTACATTCCTTTTATATTATACAAATTGATCTTGTGATATATATAAATTTATGAAAAAATCTCTCTATATATATTCGGTAAGGTCCTATGTATTAATATGCAAATATAGCTGGAAATGTTTATTAAAATTGGCCCCCACTTTGTTTGGAAAATATAAGTAAGATATTTTTTTTCTTTTCAGTATTCCATAATTAATGAAAATGACTTATGCAAAATGCGTTTAGTGAAAGTTTACCTCAAAACATAATAATGATATAGTAGGAGACAATAGCACACTTGGAGTTATACCAAAATATCAAGAAATACTATTTTGTTCTTGTAAGAAAAATTCGTATTAAATTGTAAAAAAAAAAATACATTAGAAAAACTTCAATTAATTCAAGTTTGAAATCAAAGCTTAAAAAGATAAATTTTTCATTCGACAAAGTCGACGATTCTTTTTCAGCAAATTGGTTGCAAGATATTTAGTAACAATTATCATAATTACCAACTAATTAATACCTTTCATAGCAAAATAAGCGGTTTTTTTCCTTCTGGGTTCCTTATACTTGCTCACTAGGTCAAATATGAATTTTCTTATGTACTCACTACAGTTTATGATCTTTTAAAAATAATTTTGCAGTCTTAAACTACTATGAAAATTAAATATTTCTAGTATCATTTCTTATCTCATTAAAAACAACAAAAAATACTATAAAAATTAACCTGTCACGTTTTTAATGGTGGTATGAATATTGTAGCTTTTTTATCTTTAGAGAAAAAGGCCCTCAGGTTGGGACTGAAAATCAATGAGATTAAGACCAAAGACATGCCTTGCACTAAATAATATTTTAATAATTCCCACTTTAAAATAAATCAGTATAATTTTAAAGTTGTTGACAGTTTCACTTTATAGTTTCGGAAATTAACAATAGAAATGATTGCACGACTAAAATCCAAAAGAGAATTACTATGGCTAATAGATGTCTTAATGGAATACGAAAATATATGAAATCGAATTTAATCAAAAGAAAAACAAAAGTTATATTGTATAAAAGTCTTTTAAGATCATTATTAACTTATACATGTGAAATTGGTCCATGTCTCGAACAGATGAGAAACATGATAAATATATACGAAAGGAATTTAAGACTTATTTTTGGAGGAATTCAGGAAAATGGAACGTGGCGAAGAAGATCAAATTTCGAGCTCTATCAATTATATAAAAAGTCTGAAATTGTTAACTACATCAAAATATAATAAATTAAATGGGCAGGTCACGTTGTCAAAAGGGCGAAGACCACCTCACCACTAAAAAGAGTCTCAATACCCAACCAACTGCCACACGAATAAAGGGTAGGCAAAATCTTGATGGCCTAGAAAAAGATCTACTTTTGAAAACTAAGAATTGGAGAACACTAGCAGGAAGAATGCTGACCTGGAAAAGGCTTCTTCAGAAGGCCAAGGCCCACTCTGGGCTGTCGAGCCACTGATGAAGGATGAATATATTGTAGTATGATACATATGGTAGAGTGAAAAACTGAGTGAAACCTATTTATTAATTTATGTAACATATCAGAGAGGATTGCGGATTAATCCAAAATATTTTATTGCTGTCTGATAATAACATTTAAAAATTGGTAATTTTTTACTAACAAGTTTTGAGAAGATGAATAAATTTTTTCAATGTTTAATAGCTCATAGCTGCAAAATAATAATAAATAAAACTGCAAAAATATGTAAAAGACTTGTCAATAATCTTATAAAATACTTCTTTCAAAATAAAACTAACTGTGTAAGATATTTAAACTTATAATACGTTGAATTTAACTTTTAATAATCGTGCAGTACAGGTATACTTTACTCATCGGAGGGTAGGAAGTTCACAAATTTAAAGAATTTCACATTAGGAACAAAATTGTTTTCGTTTGGCAAAAATATTAAAATATTTTCTTGGAAGCTATTATTTGGTTTTAGTTCAAATTTGTTATGATCAAATTTTTGGTAAATATACGTGAAAGGGCAAGAATCACCCAATAAATTCAATAGAAACTGTTTTGATTAACTTATGAAGAAGTCTTTGTTGAATTGTTTGTCTTAGAGTTTTAATATCTATTTTAATTCCTACTATTAGTTCACAATCTCCCTGTATATATCTTGTTCAAATTTTCAATCGTTTATAAAATACCTTTTAAAGCACTCAATTGAGTTGGAATTTTATATGTACAATTATTTTGGATGACAATACGGTAATTTAGTTATAATTAATAACAATTAATTTATTAAAACTAATTATTCAAAGAATTACAAATACAGCCACATTGGCATCATTTCTGGTGACTTAGCGACTGTTTTGGCGACTTGTGCCAAAATTTAAAAGTCTTTTTTTCACATTTTAAAATGCTCATTTGAGCTGAAATTTTCTATACACTATAGTTTTGATTGTTTTGTTACAAAACAATTTAATTATAATTTATTAAAATTAACTACCACTTAATATTGTGATTCTGTCATATGTGTATGCATATTTATATTAATTGTAACTATTTATTAAAAAGTAACTAAAATAAAACTTTTCTTTGTTGTCCTAAGTAGGAATTGACTTAAAAATTTTTTATACTACTTGTTTGCTAAAAAATATTTGAAATTAGAACAACTAAGCCTACTTTTTAATATGTTTCTCAGAACAAAACACTTAGACAATTTACAAAAGTTATCTTCTTGTACATTGTTTTAAACTTTCATAACATTGAAATGAGATCTAATGAGTGTTGATAAGAATCAACTGTGCACAAAGGTATCGTAATAAATTAGTTCGTACAAACATTTTACATATACATATTTTCGCTATTGCAGTCTTTACTGATTTTCAGTGGAGAAGAATGCTAATTTTCATACGTTGTTGGGTATTTTCCTAATGAAAATATTCACCAGATCGTAGAAAATTTCATCAGCATAACAAGTTTCTATAGTTCCCCGAGTGTAATAAATATCTCAAAAGAAAAATAGTTCTTAGTCATTTCAGCTAATTAACAAAACAGGGATCGTTAATTTGCTTCCAAGTTGGAAAATAGGGATACGTTGAAAGTATGTGCTTGGGAAGTTTTCTGAGTTAGAAAATGTATTCAGCGAACTATTGTTCAAACTTAAACACACTATTATAATTGAATTTTTCAATATTTTCCGATTTTCAGTCTTATCTAAACAAAGGCGAATGTAATTAAACTTTTTCCGTTGTTAGAAATTTGTATAAATAGTTTGTAGCACTTCAAATCTTTCAAAGTCTTTTAAGAACTTATATATATGACCTAAATTACTTAAGAACTTAGATTTTCTCATAATTTTGTGTAAAAAAAGAGGGTTTACACAAAAAATGTAACTCTACACATAACATTGAAGATATCAAAATAGTTAATTACAATTTTGAGTACATGGTTATTTATTTTCAGGCATGTTATTTGGCTGTAAATATTTTTAATTTATTAGAGATGGTAGCATAACGGTGCTAATTCGATACTGCTTGAAAAGTTTACTAAAAACATACTGTAAAATCCGGTGTATAACACGCCCTTTTAGCAAAAAAAAGAATCTTTAAAATTTACGGGTGCGGTATAAAACTGAGAGTTTAAAAAAAATTGATGACCATAGAAAAGATTAGACTTCTACGTAAATCGAGAGATGCTGTTTATTTAAAAGAAATATAATATTTCTTATGAACTTAAGCGTGCGATTGTGGCTTTTGAAGTATACTATTTTTTTGAAGTTTAGGTAACACCTCGAATAAATAACTTAAAAATAAAAGAGCATTGAACAATTACATTTTAGCTTTCTTCCTAAAAAATGGAGTGCTTGTTATATTGCGAATATACCTAAAAAGTTCAGCTTGAAGGTATAGGTGTGCGTTATACGCCGAATTTTATGGTGGTTACATACTCATGAGTTTATTATTAAATTTTATTAAGGGGACACAGTACGAATCAGTAACAAAATTCAGTCAAAAATTCAAATAAATTGTTTACCCTAAATTGTATTTTAATTGTATCTCGAATTTCAAAAAATTCTAAAGCTTTAAGTTAAAAAAAATTGCAGTTATGTTAACTTTTAAGTTCTTTTCTTATTCATATCCTAATGGCAAATTAAAACTTTAAATGGATTTATCTTAGAAATTAAAAATAACTCATTTATCTTCATTTAAAAATTCTAAGGCTCTTTTACTACTGCGCTAAATACTTCAAAATTTTTTCAAATTGTACCTATGAATAGTTGTAAAAAAAGTTGGTATGAATTTTTAAATTAAAGCAATATTTTTTTTTTTAAAAAAATAGTTAAATTTAGAATTTACACATTTTTCAAGGAATTTTCACTTAGCATTCAGATAAAAAAAATATTTTGCGTATACCAATCATATTAGGTGTAAGCCCACACCAACAATTGTTATGCATATTCGTCTGACATATTCGTAAATCAAATTTAATGTGCAGGTCAATTATAATAGGAAGAAAAACATTTTAAAATTTCATAAACTTTAAAATTTTACCCCTAATAAATTAAATCGTTAGTATTTCGTGGTATTGTGTGCATCTCAAAAATTGTTTTGCGTCATTCATATACATTGATTTGAATTAAAAAATTGTAAAAACCATTAAATCAAAGATTTTTGTACAAAGATTTTGTACCATGTCCCCTGGACTGTATTCTTCTAACTTGACAAAGGCTTTTACTTAAGTGAATACAATATCGTAAAATCCGGCGTACAACGCGCACTTTCAACACCCACAAAATGAGATAGAAATTTATAGGTACGTTATGTGCCGAGCATAAAAATTATAGTATTAGAAGTAAATAAAGAAAAGGAGCAATAAATTAGACTTCTACATATATCAAATTAGTATTTATTTAAAAGAAATGACAGATCTTAAGAACTTATGAGGAGTTATAGTCATAGAAATATAATATTTTTTCAAAAGCCTCGAAAATACCCCGAATAAATGATTTTAAAACACAAGAGCATTGCATATATACATTTCAGGTTTCATCGTAAAAGTGTGCGCGTTATAGGGCGAATATACCTAATTAAAGAAGCAGCCTGAATGTATAGGTGCGCGTTATACATAGAATATTTTAGTTTTTAGTATGAAATATGAGAATCGGGATGGGAGCTGTTAATATAACAAAAGTAACCAACATTACAATTTGATTTATCAATAGCAGTATCCATACTTAAAATTGGAATATATACTGCATATGGCCTTAATTAAGTTGATACTTGCACTATTTAGTTTGCCCTCTCCCTTTTCTATTATTTAGCTAATAGTGAAAAACTATATATATATATACAAATAATACCGTATGCTTTAGTTGTTATTTTGGCTATCTTCGTAAAATAAATGTGGTATACCAAGAGAAGGTGGATAAAAAAAACCTACCTCACCTACTAATACTGTAAAAAAAGTAAGATCAGCCCTGTTAACTTACCATTGAATGAACCAAACTCATGTGTAAGAATAATTTAGAAATTAAACTCAATAAAAACTGAAAACGTGGAATGTTCATAAATCTCTTAAGCAAAACAAGTTGTATAAATATCCCATCAAAGGGACGATTAATTCCCTTGGACAGAATTCTCTTTGGAATGCCGGAAAGCAGTTAAATATCCATGTTGAACTTAAATCCTTGTAATAAAGGTAGAAAATGGCATGTTCAGAAGCCAACTAGGAGGTTACGGGCTTAGTGTGGGTCCTTGAAAAAGCATACATGGTTATAAAAAGGATTATTTTTATTTATGACATCACTTTACTATCAATTTATAATTGTTTCAAAAACCTTGTGAGCATTTCTAATCGTTTAATCCAACCAATAAGATAATCCAAAGTAACTTATCTCTTAATCCGCTTAAAAATAAATTGTCAACTCCTTCCTAAACTGATATCGTATTTATGAAATAAATTTACCTAGTATTTTACTTCTCTGAAAAATATTAACGCTTGCATACTAACTTCAGAATAAACAGATCACGATTTGTGTTCCGAATTAATCTAACACACCCATTTCCAGGGTTTAAATAGAATTTATATTAGCACAAAATCAAGTAATCTCTACGGAAAGCGGTTTTTAGTCTCAAATCACAATTACAGAATAGTTTCCCCAAGATAATCAGTTGAAAACCGACAGATAGAACCCGTCACAACGAGAGTTGTTTTTGCTACACAAAAGACAGAAGGCTAAGGGTCTTTTCACACTAGTCAACTTGTGCCATGCGTAACAGAAAAATCAAATGGTCGGGATTTATGCGTGGGTCCCTACACACATAATCAACTAGCATTCCGTGGTGTGTCAATCTCTTAAGAACTCGAAAACCACGTTCTCCTCTCTACTAGTTGACTCACCTAAAATGATATTGAGGAAACTATGCTCTTCACAAGTGGCTACTAGTGTATTCAAAATGAAGAAAGCTATTTATTGCTTCTTTGGACTAAATCATTGTGCTGATGATTTTAGCACTCCATTTTCAGTCAGCTTTGTTTTCACCTGCAAAAGAGATTTTCTTTCTTCTTCAAAATAGAGTAAATGTGATAGAAAACATGTTGACTGGTATAAAACTGTCCTAAGAGTCAACAAAAGTATGTGCATTACCTTTTAAAAAAATGTGACTGTCATAACTACGCAACAGCCTCTTTAGAAGCCGTTCTGGGAATCTACAACGTTCCACTTTGAAAATTGTCTGGTTAAGAGAGAATAGATTTAAAACTTTTAAAATAATTTTTTTATCCATATATTGATCATATTAACAAAATAATGTAATTACGAAAAGCACATGATTTTTTAAATGTCCATTTAGTATTTAAAAGCTACTGCATATAAGTAAATAAGGATATTTCACAAAACTGTTTAATAATCTTTCTTGGGATAAACAACAACAAAAAAATATGGAACATAAAGATAAAAACATATTTTCTCTGATGTATAACCTTTTGATAAGCATCATACGACCAGAATTTCTGATTTTATGTATTATATCCAAAACTAGCACTTTAAATCCTACAAAGCGCATCCGATATTACAAACATTCAGTTTTTTCAGTTTCTTAATCTTTTTTCTTCTATTTAATTTTGAAAATTGCATCATTTCAACTCAAAAAGTCATTTTTTTAGCCTTATAGCAATAAATAGCTCGATAAATAGCTTAAGTAAATAGGGAAAAATCAATTATAATTGATATTTTGTTATTTTATCATTCAATATTTAAATAACTAGAAAATTCGCATTCAACAGCCTGCCCAAGTATAACAGACTTATCCGATTTTAAGTACATAGAAATCTTCTTTTGTTATTTTAAATATTAAGTAACACATAATCCAGGAAGAAACTGAAACAGCGTTTGAAGTACAAGATCTAAGTTTATGAATATAGAGATTCTCCTTATTTAAATAGAACGCGACAGCCTTTTCTTTAAATAGCTCTCGTGTTGAGAAAAATACAGAAATCTCGCACAAATATGTGCTTATGAATGGCCGGAGTGGTTGCCCGCAGGTGTTTTCCGTCAAACGGAAATTATAAATGGCAAGAAAATCTTTTTCTGATTTTGCTGCGTTTGAAAACGTCCTTTCTGCCCCCAGGAGCAACAAGACCCCGTTATATTTTTGGAAAAAGAATAGTGGAGGGATTGATCAAAAATTGAGATTTGTTCTTTATAGGTGAGAAATAAAGGTAATACTTTTTTTTATTTTAACTCGATTATCGCTTACAACTGACAGGTAACTTGTCGAAAGATTGGTGTGGGGTCGAAAAGCTCAAATACTATTGATATCAATTCGTTGTACTCGTCCATTGCAGATGCCAATTAAAAATTTCTTTTTCAGCTGACTCAAATTCACTCAGTTCATGTTCCTTGAAAATTTCTCGCAGACATTTTCAAATCGTTGTGGAGAATTTGATTCAGGAATTCGTTCGCAAATATTTACTTTTTGCATTCAGTTTTTCCCAGCTATTAATAAGAATAATTTTAAATATTCTCACCCCAAAATAGGGGTTAACTTAAGCCAAAAAGAGCTTTTGAAAAATTAACAAATGATCGAAAATGAAAAAAAAATTATATTTTCCTTAAACAAATAATTTGTCTCGAATAAATCATTTTATAGAAATCCGATATCTAAGGATTAATACATTAGTGTTAAGTCGAGTTTATGTTCTTTATATACTGCCAACTTTTACAATGTTTGTATAATAAGATGAAACATTATTTTCCTGAATTTTTTTATTTGAATTTTATCCCGTGATTCTTCGCATCTTTTAATGCTTCGTACTTAGATACATCGTTATTTAATATCAAGGGAATCTTTAGATTTTGTCTATTATGTCCAGAACTGCTGAACAGATTTTAATGAAACTGAGTATGTATATAGGGCTGATATAAAAATAACCATTCAACAGTTAAAATACACGCGCATGATCATGCGTAGTACTCATCTAAGTCTGCAGGTATGAAACAGCAGTTGCTGAGTATAACAATAAAAAAAATGTTAGTAAGGTAGGGTTCCCTTTTCAGATAAACAGACCTCACACCATGATTTGATACCGGGAAGGGAATTTTTTAGTTACTGCGACCCTTAGTCCCACACGTTGAAAAACTCTTTTTCCATGTCTTGGATGGATTTCGGAGGGGGTTTGCAAGTTGCTATTGCCATTCCCAGAGCATCCCAAGCAAGATGGGAAATAGCTGACCAATTGATTTGGCAAATATCCTCACTTAACAGAAATTCGTAAGCCAAATGAGATCTATGTGCCTCACGTTTTCATCGATTAAAATAAAATCAGGGCCAACTGTAACCATGAAAAGGCGAACATAGGCTCTAAAACCACGTAGCTATACCTTAGAGCAGCCACAATGATTCTTGCAAAAACGTAGAGGTGTGTTAGCACATCCAACTTGTTGCCTTCCCAGACCATCATGTCTTCGCTATCATGTTGATTTCTCGGATACTAGAGGGCGTGTCCCTGGTTCTCTCCATATGAAAATACGGCAAAAATATATGGAGACAACCCGAAACTTTTTGATATATTCTGTAATATCTGTTTCATACCTTTCGATTTTGTGTTTATTTTAACTGTTCAATGGTTATTTTTTGCTCTATATCAACCCTATATACATACAAAATGTCATAAAAATCTTGTGAGGGCTCACGCGTCTTTTCTGTAACATACCCTCTGGGTTCTTTGACGGCCAAGATTAATGGCAAATCTTTTCCAACCCAAATCCAAGAAGTGAAATACGATTATGAAATGCAAATAAGATAGCTTTTGAAAGAACAGAAGTTTCAGTAAGCAGGATGGCATTTAGGGTAAAGTTATGTTTGGAAGAGATACGAGTGTGAATTGACTGGCCTATCATAAAGTTACTAAGATATTCAGCCATTGATACAAGGTGCATACCATTGCACGTGCGCCAGACATTTCGTACCGTGATAGAATCTTATTTTGGATTAAGGTAGGACTGATTATTTGATATTAAGACTTGTAATATTATCAGAATTGAAAGTAGGCGGATAATATAATTATTTAGATAAGTGATCTAAGTTACGCGATCCAGTTTAACTATTGCTGTGTGTTTGGTTTATTAGATTCTCACTTATTAAAATTTAGCTAAATTATTAGAGATTTAAGTTATATTCTTAATAAAGTCATATTAAGAATTTTAAAATGTCTGTTCAATTTGACAATCCACACCTCTAATTCACGCTGACAATCAAAGATATGTCACCATAGAGCAACCATATCCCAATATGTCCGATATTTCTAAAGAAAATCGAAAAAATCTAAAATTTCTCTTAATTTTTAACACCAGTGTAACAGGAAAACAAGCAGTATAAAATCTTGTCTTTTAGACGAAATCTAATCTTGAGTAATATATTATTCCTGTACATTATAACTCTCCGATCACAGGAAACAACCCCGACAAAAGCCGAATAAATACGGACTAGAGTGTTACTGATGGTTGTTTTCAATTGAAAGAAAAATTCACCAGAACCAAAGTCCAGGACGAAAACAGAACTTAATACCTTCAATGACCATAAAAAGAATTTGGTGAAGTATAAAATGTGAACATTCGGCAAGGCTGTAAAAGAGCATAATGTGCAACGAACGATTGGATTCGTTCGAGGTGGCGTAGGTTCTGTGACGTATTTGCCACTTAAATAAAACAGGAAAATAAATTTACACAACGGTAGAAAACAAAACATTTTCTATTGTGAGTTGTATTCTTTCACGAACAACTGAGAATACCAGACTACGTGGAACCGCCACTTTCTGGATTTCAATCGGGTTTTATATGACGGTTGTTTTCGATTTAGAGAAAAGGTTTTCTGTATTCGACGATCATAAACTATTCGTAAAATAAAAATAAATGAAATCGAAGTTTAAATAAATAAAATCAGACTATATTGTATAAGGGAAAATAAAAATTGAAACAAGAAATGCTGAAATATGGTTGAATTTCTATCAAAAAATAATGTTAAAACCATGTTTGCAATGTTAGATGTAAAATATGCAGTCCCAGATATACTCATTAGAAGAATGGGGAACCGGGACTTTTATTACATATTTGTTCACATCGGGTTTTGTAATTCACATGACTATTAAACACCATGTCGAAGCAACGGAAACTCTTTTTGAATATTTAAAATAAATTTAAATCAAATTATTAACTTTTATTTGACTTTTACCATCTCATTTAGACTTGTTTATACTTTAACTGTAATGCCACTTTAAAGCATATTTTAGCATGACTTTGATTCTTTGAACAGATTGATTGAACATAATTTCTTAAAAATTTATTTACCAGGCTTATATTTTAAATCAAATGAAAGAAAAAATTACATGTAAATTATTTTTTTAAAAAAATACCAAAGAGAGAAAACTATATTGTGCTAAATAAAGTTAATAAACTATTATTTTTCTTAGAAAGAAATTTACTTGTTCGAGGTTTTTTCCCATGATGTAAACAATATCAGAAAACACTATAGGATCATATATTTATACTGCCATAGAAACAAAAGACACGCTTCAATGGGATACGACCAAAAAGAACGTTATGAAAAGTTCTGATGTAAATCATTCAGACTTCATAAACGTGTTTTCAGCAAAAAATATATCTTAAACTCTTAAAAATGAAGTTTTCTATTCGTCCCGAATTCTTTTTTACAAGCACTTTACTCGTGTCTGCAAAGGAAACTATTTACACGTAAAATTTCGTCTGGCGGCGCCCAAAGCAGTAATATAGTTCAACAAGTTTTGTTCCCCTCATAATCATTTAACGTTTTATGGAATGTTTTTCTTTGTCTGCAGTCTGCTCCAGTTAAATGTATGCAGAATTGTGTCGAGAAGAATGCATACTTTTTATTTTATTTTTGAATGAAATATTTTTTACGATTTATTGCTGTAATCCGGTTTCAGCAGTTTCACATTTACTTTGACAATAATGGTCTTATTTCTTGTATCTTGGATGGAATACCAGAAACTAACTGCTTACACTATTTCTTTTATTGTTATGCAAATGCTATAAATACGATTACGTTTTTATACTCTGCACATAGAAGTGCTATTTATTAATATATAAAATGTATAAGAACTTCTGCTTTAAATTTTTACATATACAGTCGGACCTTTATATAAAGAAGTCGCTAAATCCTGAAAAAAACTTCGTTATATGGAAAATTAGTTATATAGAGGTTCACCTTTTAATCTACTTTATAAGCCACATAAAACAAATTTTAAATTCATAAACACTATATATTAAACAAAGTAATTATTCACACCTTTTTTAAAGTTAATATATGTTTATTTTATATATCTTACCCATCCAAAAAAGAAGAAGAAGAAAAGAAAGAAAAAGTGCAAGGAAAACAAGAAAAAAGAATGTCGAAGAATGCACAGTATTTTCAATATTAAGAGAAAATAATTTTTTATTAAAATTAATGAATTTTTCGGACATTTTCTAATTTAAAGCATTCAAGTAATGTTAAGCATACATTATTCTATAGCTAGGATACCGGACAACTCCATTGAGTGTGAAAGGGGATATCGAAGATGTTTCTAGTGAACTGGACAATGGGGTTAAAGATTGCACTTCTTAGATAAAACGTCCTAAACTCTATTGCTCTCGGTGAGTTAAGATCTAATAAAACAAGTTCAAGATTTATGACCACCGTAAAATGTATGTGTTAAAGAGAGAATAACTTGAAATATGTTCAGAAATACTTTTTTTTTTTTTAAATAGGGAGCAAAAAAGTTCGTTATATAGAAAATGCACTTCGCTATAGAGAGGTTATTTTACGAAGAAATTCTTGAAATGTTCAAGGTTCCAGGAAAAAGTTCGCTATATAGAAAAATTCGTAATATAGTGATTCGACTGCATTTAATTTAGCAACAATCAGAATTCTTTATGTGTTAGGGCATCCGACTAGGTACAGAGAACCATTTTACAAAAATTGATTTCCAAAAGTTTTAAAGAATATAAATAGGTTTAAAGAGTCAAAATTATTACATAAATAACATGCATGACCTCTTATTTTTCGAAATATAATACTTACCATTGAATGAGTGGGTGAGAGTTAGATTAACGTCGTACTATTAAGCTACACGTTGCTATTGGCAACAAACCTAATAATTTTAAACCATGGTCAAGTGATTAGCTCGACATCTAATCTGTCATTCTTTCTCATATCGTCCACACTACATCTACGGAAGGGTGTTTGAGCTTCGACTAATTTAACGTTCAATTTCCCTCTCTACAAGGCGTGTCTTCAGCACTATTAAGTTCGAACTCATGACATGCCAGATATGAGTCTGTGACCTTGACCACTAAGCTACCACAGCCTCGTTATTTTACATCCGAGGTGGACATTACGTCGATCGCCAAGACATTTTAGGTGACCGCCTGAAGATTAGCCTTCGGTAATGGTATACCGAAATATTCAAGATTGGCTGACGGTACGCAGATTAAGTCTTCTACGACTATAACAACAAAACTAACTTTAGATAAAAATGTCATATTTTTTACTGTACTTTGAATTGTTTGCTAATAAATGCACCGTTTGATATTATTATTTTTGTGGCTATTTTTATTTATTATGTTTGAATCTTGCATTCTGCTTAAAACGCGGTTTTAAAGTGTTATTTTTATTTTTTATTTTAGTTCTGTAGGTAAGAACACATATTACTTATTTAATTAATCATAATAAATATTGTAGACCTTTTCTTTACCTCACTACACCTATGACACTGGTCAGTGGCGCACACATGTATTTTTGAAGGCAGAGGGGTGAAAGTCTACCATTCTGGTATCATACCCCCCAAAAATCAGCCAAACATATATATATATATATCTATATATATATATATATATAATAATAAATTTTATAATATTTCATAAACCTAGAAATAATAGATATCTATATAATATATATATTATGAAGATAGATGATGATAGATATAGATATATATGATATATAAAATATATATATATATATATATATATATATATATATATATATATATATATATATATATATATATATATATATATATATATATATATATTGCAGATTATCGGGAAAAAACAGTAAAAAATAAATTACTAAATAAATAATTCGCATTAATTATTAAAAAAAATTATTATTAACAAATACTTAATTAAATTGTACATAATATATACAAGGAATTATAATCAATCGCGATAAAAGTCTACGGGGGAGGATACGGATCCGTGAATCCACCCCCCTTATGTTCGCCACTGACAGTAAGAGGACCGCAACACCTTGAAAAATTAGAAGTAGGCCAGACACTGGTAAAGTCTTCCCTCCCGTGCGTTACATAATATATAAACATGGGGGAAAACCAAAAAAAAATGTTTTTGAAAATGATTAAATCAAAGATTTTTGTGTCAATTATGCTATTTTTCTTTAAGAAATGTGTCGGTGAATATTTTCAGGAGGAGCCACTATGCACTCTTTCTAAAGAAATATTTAATAATTTTTTTAACTGCTGTATCATTGTATTGATAAAACTTCCATTAGTAATTTATGAAAGTAATTAGTAAAGTATTTTTCATAGAAACTGTAATTATTAAATTCTCTCACATGTAAAATAATTTAATTTCTTTTTATTTCGAATCAAATGGTTTCTTTTAAGTGTGTTAAAAATAACATAATTCAGCATTCTTTCTTGAATAATGTGTATCCCATTTACAGAACCATTTTGCTCCAGTTTTCATAGTGTGTGTGTGTTTTAATTTAAGCTTATAACCACATAATATCTGTGTATAATTTTACAAAGAAATTAAATTAAAATTTGCAGGTAGTATTTAATGTCATTATTAAAGATTTTGAGGCTTAAATAAGATTTAATTGCTTAGAATACGCGCGTTAAAGGCCACGAATGGAAAACAATTTTCTTATTGTGTATATAATACATTTATCATTTAAGACAATAAATTCCAAACATTTCATTGCCTTATGTTTTGAATCGCAAATATTCAAAAAACTTTCCAAAGAAAGTAATTAAATTTTTTTTTGAAGAAAAACATTTTTTAATTTCATTTGATGTGATTTCTAATGATTGTTTTTGACTGCACATAATTTTATAATAGCAGTTCACAATGGAGAATATTTTTTTATAAAAGTGTAAGATAATAAAAGTTTTTTGACATAATCTCTTTATATTTTCTTCTTTAAAAACATTACTTTTTTATCATTCGAAGTAAATGCGGAATTTTTCTTTTTTAAATACTAAATAATTCTTCGCTGTTCCAGCAATATTAAAATGAACGACGTTAAAGAAAAGAAATATGGAATCAATGCATCAGCTCAGTAGATAAGTTTTTATTGGCTAAAAACTTCTGCTCGTAAATAAAACACAAGATATAAATTGAGACGGGTCATTATTTTGACTATATTTTAGTATAAACTTAACAAAGAGCAATTATAATGAAAAATGACTGGTTTTGAACCCATGTCAGTCATTGCTGGCAGTGATTCAGTTTCTACTAAATGTTACAGATAGCTTGATTTTTTTTAAAAGTAATTTTTGAAAAAGACACATATAACTTTCATATATATTTTTTCATCTAACCGTAAGAGGTAAATCATTACATGTAACAAAAGCTTTTGTAATTAGAACAATTCAATGAAAGAATTATATTTGTGCGCAATATTTAACCTGAAAGCGAAGTGTTTAATTCAAAGCAAAAACAATACTTGTATACGAAAATCTCTGGAGTACCTTAAGAAGGCACAGTAGGATTCAATTGACAAAAATCGGTCAGAAAATCAAATCTAATTTATTTTGACTAAATTATTTTTTTTTTACACTTTTCTAACCTCACAAAATTTGAAAGCTCTAACGCAGAATTATGTCAGCTTTTAGGTTCGTTTTTATTCACATCCCTCTATGGCACAAATGAAAACTTTAAACTTACTTATCTCAGAAAGAAAAATAACTAGTTTGTTTTCATTTAAAATGCTAAGGCTCTTTTCCTATTGTGCCTAATGCTTTGATTTTTTTATCTATTGCTAATAGTACATACATGTAACAACAGTTGATATGCATTTTTAAATCAAAGCAATATTTATATTCTTAAAAATAATTGAGCTCAGAATTTATACATTTTTTAAGGAATTTACAATAAGCATTCATAAAAAAGTATTATAGGAGTACCAATCATGTTATTGTAAGCCCCATACCAACTTTTGATATACATAGCTTGACGTACTTTGTAAGTTAAATTTCATGCGTGTACGTAAATTTTGTAGGAGGAGTAGCATTTTAAAATCACTTCACAAATGTTAAGCTATGGTTAGCCTTTTACGAAATTTTGAGCACAATTTTGTGCAAAAATTATATAATATACACACATAGGAGGCAACAAAAATTTTGAAAATCCTAAAGTTAAAAATTTTTTGTGTAAATCGTACCATGTCCCCTTAGGTAAACTAGAAAATTTCTAATTATACTAAAAGCGAGGAAGGGATTTATTGTTTAAGAGAAGGGTATTGTGAAAGTTTCGAAGTAGAATAGTTATTTCATTCGTGCACTGAGATGAAACAATTCAAACTTTTTCGAACTTCTGGAAAATTAATAACATACTTTCTTTCATCAATCTACTAATGCAAACCTCACAAAGATAATTAATAATGTATTGTGTGCCTCTCTTGAACAACATTAATCTAACAATAAGTAATACAATCATTTGAGTCACGTGGTCACAGTTGCTTCGTCCCAATTAGAAGCTAAAAGATAATAAGGATAAAGAATAATAATTCATGTCAAATAAGATATTTGTTCTATATGAATTTAAATCTTCGTCGATTTTTTAACAGAAAAAAATACCAAGCGAATTGTATATCGTCGGTCTAATTATCAGACTGCGTAACTCCATTTGGGAAGCTAATTTGATACAGTAGGGCTAGGCGTCAAGTTGTTGTTTATGTTCGCCAAGATAGGCGATAATATTACAATATGGTTTGCTTTGATATTTTTATCGTGCAATATTGTTACAAATTTTGTGTAATGAACCTTAAAATAGGGTAAATAATTTATATCTAGAAGTGTAGTACATTAATATTACTTTCTGTTGTATTTATTTTATGTTAAAATCTTGCCACACCACCTCTCCCTTACGAAATCTAGTTTTAGTATGAAATAAAAAAAATAGTGATTACACTGATCGAAGGAATAAATTTAAAATGGAGCGCGCACTGAGGCATGGCGTAGACAAAACAAAGGGGAAACTCTAGGCCGTCATCTTGGATTTCATGTAACCCGACAACAACCTCTACTTGGCGCGATTCCTTATTCGCACCAAAAAGCACTTGGCGCGTTGCACTCCTATATCACAAATCAGTTACACAAGTGGAGTTACACAGTCTGATAATTAGGCCGACGATATGAATTTTATGAATGGGATGAAGAATATTATAAGTCAGGCGTTGGTACCCAATGGTACGCATACCAGGTATGACACATGATGTGAATCTCAGTGGTACTGTACACAACTCTATTATTATTTTTTTTTTTTGATTTTAGTGGAATGGAGTTTGATAATTTTGAAATAGAACTTATTAGACTAACATATTGAGAACTGCGGGAAAAACAGGAAGGGAATTACAAAAATATTTGAGCGATAACTCTAATAATAATTAGACAGTTATTTTTAGTTGTTGTATGTCATTGCTTTAGAGATTTAATTGCTTAAGGAAAATTGCATGTAATCTGCTTTCCGCTTTTGACTCTACATATGTACGCGAACAAGTTTTTTCTCACAAGACAAATATTATGAGTCCACAAAGTTGTTCTAAATCTGGACATTCAGAATGGAGTCAAATAGGAAGTTACAAGTTATACCGCTGAGATACGGCGATATGTAGTAGAGTGGTGTAAGGTAAAAGGCTCGCATTAAAATATACATTATAATTTTAATTATATTGAAGGAATACTTTTACAATATTATGTTTATTTTATTTTTATTGTTATTATGCTTATATTATGTTGTTTTGTTATACATATGCAATATTATGTTATAGTTTAAAAGACACATCATACAAAAGTGACAATTTAAATTTTTTGTATTTATGTTTAAGTAATAGCTTATTTTATGTTTATTTTTTAATAATACATATCTCTATAAATAATTCAAAATTAATTCACAATAAAACTGTATTCTTAACCTCATTTCAATATATCTGTATGCACTGCGTGAGAATTGAATTGCTTCAAATATTTCTCCCTATGAAGCATCTCGCTATAGAGCAGGGGTTCTCAACCTTTTTCCCTCAGGGCCGCATACATATGACAGGTATTTCACTGCGGGCCGCATACACATGACCGTTATCTTATACGGGGCTGCAACATGCGGATAATGGAATAAGAACACTATAAGACCAAAGCAACATTGACAAACAAAACTGATCAAAATATTAAAATTCATTTTTGGCTTTTATTTTAATACTACATTAACTTATTTATCAAACACACACACAGATATATTTATTTTTAGGAATTTTTACTGAGTTTTGGGATATTTTCTATACTTTATTTCATCAATGACCAAGCCTCTTGCTTACATTCTACTATTAAAAAAAATCAAATTAATCGCAAAAGTGATACATTTGAATGCTTCATTGATAGAATTTCCTGTAAAATGTTTTGTACATTTTTCTCCAATAATTGAATTTCTTATTGCAATGGGCCATGACCGGGGCACTCAAAAAAAGCCACCGGGCCACATGCAGCCCGCGTACCGCAGGTTGAGTATCACTGCTATGGAACATAAATAACAGTTTTGTTTCCTTAAAAGTTACATTTTATTTTACTCGTTAATATTTAAAAATGGGAATTTCAAAAAGATATCAGGCATCATTTAAGAAGTGTGTCGAAAATGGTACTTAACAAATATAAAGCACTTAAAGCAGTGTTCTCAAATTTTCAATACTTGTGACCCAATATTCAATCATATAGTTTTCATCGTGCCCCCTCCATTCAATAACAATGTATTGAATTTGAATATACGATACTTTGATGCTAAAGCTACCATGCGACTTTATCCTCTTAAGTGTCACTGGCGTATATAAACGTCTAACTCAACCAGTGCGTAAATTGCTCGCACGTGTATATACGTCTTTCCAAAATACGATATTTTCTGATCACTCCTATCCATAAAATTATTCCAAAGGTTTTAGAATGCAATAAAATGATCCTGATAGTGTTTGCGAAGAATTTACTTATTTCAGAGGATTTTTTTATTTATTCCTTCCTCATCCCCCCTCCAATACACAACATATGCGTGCAAACGTGCAAAACGGTGGCATTGGGAAACGAATCATGTAATTTTAAACGCAATTAAGGGATTAATTATAAACCGTACAAATTATCCAGATAAGTGTTAATTTTTGCATATAGTTTTATAAATGACAAGCCCGTTGGGACACTAGTAATTATTAAATTTGTTCTTAATCTAGTATTGCTAAATTAATGATAAAATTCGTTGTGCGGTACTGATACATTTGTAAATGTTCTTTTATTTTTTATTATGTCTGAATGTATTTTGTTTGTTTACTTTCAATAAATTAATAATTTTTTTAAATATACTTCTGTTTTCGACTTCTCAATATGCTCGCGCCCCCCTCCTAGGGTCATTACGCCCCCTTAGGGGTGCCCACAGTTTGAGGGGCCCTGACTTAAAGCAGTGCTTCTCAAACTTTCAATATTTGTGACCCAATTTTCAATCATAACTTTCATCGCAGTTAAATTAACATTCCCCTCTTACAATAACAATGTATTCAATACAATAATAATGTACTTTAATCTACAGCTACAATATGACTTTAATTATAAACCTGATCAATTTTGTGTATGTTAAGCCCATGGGAGTCACTAGTAATTACTAAACATATTTTTAATTTAGTATTGATAAATTAATTATGAAATATACTTTGTGTGGAACTGATACAGTTATAAGTGTATTATATCAGTATAAATGTGCATTTTATTTTTTATTATGTTAGAATGTATTTTTTTTGCCTCCTTTCATTAAACCGATAATTATTTGAAATATTTTACTGTCGATTTTTTATATGCTCGCGCCCCTTACGTAGGGTTATCACCTCCCTAGAGGTGTACGACCCACAGTTTGAGAAACGTTAATTTTTAGTAATAAAATTTTCATTTTATATTAAAATAATGAGAATTTTATCATATTTTTTAATACATCTAATATTTTAAATAAGCTGTGTACGTGTAAACCACACAAGGTCATTAGTTTATGAAAATTCATCCGTATTAATTTGCATACTGCTCTCTATTCCTTATTTGATACTTTCATTAGTATTCGCATAATCATCTTTAACTTTTCAGAAACTCAACCCGTCTGTGAATTCTAGGTGGAATGTATACATTTAAATTGAATTCCGCTCTTTGATTTCAAATATTAATACGATAGATTGTATTATTTAATCAAGAAAACTGAGAGAGTTTAGCGAAATAAATAATTAAAATCAAAATCCATTCCTCATTTAGAGGTGTTTATATATTTAAATTTATCTGTAAGCTGATTAAAAATGCCATTTAATGAATTATTTCCATGAAACTAAAAGGAGTTATTTCGAAAAATAATTTCACCACTTAAAGAGTAATAAAATTATGTTTGGAATAAGGAAAAATTAGTTCGTAAAGAATTAGAGAAATTAAAAATGTATAATAAATCCTAGCAAAGGATAATGTAGTCGTTGAACAAAATCAAAATATTTTTTCTCAGATATATCAATTTATCTCAAATATATCAAAATATTTATTTTCACATATCGGATTTTATTTGTTAGAGAAGTTAATAAAAAGTGGAAATAAACCTTCTTACTCCTTTTGTATAAAATTATTTTCTTTGTTTTCAATTTACAAATATTGCTTATTCGTCGGTTGGGCGATATGAACTGTTTACTTTTCACCTTCGCATCAATGTGACCATTGAAGTATAATCAAAATGGTATGAATCATTAGTTTTTTGTAATAACATCCATTCTAAGGCAATAAGTCACTGTGTGTCTGTGAGCTTGATAAAAGTATAAATATTGAAAAAGAAGAAAAGAGATGGAATGTGAAAGAGAAGGGTTGAAAATGAAGAAAAGTGCCTGAGGTATTCCACGAGTACTTCAATTTGTGTTTACCCAAAACGGCAAATTGCAAGAGTTGAAGAAAAGATTACTTGGATGACAGGATTCGGAAATTAAGTCCTCGAAAATGGGGGAAATTAAAAGAATATGGAACATATTTAAAAAAAATGTTCCAAAAATAAATAATGAACCTATATACCAACAGTCTAACTATAATGCCATGTTACATAATTCCAAAAGATAATAATCTGGCACAATTTTAACACGTACGCACGCAGTTACGGTTGCGCACGCATGCACGCACACACACAGGGTTTTCTGAAACTCCAAGTCAATGAGGTTGATTCATGTGACGTCATAGTCACATGATAGTGAAAGCCACGTGATTCTAGCCAATCAATTCAAAAACTCATGTGATGTCATAGTCACACGATAAAAACTATCTTGTGTTTCCAACTAATCAGTTCACGCGCACCGGTGTTGCCAAGTTTTGCTCTTTGCAGAAACTTTCTCTTAAAAAGTACATATGTATATACAAAATGCATTTTATTTAAAAGTATAAGCATAAAATACCACTTTTTTTTTAATTTAAGAAAATCTTTTTGAAGAAATTTTTTTCCTTAACATTTAAACATCTTTAATTAAATATGAAATTTGAAATTTTATCTGAGTTTTACAAATAGAACAAGTACAATTAATTTAATGTTTGTTTTGAGTTCAATGGAAAACACGTGTTTGTTTTTATCGACTTCATGAATCAAGCCCATTGGGTATGGGACTCGAGGGGACATATAATAGTTCTGGGAAAAATTACAAGAAATGTATATATATTCATATCACTTGCCTTGTTTTATTTTTCACACAACGTATATGAATACTTCTCTTATCCCATGCCTTTAAAACTCATTTTTTCAGGAAACCCTGTATGTATATATATATTCATTTTTAATTATTTATTCTTTCGCTCTCCTTAGGTAAAAAAAATCTTTAATTCCTTGCTTTAATAATTCAGAATCTTGTAAGTATTAATTCTGTGTTTTAAGAAACCATTTTTAATAAAAGTTCATCTTTCAAGTATTGCAATTTCCTTGTGCTTTTTTATATTATTTTAAATGGAACTACGCAGTGAGCCATTAATTGCAAAGTTGAAACTTAATTTCGCATTTCAATTAATAACGAATGTTTTTGTTACTTTGTTATGTTATTTACGAAAAAAAAAGATATTGCGTTTTACCTAAAACACGATTGTTGAAATTCAAATTCAAAGATAAAACTGTTACCATTAACGGGCAACTTCAATTAAAGAACTACAATTAAAGAATTGTATTCCAAAGACTTGAATTTCGAACATGTTTTGTATAATATACGAATTATTTGTAATCTCCAGAGAAAAAAAATTAATGTTTCTCTTCAGTAGCAAAACGAAAAGGAAAATGCTTTTGTGCTTGGATCAGACATATTTCTCATTATAATGATGTCACTGAGAAATTAATGTTTTATGGAAAAATGTATTTAAAATGTGTAAAAGAATAAGTTTTCCACCATTGTATTTTTATCGTTGCTTTTAGCAAGAGCATTATACACAATTTCACTTCCAGCAGAATGGTAATTGTACACATTTCGAAGAGAACTTTAAAATTTTTGCAAAGCCAGCGATTCTTTTTTGTAGCATTTAAATAAAGCCCAAACAAAGAACAATGCTGAATTCTTGAATTAAATCTATAATTATGTTACTATTAAGCAAAGATTCGGGAATGAGTTTTTGATTACAATAAGATTTTTTTTCTTATAAATAGAAAAAAGCAGAATTTAGAAACCATCGGTTTGTTAAAAAAAAGGAACAAAAGTACGTACCATTTTGAAATAGAAAAATAGAAGAATGTTTATCTTGTGTTGCGATAATGTAAGTATGGAAAGCGTAGAATACACAAAAAAGGCTTTTTAAGAGATATTTAACTAAGGCTTTTTATAAGCCAATGGGCTAAATTCATGTGACGTCATAGTCAAATGATATATATATAACTACAATGTGTGTAACGTACTTCCAAAAAATTAGTTCATTTATTCATGCGACACCATTCTCATATGATAAATACAATCAACTGCTTTCAGCTAATCGGTTAATGCACTCCACTGTTACAACTTTCGATTTTACAAATATTTAACCTTAACATTTACATATTTAATGAACAATAATAATGCACATAGGTAAACAAAATTCCCTTGATTCAAAAGTACACGTATAATATACGATTTTTTTAATTTTGAAAAAAAATCCACAATCTTTACACTCTGAACATTTTTATCAAATTAAATTGCAAATGCTATCTAAATTTTACAAGCAGAACCAAAGATTTAAAACTAAGGCCAGCTTTGTTTTGCATTTATTATGTTGCTGTAATGAATTTAGTAAATTCTTTCATATTTAACTGCTGTAACAAAATTTATAAATGTTAACATGCGTTACAAATACTTAATTAGAATTTTCTTAAAATTTAATTATGTAATTACAAACTTCATAAAGAGGAAAATTAACGAAAAAAATAACAACGAAATAAGTATCAAAATGAAGATAGAAACGTTTTGATCCATGAGCGATCTGTGATAGAAATAAGTAATATAAAAAAAACAAGTCAATTCCTCTTAGGTCAATAAAGAAACATTTTATTTTAGTTATTTCGTAAATAGTTACAATAAATATAAATATGTATATGTACATGACAGAATCATAATAATTTTATAAGTGACAAAATAGAAAGCGATTTTCCATTTTCTTTTCTATATAGGGTATTAAACCATTTTTGTGTGTGTTATTATTTATTCATTAATTAAATTAAATTAATCTACTAAATCAGTATAGTAAAAAACAGAAATCACTTTCTCTGAAATTAGGCCATGACAGGTGGGATTCGAACCCACGACCGTTGGATTAGAAGTCTAACGCGTTATCCATTGGGCTACAGGAACACAACTAATGTATTTCCTTTCTGTATCTGCTGATGGGCTATTATTTTTGTTTGTTACTATTTATTCATTTTATATTTTAATTAATGAACTAATATTTGAAAAAACTGTACTAACATTAGGTATCATTCACTACAAGTTTAAAAAAAGTATTTGAAATTAAATGGATGAATATAAAGTATTTCGTTAACGATTGAAAATTTGAACAAGATATATATATATATAGGAAAAGAGTGAACTAATAGAATAAATTGAAAGAAAAAGAAGGTTTAAAATGTTCAACGTAAGAGAGATATAATGCGTTTCTTCCATGAGACAAAGCAGGTTTTGTCGTTACAACTACATTTCATCTAAAATATTTATTGAAACCGCGAACAAGTTTTTTACTGCAATTGATAAACTCAGATCACAAAATCGGAAACTTTTATCACCTTAAATCACTTTAATTTATCAGAGAGACGGAATCATTATTGAAACCTCAATGCTTTAGAAACCTAAAAAAGAAAACATTTCGAAATTATTACGAGTCTCTATTATAGCGCCGTAGACACTCATTGAAAGATGGAATAAAGTTTTTACAGCCCAGTGGTAGAATAGATGGAAAGTCTTTGAAACAATCCTGATCGTTGGCTGCCAAGTTTTCTTCTGATATTATTCTTTCCGGAATGACGTCATTAATCAAGATATGGCCCATAATGCATCTCATTCATCATTTTGTTTTGATGTTTGTTTAATCAAGAGAAGTTTTCGTTCTTTTTTGTCATTAATATAAAAGTATAGTGTGTAAAGCGTCATTGAAGTACAGTGTATTTTTTGTTTTTTTTACTCTAGAAGCATATTGATGGAAAAAGCGTAATTGGATAGGATTACCTAACTTTTTTTCATGATGGAACTTTAAAAGAATGATAGTTTTTTTTATTTCGAATGTGTTTTATTGATTAAATAAGAGAGATTAAAAATTATTCGTTACCTAACACAAAATATTTTAACCTTACTTTTGATTAGTATTTTTAATGTACATTGAAATTAGTACACAATCATTTGGTGTTTGAGGAATCCGAACATGTTCGGAGTACATTTTTTTTAAGAAAACAGCATTCTAAAACGTTATAAATGCATTTTTAGGAATCAATACTAATAAATACTAATATTTAGGCAGCAATTTTTTAAAAAATATTATCTAAATGTTACAAAAATTATACAGTTACAAGTAAAAAGTTAGCAATGTTTTTGGAATATTTCAAAGCAATTAGAGAAAAAGTAAAATATATATCACTAAAACTAATTGTAAGGATCTCGTATCCACGCCTAGAGATGTGAGGAGATGCGAAGGAAGACTAGCCATATTCAAAATAAGTTAATTTATTTGTAACAAATCAACAACACAAGTCCAATCATTCAAAACTAAGAGATGCACCCAATTAAAACTATATGGAGACAATTAACAAGGTACGCGAAGTATGAGTAAATTTTAAATACAAATACACTTACTTCAGGTTCCAATACACTGCTTTCCTATCTAATCTCTATTCAATCTCTAGTGATAAATCGCCACCTTAATTATTACAATTATCAAATAGCAAATACCTGCATTACACTATAAATTTGATTAATCACTGTTCCTCTTGTAATCTATCCTCTCTCTCTCTTTCTAGCTTAAAAGCCTAGATTATACATAGTAGACCTAAATTACATGTTTACATTCTCTTTTTCAGAGGGTGCGTTGAAATAAAATAGTTTTTAAGGACAAAAAATTCCCACAAGAGAGTTAGTTAGTGCGAAGGTCGCGGATAGAACTGACACAAAATTAGATGCATTTATCTATAGAATGTACTAAATTTTTAATGCTTTATTTAAATTTAAAAATTTTAGAGCTGATCGAGTAAATGTTATAAAAAATGTGTAATTCTGTATGAGACCATCATTTAAATAACGGACCATAACTCAAAAAATATTCATAGAATAAGAAATATTTAAGTTCATTCTCTAGAAAATAATATAAATATCAGGTTCAAAAGCTTTACAGAAATATATTCATAATATTTTGAGTTATCTGACTCGCCATGATAGATTTTGAATAATTTAAATACCCATTTCTTGTAAATTAAAAACCCTCTTCCGGTTTTTCTTATTTTGGAAATTGATTGCAACTTGACCTCTAGGTAGCGTAGAATCGAAAGAAAGCATATGTTCTGTAGAGCCAAAAGATAGCTCTATTTAGTAAAATAAAAAACAAAAAGTGTGTCTGCTTATGACCGTATGATAGAAGTGAAAACTTCAAATTTTGTAATGTTACCTCAGGGATTACTTTGGTAAATAAAAAACAAGGATATTAGTATTGTCATATAAAATTATTTATTCATATGTCTGTACTCATAAAGTAATATTTTCTTGCCAAGTGTATACAATCATATTTATAATTTAATTGTATTCTAAGAATTAAACAATAGGTTTATGGTAGCTGAAATAGGTTATAATTTTTTAGACAAAGCTATTTAAATACCTAAAAAAAAAAAACTCCGTCAAGCGTTATTGCGTATTTCATTGTGCTTTCATTTGGATCATTTGAGGTAATTTAATAGAATTTTGATTTTAAAAAAAATCAACTAAAGGTTTTAATTTGTCTTTTGAAAAAATTACATTATATTCCCCATTTAAAATCATAGGTAGTTTGTTCAGAACAGCCGATTCGGCTTCAGTGTAGGTAACTAAATTTTTGTGAATGAATTAGATAATTTTCTCTACACTTTGATTTGGTGAAATATAAACAGCAAATATATATTAAATTTATTTGTCCATTTTCTGCTCTGCATTTCGCTGCAATAATTTCTCCAATACTTGACTGATTAAACCCAAATGAATCTGTAGTATAATGCTATATCCATTCTCTATATAGTATAAAAATGAATTATAAGGAAGTACATGTACATTGAATAATATACAAATCGATATAATTGAATATTTAAATAAAGAAAACCGGGAAATACAAAAAGTAAACACTAATTTAATTGGCCTTAAATTTCTTTATATTTCGAATATCCTTCGCCATTAAAATTTCTTCACTGCGCTATTTTGAATAGGTATTTAAGCATATATGCCAGAATGTAATGAATATATATATTTTTAAAAATATGAAAATGCAGGTATGTAACACTTTACAGAGGATGAATGAAACGCCATTATTTTCATGTACTATTAATCTTTATTCTGTAACGGTATGCTGTCACTTTCATCACTCTATAAAAATCAATACATTTATGACTCGAATGTTTCTGAATTAGTTTATTTATTTATACAAATGCCAGACATTTGATCATTAGTCCATTAGTCTCAATCCAGCTTTCCAATATTTAAGAGCAATCTTTTCATGAATTAGTACATTTTATAAAATGATAAACTTACTAATGAAAACTTCAATTATCACTTTTTGTTGGTAACATCTCCTTTACAAATATCTTCATATTGAGTTAAGCTTTGTACGTATTTCATGGAATCGGAGAGCCATTCAACTCTCGAGAATGATTGATTTAGTGTTTTTCAGCAACTTCCTTGGAAGAAACGTAAGAGCATAAGAAATAAGTCTCATAATACTGTTACAAATCTTTATGGTAGAAAAACAGCAGATGACCAATTATTTGAAAATAACCGATGTATTAATGAACAAGTGTGAACACATATGACTACCTGGAGATAAATTGACGTATTTACACGGAGAAATATTAGAACAGATAATTTACAATGGGGCATAACGCACTCGTTATAAACAAGTTCCACAATGTTCCAAAAAGAGCTCTCTAAAACAGTTCCACTTGCAGCAGCTGAGACAGATAAAGACTCTTTCTTATGGCATTCAACGCACGAACAGATTCTGATGTTGATAGCACTGTCTTCTGAACTGCAGCCTCTTGTGAACTGATTTGACCTTTGTGTTTCAAAGGTCCTTTAGATAGCTTGATGTTAATTTTTAGAGGTATCAATTCTAGAGCATTCTCAATGACTCCTTGGTGGTATTGAATTTTTTACTACATTTGTCGCCAAGTGCGACAGGGTCACCAATATAGAAATCGTGATCACATCTACTACGGCTGTAATATCCTTGAATATCCTTCTCGCTGAGAAGCAAACTATGCCTGTAGAACTATTTTTACAAGTGAAATTTCGCAACAAGGAAAGTAACGTACTAGGCATGTTTCAATAGTCTGAACACAGTAGAGTAATGAAAACGTCGTTTCTTCATGAACTTCGTTCTAAAATTTCCACACAAAGCATATGTGATGATTTTGAACCTCAGTAAATTTCATAGGCCTCCTCTCCTCTACATGGTGGGTCTTTAGTTGCAACAGGACTACTCATTACTGCGCAGAAATAACCCCAGCCACGATTTCAAGACACTGATCTCTCGATCACCACGACGAATCAACTCACGAATCCTCTTATAGAAACTGATTACTAAATTTTTTTCTTCGGAGATAACTTTTTCTACGAATGCAAATTATCAATACTAGTTGTCAAGATCTTTACACTGATATTTTGCTTTATTGATTTGTTAACTAAACCATTCTCGTCCAAATCTTCTTTTGTCAGTAGATTTATAATACCTACATAAATCTCTCTCTTTTTTACAAAATCTATCCACTACATCCCAAAAGCATTTTTGTCTCACATCAAGGAATTTCAATGCTCCAAATTAAAAGAACAACTATATCTTCAACTACACCTTACCATGCCTTTCATCTAACAAAGTTTTACATTGTACAATCGAAAGTAATGGGACACTGTAAATTTCAGACATTTCTCAGAATTAATTAAGAAATACTAGAAGGAAAACATTTTGTTACTTCAATTATGTAAGGAACCTACTTAAATCTCTAGGGAAACGTTAGGGTATCCGACTACTTTCGGAACCGTGATTTTAAAAAAAGCGCATAAATGGATAATTGCCATGATATTTAGTGCCACTTAGATTATAATATATGTATATAAATTGTTTGAAGGACATTATGACAAAAAAAGTATTTAAATGCAATATTTTGGTAAAGAACCAAGAATAGACTTTTTTCCAAAATGTCCTCCTTTTATAAAAAATGTTTCTATAATAATAATATTTTGTGTGTGTGTGTGCTTATATAACGTATAGACTTCTCCAGAGAGTCTGAACTAGGATTTTTGAAAAATTCCCATTATTTTCAGAGTTACCACCAATTGAAATAATTATCGGCATTTTTCCCCTTAGTTGCAGTAAAATATGGATAAATCCACTTCTAAGTTATATATTTCAAAAATTCTAGTTCAGCCTCTGTACAGAGGTCCGAGATATACACAGGCAAATTATTTTTATAATAGACGCATTTTTCATAAAAACATAATGTTTTGAAAATGGGTCATTCTATGTTCATTTTTTGTCAAAATATTGTACTTAAATAATTTTTTATTGTAATACTATTCGTAAAACAATTTTATATACATTTTCTAATCTAAGTAACAATAAATGTCATAAATATTATCCATGTATACACTTTTGCAAAATCACGGTTCTGAACATAGTCGGATACCTCAAGGGGATTTAAGCTGTTATGGAAGTACCAACAAAAGGAAGTATAGCCAGATACAGATAGTGTGGCATTTATTAAAAAAAACTATATTACAATACAAACTTTAATAGACAAAATAAAAAAAAAATATGTATTCTGAATGGATTTAAGATAATATTTGTTAATGAAATTTCGTGCATCACCAACGTATTTTAAAATATTTGTAAAGTATTTTAGTAATCTTTTGATTATTTGAATATCTTTAAATGTGTGCATAAGAAAAAGGTTCTTTAAATTGCGGAATCTCCCTCTCATACAATAGATAATCATAACCGCTTTTCGGCCGTGGAATATTTATTTTCTATTTCATGAGGGCTAGTTCTGAGTGGGCCCGTATCAAAACTCCTTCCAGGCCTCTTTTTAGAAAAAAAGCCCTGTTAGTGGTACTGTAGTTACCATGATATGGGGCCCTGTAGCTTGGGGCCTCATATCATTGATACGGTGGTAGCTACGTCCCTGCCTCCATGGTTTCACATATAAATAATCTTCCGCTATTTTAGTTTAACGCAATAAAATGAGCTACACACGTGTGTAGAGATTTTAATACATTAAATTCAAATTGTATTACTTCTATACAATGTAAATTAATGTGTAATTATACACTTAAAACGAACAATTTGTAGTCATTAATAATGTTTTTGAGTGTGTAGGTACTGATATTTTTTCCAACTACCCTCATCTACTGGTCTTAGTTATAGTTCGCGAAGTATGAGCACATCTGAAAACACAACAGAGAGTTCGTACAATAGTTTCACCTTCAAGAATATATAAATGGATTTTCCTTCTATAATCATTGTAATTTACTGATTATGCCTTATTGATGTAATAAAAGCCTGTAAAAATCTAACACGTACCGTGTGAAGGTAATTATACTTTACACATTAAGAAAACGCACGCTTTTAATGCCTAACATATCATCAGGATTTGCCTGCCATTTATCCTCATTATGTTTGGTAAATTAACTACATAACATGCAGAGCATGCGCAATCAGTATTTCAATCGCCTAATTCAAAACGTTTCATATAATTGTCGTCCTAACCACTAAAACTGTTCAGTAAATCAATAAATCTTTATTCCTGTGTCGATACTTTTCTTTGGCTCTAAGTCACCCTTTTCAGTAATTGAGAAACGCAGTTTGGGTACTTCGTGATTTTCGAATAAAATTAAAGTTTGAATTGAATTTGCCTTCTCATTTGAATTCAAATGCTGTTCTCTCGACGATGTTGAATACTAATCCACTAGATTGAGAGTTTGACAAAATGATAAATTTGCTGCGAATTGTTTCAGTTAAAACTGAACGTTTATTCAAAATATATTATTTGTAAGTTATTTAAAGTTGCAATCAATGTATCACCTTTCTAGGAATTAATATGAATAGTTTTGAGAAATGTATCGAACAATTTATTCAATGCAGAAAATATATAAATTAATTTCTCTTTTAGTAATAAATTTGCGTTCAAATCATATGAATGATTTTTATGGTTACTTGATTAATTTTGATATCTTTAGAACACACACTATGGATTGGACTTACTTGTTTGTGCCAGGTATTTTAATTATATAATGTTATGATGTATTCACCTTTTTTGATTAACGTATCTCTAACAGCACTTTATTTTATGCCACAGGGTGTAATTTCACATAAAAATAAATTTTATTTTCATCAAATACTAATCATAAAAAATGCTGAGTATATAAATTTATTGATTTTTAATTAAGAAAAATTTTGTTAATAAGCAGCTTGTGAATCATATAGTCAAAATATTTTTAGATGATAGGGAAGGTGACTTATTTTGAGTTTCAAAGAAATGAAAGTCTGAATTTTGGGAAACAATAATTTAATCCAAAAACTGAATAATTTTGATTTTGTAAGAGAAATGTTTTATTTTTGTGATTTCTGTTTTCAATCTCTTGCATTCAGTTTAATAGGTAACTGGCCCATGATGTGTGTGATTTCTCTACAGCCATTATTACTTTATATAACAGCTCGACGGTGGCCGTGGTAGTCTAGTGGTCAAGGTAACGGAATCATAGCCAGCGTGTCATGATTTCGAGTCCAGTGCCACTGAAGACCCGCCGTGTAGGGCTGCGATGCTCGTTAAATCCATCGAGAGCTCGAACGTCCTCCCATTGGTGAGGTGTGGTAGTTAAGAGAGGCGTTGCCAGTTCAGGTGTTGTCCTCGTCACTTTCACCTCGTCAAAATTTGGAGGTCCTTCACCAAAAGCCTTCGAATAGCTGGACAGTGCGACGTTGATATTCACTCACTCACTCATAACCACTTGATGAGTTAGTGAGTGTTCATTAACAAAACATTTAAAGCTACTAGTGACAGGCCTTGTAATTTTTAACCACTGCCAGTTGAGGAGGATAACAATTGAGCTTTCACTCGACTCTTCCTAATTAGACACCCCGCCAATGTGAGGACTTTGAGCCACGACATTTAATAAGCATCAGCCCCTCAACACGGTGGATCTTCAGTGGTATCAAGACCTGAAAGCGTGACTCGACAGCGTTGGCCAAGAATCCGTGATCATGACCACTATACCCCAATTACCTTATCAATTGATGAAGACATCGCAAAAGGGCTAAGAAAGAGGTTACGGTGGTTGAAAGAAGTCGAGCGTGATGCGTAAGTTTAGTCTCTGGTTATAATGTATGTTGAAAATCCGTTGAGGAGATCAAACCCTTAACTACCCCTCGATGTATACAGGGTGGTCCCGAATTTATGGTACAAACTTTAAAAGAGTAGATACAGGACATTGTAACAATCATATATTGTATAGTAAAGCATAGGCGCAAGTGACGTAGTCAAGCGCAAATAGGGGAAATAAAAGGAAAGAGAAATGGAGTTATATCATTTAGTTACATTCCCGGTAGGGGGCAGTTGATGACTAGCCGACGTTCAACATGATGCATCTCAGTAGGGGAAAGTGCCATTCGCAATTGGGCTGACGTATACGATGGGAGACTTAACGTATGTCGAAAATGCAGACATGCATTACATGTACGTCCGTGCAATTGGTAACGGCAGAGCTTCGCTACTAATGTATCACGCGTAGTTTCCTGGCCAACGAATGCCGGATCACATAATTTTTCATCGGTTACATCGTCAAATTTGGAAAACACGCTCGTTCACGTCACCAGACATACTGCTGGTCGACGGAGATCTGCACGCAGTCCAACCCTGGAAGAAAACATCTTGAGCTTTGTAGCTGATAGAGCCGAGTGAAGTACAAGAGCTTTTGCTCATCACGGATGTGTGTTATCAGGCCGTCTGTAGAGTGTTAAATGAAAATTGCTTACATCCCTTCAGTTTCTCGCGAGTTCAAGATTATCTTCTTCAACTGCTAGTAGTTCGTACAACAATGTGCGCTGCAGTTGGATTTCACAGCTCATGTTCTGAACAGTTACGAACAGTTATTGTAAACACATTACACTTGTCAACGACGCTTTCAATAAACACTCTGTCTTTCATTTCGTCTCTTATTTTTTGTGTTTGTGCCTCACGGCGTTACATGAGCTCATACATTCCTATGCAATAAATGATTGTTGGCAACAGTCGGCAACCTTTCTATACAACGTGTCACTCGTCTTTCATCGTAGTTGCTAAGATGCATCATACCGTTCAACAAAGCAGCTCCATTGTCGATCTGCACCAAGAAGGAAAGAAGGACAAAGATTCGCTTTTTGTTTGCGGAAGGAGTGAAACCTGCAGAAATTATTCGTCGCATGCAAGCACAGTATGGTAACAGCTGTTTACCACGAAGTGAGATCTACGAAAGGAGAGAGCATTTCAAACACACATAAGGAAGAACTTTATGTGACGTGAAAGATCGGGCAGTTCATCGACGTCAACAACTGAAGATCATCGTCGTTGCGGGTATAGGGATGGAAGGGATGGCTAGCATCCAGCGCAGGTACCACACTTTACGCAAACAAAAAGCAAATCACTACCCTCCTTTCCTCCTTGGTGTAGAAAGACAATGGAGCTGTCTTGTTGAATGGTCTTCTACACTACAACGACTGCGGGTATAGTGATGGAAGGGATGGCTACCATCCAGCGCAGGTACCACACTTTACACAAACAAAAAGCAAATCACTACCCTTCTTTCTTACTTGGTGTAGAAAGACAATGGGGCTGCCTTGTTGAATAGTCTCCTACACTTCAACGACTACGAGGAAAGACGAGTGATACGGTGTATAGAAGTGTTGCTCCTCATTCAGATCTGAATACTAGCGCTGATGCCAAATCTTGGAAAGAGAAATGGCAAACGTCTTTTTACTTTTTGATTTATTCTCGTGTATTGTAAATTTCTTAAAATTTATTACATAAGTTTCCCCTTTCCAAAAGGAAGGATATAAGTATTTTTAGACATATCCTTTGGTGTTTTTTCACTCTGTTGTCCAATTGAAAAGTAAGAAATCTCTTCACCGAATAGATAAAATAAAATTAAATATTCAATTATGTAGTACACTGGTTATGCCTGTTAATTTTTCCAGAATAAATGTTATTTGGGTAAAAAAAAAATTGAATTAATCAAATTTATAAACATGCTTGGGAGTCAAAACTGCAAAACAATCTTATTACGCAAAATATGATATACATTTTACATTGACTCATTTTTTTCTCTCAGTATACCAGTATTATGTAACGTAATCTTACGTTTCCAATACTGTGGGAAAATTTAATCTCGGTATATTACAGAATAACGATCTCAAAGGTGTATTTTAAATTCCCTCAGAAATGTGGTTTACAAAGCCATTATTACGCATTTGTAATGATTTTACATTATATTTTATTACTTAGATCATAAATATCGCTTAGAATGATATAACTCTAACTGTCGAGCGTATTTATAGTAGACATATTTATGTGCTGCAAAGAGATATAAAGAAAAATATCTCAAATTATAATATGTAAAATACATTTAAAAGCTTTATAATAGAATAGCGATATATTTTTTAACTTGTAATGTTTGAAAGCACATTAATATAAGCGTAAGAAAGTAGTTCATGTAATGTCTCTACTAGAGGTAATGCATATAGAAGAAAATGGCTCCATATATATTTTCCCCTTTATGAATATTTATTAAACCCGAGTGAAGTATAAATTTTGCAGTTTCGTGAAACATAAAAGTGATAAGTATTGGGCGTGAAAATTTCTTCGATACCATTTTTTTAATTCACAAACAATAGTATAAGGTAATAATAATAAATATGCACTTGTGTTTAATAAAAATTTACAAGATTTCATATATATTCAGATAGACAAAATAATGAAATTACTTCCCCTTTATTTTTATTAGTTGGGTTTTTGCAAGAGTATAGAGAGAGTTTCGATTTATTCTATATACATTCAACCACACACACACTTTGTGAATAAGCTCCCTAAAGCCTAAATTTTATCTCTCTGTCCTGAAATAGCCCCATTTACGTATTTTTTAGGTATACTTTGGCTTTATTTTCAATAATTACTTCATTTCACATGTAATTAATTTATCATTGCATAGTTTTCTTACAAAATATACTTATTTCGGTTATGCTTTCATTTGATTAAATATTTTTATGCTATAGTGGTCTGAATATTGATTTCAAATATTTTGATAAATTAAATTGGTTTATGTCACAGATGAAGGGCATAAATATAAAATTTTACTGTAAGAATTTCCAAGAAAGCTTTTTTTTTAATTCTTAAATATTCTGCAAAAATTCTGTTATTTGAGGCTTACGTTTTCTAGGTTAATTTCAATTATAAGTTTGTTGCTAAATTTGATAGATTTTCTTTTTGTGAAAAGAAATGTTTTCTTCTTTATTTTACAATAGTCATTTTTGAATTGAAAAAAATTGGAATAAATTTTTCCTCGCTTTTTAAATAGCATTACTGTTACCGTGAATTTCATAATCACAGTACACAACTGCTTCTTTTTACATAGATAAATATTTTCCTGGCCATAAAATAAGCATGCAAAAAAATAAAAATGAATAAAATATGTTAATTTACACTAGAGGTAAATGTCCAAAGGGAAAGTAAACGAGTGATATATTTGGAATTAATGAAACGAAAGAAAGTACGAGTTTTTGTTGCGATGCTTTAAATTAAAAAAAAATGAAATATATATAGAATGTTAAATATTATATTGCTAATCCTCCAAGGTCTGACGAAGTCAGAAAAGATCAATAAGACCGTTGATTCTGATGAAATATAGCACAATAAAGTGGAGAAGTATAAAGATCGAGAAAAGCCCAGACAGTCCAGAATGTGAACATTACATTTGGTACACGTTTTAAAGGTTTTAGTGTATTTCCACAAAACTTTAGACTATTTATATGTCCACTATCAAGACATGCAAAGACATTCGAGGAACATCTATGACAAAAAAGGGAAAGAGAAAAACCAGGCATTTTACTTTGGTACCAGTAATGTGAGTAGGAGTCTTCATTTATTCCTTAATTCAGTGCTTCTCAAACTTTAAACACTTGCGACCCAATGTTCAATCACCATTTTCATCACGCCCTCCTCCATACAATAACGATGTATTGAAATCGATAATACGATTCTTTGATGCTAAAGATACAATACGATTTTAACATCTTCGCCACCGGCGTATATAAATGTTTCGCTCAGATAGTGCGTAAATTGGCCTGGACGTATATATACGTCTTTTTGAAATATGGCACTACTATCCATAAAATTATTCCAGAGATTTTGGAATCCAATAAAATGTCTTAACGTTGTTTGAGAAGGATTTACTTATTTCACAGAGGATTTTCTTATTTTCCCTTTCTCCCTCCCCCTAAATACACCACACATGCGTGCATACGTGAAAAACGGTCGCATTGCGGAGTGAATCGCGTAACCTTTAGTCTGCAGTTAAGTGATTAATTATAAGCCGCACAAAAAATGATCCAGATAAGTGTTAATTTTTGCATATAATTGTATATATGACCAACCGCGGTGCGGTCATTGTTCTTAACTTACAAGGGGAGGGCACGACTAAGGAAATTCATTTGGGATCGAGACGTGGTGTAATAGTAGTACTCTTTTAGGGTGTTCACCCCTAATAATTCCGTCGAATGGCCAGTCAATTCGGAGAAATCAAATTCAATTCATGCTTAGTTTTTTATACAATTAAATTTTAACTTTCTACAACGAGTTCGTAGCTTGATTGGTAAATCGTCTATTTTTGTATGCTGGAGGTTGGGTTCGATTCCACGCGATCAACTTTTTTCCTCAATTCTTTTTAATTATTTTTTAAATTAAATAAATTTATTTATGAAAGGTTTATTAAATATTAAATGATATTTTTTTAATTATTTTGTATTTTATGAAATAAAAAATTAAAATTAAAATATGTAAAATTAAATTTTTTAATTAAATATTAAAATTATTAAAAATTATTATTAATAAAAAATATTTAAAATCATTATTAATTAAACATAGTTATTAAATAAAATATTTAAAATCATTATTAATGAAAATTATTAATAATTAAAATTAGTAAATTAATTATTATTTATTAAAATTAATTAATTAATCACTATTTATACTAATTAATTAATTACTATTTATTATAACTAATTAATCACTATTTATTACAAATTAATTAATTATTACTAAGCATTAGTATTAATAAGATATATTATTAATTTATTATTAAAATTATTATTACTTTATTATTAAAATTATTAATTTATTATTAAAATTATTGTTTATTATTAAAAATATGTTTTGTTATTGAAATTATTATTAATTTATTACAGAAATTATTTAAATAAATTTATTAAAATTATTTAAATAAATTTATTAAAATTATTTAAATAAACTTTTTGAAATGAAATAAATTTATTTGAAAAGGACTTATTAAATATTTTATAAAATTGTAAAATAATTAATTTAATATCATATAAAAGACATTTTTTATTATATTAATATAAAATAATTCATTTAATAATAATATATTTTATAAATTATTTCATATTATATATAATATTTTATTTATAGTATATTGTATTTCACATTATAAAACTATTTGTAACTAATATTTTGTGTAAAATATCATTTAATATTTATAATATATTTTATTACAAATATTAGTTATTAATATAAAACATATTTATAAAATTTAATATAATTATTTATATATAATCGAAGTAATTTTTTTATTTTATAAAATACAAAATAATTACAAAAAATATAATTTAATATTTAATAAACCTTTTATAAATAAATTTATTTAATTTAAAAAAAATAATTAAATGAATTGAGAGAAAAAAGTTGATCGCGTGGAATCGAACATGGAAAGCAGACGATTTACCAATCAAGCTACGAACTCGTTGCGGAAAATTAAAATTTAATTGTATAAAAGCTAAGCATGAATTTCGAAGGCTGATCTCTCTGAATTGACAGGCCATTCGACGGAATTACATTGAGGGGCGAACACCCTAAAAGAGTACTACTATTACACCAAGTCTCGATCCCAAATGAATTAATTTCCTTAGTCGTGCCCTCTCCTTGTTAGTATTGTTAAGATAATTATAAAGTTCATTGCGCAGTACTAATACATTTATAAGTGTATTATATCAGTGTAAATGTATTTTTTTCATTATAACGGAATGTATTTTGTTTGTTTTACTTTCAAAAAATTAATAATTTTTTGAACTCATCTTTGGTTTTCGACTTTTCAATATGCTTCCCCCCTCTAGGGTTTTTACGCCCCCTAGATGGGCGCACCCCACAGTTTGAGAAGCGCTGCCTTAATGAAATCTAATTTTTTAAGTGTGAAGAGTTGCTGAGAAGTTAAAGAAAAAATAGAGGGAGTTTGTTGGGCTTGCTGCCTTCCTTCGCAACTTTGTCAACAAGGTCGTTCCCGTGAAAGTTAACGTGCGATAGAATGCACTGGGCAGGATTTCGTGATTCTTCGAAATATGCTTTAACTTGGTCACGATGTAGCTTATTTCTTGAAGGAGGTCAATTGATTAAGCTTCGAGCACGTCCCTGATTATTCTGTACGATGGACGATGCAGCTTCAATATCATGGATCAACGAAGTCATAAAGAGGAGGTGTTATGCAGCTTGTGTTAGCTCAGGAACTGCATCAATTGCATCAATCTCCCTTCTCATTATAAAATATATTTTTATGAATAATCTATTTCTTCAATTACTCTAAAAAAAACTCAAAGAAAATAATATATAAAAACATACTTTTACAAGTTAAAATATAAGGAACTCTTGTTTAGCTTAGTGCTATAATATTCGAATTAATTGGGACAAATGGTAAAAAACGATTTTTTCTTAAGCCCTAACTTTTTAACATTACATAACTTAAGTAGACAGAAAAATCTCTATATTAGTATGAAGTATGTCCTTCTATATCAGAAATGACCTCTTCAACTCATCTCGGTATTGTTTGCACTAATGTAGCTCACATGTTCTTAACCTTACTTCATCCTCACGGAATCACGCTTGAATAGCAATTTTTATCATTTGTTCTGATGTCATGCAACTCCTCTTAGCTAAACGAATCTTGAGAATGTGATAAATTATCAATAGAATTTGGGTCTGGTGAATTACCAAGCTAATTAAGCACTTTTATTTTCCTGCATAAAAGTCTGGATCAATATTGAATTGGGACAAGAATCCAAATCCTGTTGAAATGTTCTGTCAAATGTTACGATGGATGGAACATTCTACTGCACAATATTTCTATGTATTTGATATAATTCATCATGTCTTTAAAAGGAACTAAGCTACCAGTGCCATTTGTTGTGAAAAAACCTCAAAACATCTGTTTAGAAGGGTGTTTTATTCTGTTGGACATGATCTCTCTCTCTCTCTGGCAGCAGAGTTTCAACTTCACTCCGTCTAACTACACTAGATTTGTACCCCTTCCCAAATAAATAAGTTTAATCACTTAAAATTACCTTCTTCTAGTCGTTAACCGTCCAGGGTTGGTATTTTTGGCCTACGCTAAACGTATTTTCATCGTTTTCGGAGTTACAAATTGTTTTTTCCTCGATCATGAGACCTTACGTTTAAGGTATTTGACTACGTTCGGAACCGTGATTTTGCAAAAGCATATATATATATATATAGTGGATAATATTTATATTTAGTGTCACTTAGGTTAGAAAATGTATATAAAATTGTTTTAAGAATAGTATTACAATAAAAAGTTATGTAAGTACAATATTTTGACAAAAAATGAACATAGAATGACCCATTTTCAAAATATTCTCCTTTTGGTAAAAATGCTTCTATTAAAATAATATTTTGCCTGTATACACCTCAGACACCTCTGTACAGAGGCTCAACTAGAATTTTTGAAATATATAACTTAGAAGTGGGTTTATCCATGTTTTAAGACAACAGAGGGGAGAAATTTTAAGAAAAAAACGCGGATAATTATTTCAATTCGTTGTAACTCTGAAAATAAAGTGAATTTTTCAAAATCATAGTTGAGCCTCTGTACAGAGGTCTAAGATATATACAGGAAAGATATTATTATAATTGAAGCAATTTTCACAAAAGGAGAACATTTTGAAAAAAGATTATTCTAATTTAAATTTTTACCGAAATATTGTATATAAATATTTTTTTTGTTGTCAAAATGTCCTTAAAACAATTTTATACATGTATTCTAATCTCAGTGATACTAAATATCATGAAAATTATCCATTTACTCGTTTTTTTAAAATACGGTTCCGAACGTAGTCAGATACCTTAAGTGTCAGAACTCTTTTTTTACAGTTGAGGTACTTACTTCAACACCATAATCCAATAAATCCTTTCAAAGGTTTGTTCTTGCCTTACATTGATTTATTTTGCAATTTCTTATTAGAATTTTATCAGTTCTTGGAGTAATTATCCGTCTGAGCCCACATTTTCTTTTCTTTTTGTAGACGATGATCAGGAATCTTGAAATGTTTTTAAAATTCTTGAAACGCTTGAATTTACTACACCAACTACCGTAGCTGTATCTCTCATAGCCATAGAAGTGTGTTCATTAAGATCGATTATTTTAGAACGTTTCCTCCTCTCTCTCTCTCTCAGAGCGATATCCATCTCTGAACAAGCAAAAGCCACACGTGTTACGTGGAACGCAAAATCATAACCACCAGCTAACACACTGAAATACTCACAACTGGACCACTAATATACTAAAATCAATCAAACGAGTAAATTATAGTCAAAACAGAGCCGCCCCATTACATCTGAGCAGATATAACCGGTTTGACGTGGTTCGGTACGTAATTGGTAATCCCATACCAACTCAGACAAGAAAAAAATGTTTGTCCCAATTAATTCGAACAGTATAGTATTATTGTTAACACATATAGATTTAGTTTTAAAATGGTTTTCCCGTGTATAACATTTAACAGTAAGAACGTGTAAAATGACATTAATAATTTAAATTTAGATTTAATTGTTTCAATTTAAAAACTACAACCATACCTTTACAAAATTTTAGTTAACACTATCGTATTTTTATTACTTAATTTCATGCATTTGACGTTTTTTGTTGATAAACCAAATCTTAATTCAAACGTTTCTGAACACTATATACAATTAACGGAAAATTTAAATCTTTAGAAACGTAAATAAATACTAAGCAATAAAACACAAACAACATGAGTTTGAAATTGAAAGTTGAAAATAATTTCACACCTTAATGGTACTTTGATTTTATGGGCAAACATATTCCTACGTTTTCAGCAAATACAAATGTATTTTGTAATCTATAAAATCTGTGACTTTTTTATGCTTCACGTATGATAATGAAACGGTCTCTTTATCTAACTATAACACTTATACTTATAAAAACTTTATTACATTTTATTATTTCGGAAAAACATGCATATTTTAAGACATAATTTATAAATCACATATTTATAAGAAATACATATTAATGTAGAATGGGGATATCAATATGGAGCATGGTAAATGGTTATCGTTTCAGCTGAAATAACAATAAATCGAGTGTAATACATCGCGCGCGCTTCTTGCTAAGATCTTTCAATAGAATAATAACCTATATATTCTCAAATCATTATTTATACAAAGAGCATAAAATACTTACGCGAAATATATATATTATACCAAAATGGATTTTCAGTTATTTCGAAACCTTATACGGAGTTAAATGGGTTATTTGAGTAGAAAATATATTGAGAGATTTTGTGTGAACCTATAATAAAACAGACTTTTATGGACTAGCCGTGGGATGATATATAACAGAAATTACTTTTAACACGAATCATTTTATTAATTTTAATTAAGTAATATATACAGTAAAACCTGTTTTTATGCAGTCCTTTTTTATGCGATTTTATTTTTGTGGGGTTTTTAATGCGGTATATCAGCATTCCTCAAACTGTGGGGCGGACACCACTAAGGGGAGCATGTTAACCTTACGAAGGAGCGCAAGCATATCGAAAAGTCGGAAATAAAAGATTTTAAAAAAATTATTAATTCACTGAAAGGAAGCAAAACAAAACACATTTTGACTTATTTACACCGTTATAATATACTTATAAATGTATTAGTACTGCACAATATATATGATAATTAATTTATCAATACTAAGTTAGAGAATAGGTTTAATTAGTACTTATGACTTCGATGAGCTTGTCATTAAAAAAATATAATACTTACCTTGAAAATTTGTGCAATTTATAACTAAAGTCGTATTGTATCTTTAGCGGCATAGTACATTATTACTGCATTCAATGCATTGCTGTATACACAGGGGGACTCCATGAAAGTTTTGATTGAAAATTGGGTCGCAGCTAATGAGAGTTTGAGAAGCACTGCTTCTCTAGTCAGGGTAGAATAATTCAGTCACTACTCAAAATCATTGACTTCCACACTCTTCTTTAGAAACATAACACACAAGATTTAATTATACACTTTAAAACATACTATTGTTATATGCTAGATAAAATACTCAGTAATATGGGAAACTCGCAAAAGGCCGCATGCTTTCATTCATTGTGTCTTACACTGGAGCAGGGGTGGACAGACTTTTTCAGGGTACACACGGGCACTTTTTTTTAATTTTGGGGGTCCACCAGTGCGTAGGTGGCGAAATAAGAAAAAGGTCTACAATATTTTTTTTCTTAGTAAAAATACAGAAAAATTACTTACCACAAAACACAAAAAAAAATATTCCCCTTTTAAAAAACCATGTTTAAAGAAAAACCCCGCCCCACACACACACACACAAATAATAATAATAGACACAAATAAATTACTATCCAATGATGGTTTTGTCAGAAAACAATTGAAATACATTGAAAAATTTTCTTTTAAGTTGTTCTCTAATTATACTAGTAAAAGGGTTATTGCATTCTGTCAGCCAATCTTGAATATTTCCGTTAAATTACTAACGGGAAATCTTCAGGGGGTCACCGAAAATGCGGGGGTCCACCGGTCGATCCGATCGACTTAACTACCCCGGCTCTAGAGTGGGGGCATATACGCCACTTCCTTCATACCTGCTTTTTAAAGCGCCCTCCGGGGAAAACCCAAAAATTCCCCAAAAAATTTGGCCCTAAGAGCAATAGCTTTTGTTATATTAGAAAACCATTCTTTGGTTTTTTTTTTAAAAGGTGATTTTTAAAATAATTTTTTTTTTTAAAAAATTTTTTCATGGGGGGGGGGGTGAAATATTAGTGTAATTCTTTCCTTCGAAACTTGAAATTTCAAAAACCACTTAAAAAAATATTTTCCAACATTCGGCATTTCGTATTTAAAGGATGTAATGAAAAAAAGGTCTTTCTCATTCTAAATTTCAATTCCATTACTGATTAACAAGAATTTCAGGATGAGTGTTATGTACTAAGCAATGTCTAAATTAAGAAAATATAACCTTAGAAGATATATGACCTTTCATGTCATACCCCTTACGTTTACAATTTTAAATTACTTTCACAAAATATAATGTTATTGTAATAACAACTTTATGAAACAAAACTCAATTTTAAGGAAATATGCACACTACACAAATGTATGTCACACTCGATATAATAGAATTCAAAAACAATGACATCGACCAGGTACTCTAATTTGGTGTGCCTTTATAAACATCAATTTAATAATAATAATAATAAGAGAACCAGTAGTGAGATACCTTATGAGAGAAAATCGAGATGAAAGTGTGCCCTTCTCTATTTATACGTCAGCCTTTCCTATGGCCTATCGATACTTCCTGCCTCACATCCTTTGAAAAGTGCATACATATAATTTTGTTTCTACTACAGTAAGATTTTCTTTTCATTTCATTTGAATCAAGTTCTCACATCCTTTGAAAAGTACATACATATAATCTTTTTTCTACTACAGTAAGATTTTCCTTTCATTTTTCATTTGATTCAAGTTGCATTCTAAAATTGCATGAGGACTAAAGTCAAAGGGCCCGTAAGTTTGAGCTTCGGTCACGTGAAGAAATCGCTACCTTATGACGGGGCTTTATCGCACTTTCTTGCTAATCCTCTTGGTGAATCTTTGGGGCCAGATGACATTATTTGAATCCAATCCTCTCAAGGAGAAACCGCGATATGCAGATTAGTTTAGCATTCACAAGTTAGTCGAATAGAAGTCGGAGAGTCAGTTGGAAGCCGGATAGTAGTCGGATAGTAGAATAGAAGTCGGATAGTAATGGAATGGAAGAATAATAGTAGAAGAATAGAATATAAGAAGAGACACATAAAGCAGAGGTGTTGATCGCTGTGAGATATTGGTAAGAGATTAATTATAGAAGAATAATTATAGAATGGACTTTAGCTTATTGAGAAGTCTACAGTAGATAAAAATTCTGAGGTTAATTTCTCATAAAGATAGTGAGTAGAATTTCAGGCGTTATTTACTTAGAATCGATAATTACATAGTATCACTACTGATAATATCCCTCTTGTAAGACTTGTGTTGCGTCGATCAATATACATTTAGAAAATAGTGAATTAGATTTATTATGGAGAATTTGAGTGATCAATCATCTATATTCCTAGAAATCTAGGTCGCGTAGATGAAGAGATGATACCCCCGGGGCGCGGGGTATCACAACCTGAACTGACATAATTCAACTAAAGTAATAAAACCAAATATTTTTCCTTTTAAAAGTAAGAGTTTTATTTATTCTCCTTGCAGTTATTTATTTCATATATTTAGTTTTTCACTGATATAAGTTAAACAACATATAAATGTTTTACTATTGACCGTTAATAACCTTTTCATTTCAGGTTTTTCGGTTACAAAAATCACTAAGAGTATCAAATAATTCCATAAACCATTTTAAGAAGCTCCCTTTTTCGAGAGCTATCTTACTTCCGAGTGAAGTATTAGTCTCACATGGCTTTCATTTTGTTCTTCACAAAATAATTTGATGAGAAGTTCACAAATTATAAAATCACAGCTATAATAGAGCATTGATACACTTTATAATTAAATTAAATATTTCATTTAGAACAGGTGACATGTTTTTAGCTACCAGGTTTCTTCTGTGAATGACGCAATGCACAAGAAACATATTTGGATTCTCATCTTTCATCACATTTAAGCAACCATTTCTCTTTTCCATCATATTAGAAACACCATCTACAGCGCAAGACCTTATATTTTTTATTGGTATATTATTGGTATCTAAGTATAAGTTTTTAGTTCATTATAAATATAATATATTTGAAGGTAATGTTACTTTCTAATTTATACAGAACACACACATTCCTTTTAAAGAAAAATCACCTTTATCAACAAATCGTACTAAGCTATAAGTACTGTCTTACTGTGTATCAAAGCTGAAATTCTTCGTGTGGTCTTAGTAATTCAGTACCCATTTGTAATTTCTATTTGGATTCGATTGTAAGTCAACTAATTGAATTTGACCACAATAACGGAAGTCTCTAGATACAATTGAGTAAATAATGATCCTTTTGTTTGGAAACTTTTTTTTTTTTTTTTGCACTGACGTACCATCCACAGCTTTAAAAACTCCAATACAACTGAAATAGATATTAGGTTTTTCGCTTAGGTTTTGAAATAGATATTAGGTCGCTCATCCGGTACAGTGGTTAGCTACACTGATTACAGTGTCGTAGGGCCTGGATTCGAATCCCGGAGAAGACATGGATGTTTGTAAATGTATTGTGCCTTCGCGGCATGGGGGTACTCAATACAGCCATCGAGCCTCAAGTTCTCTAGTGAGGTTGGTGGTAGGGAATGAGAGGTGGGAGGTCCTGACCCTTCCCAGGGTGTTCTCCCTCAAGTCTGGGGTGGAATCGAGCTAAATCGTACTGTCACCTGTATGGTGCTCAAGACTACGGCCAAAGGCAGGAGTACATCTAGCCCCTAGCAATGACGAATTTCGTGGGACTCGTATTCACTTCAAAATCGAAACTTTTTAGTAACTACTTCCATAACATTGTTTCCAGAGCTTTTTATGCATCCGTTTCAGCTAATTTAAAAGGTTCAATGATTGTTACAGCTTCTTCTATCATTTTGCAAAGTTCTTTCTATCAAACTAGTTCAAAAATGTCCTGATAGTTTTATTAAACTGTTCTTCAAATACAAAAATTCGGTCAGATTTTGATTTTTTACTATATCTAAACTTATTTTAATTAGGTAGATATTTTTAAAAATAGCACTCGAAATATGGAAAACAGTAATAAAATGCACTCAACCTTTCTTCGTGTAATGCTTGGACGCTGTACACGTAAAAGACAGAAGAGAGCGGGGAGGTAAAGAAGCGTGCCAAAAAAAGAGGAAAAAGAGAATAGTGTGCGAGTTCTCGTCTGTTAATTTCACCTTTTCATTAAAACAGGCCAAGGATTTGATCAAATCACTTACTTAGGGAAATAACCTCAAGTGCCTTCAGGAAATCCAAGAAACAGATACTGGAAAATAAAAAACATACGAATAATCAGGCAATAGTATAAACTAAGTTAAAGTAAGTTGAACTTCACAGGAGACTGGATCGATGACTCGATCCTCCGCTGCCTATCTTGAAACTACGATATTGCCGGTGTTGTTAGCTTGGCTTGTTGGAGGAGTTGCTTCATTAAGGCAAGGACCAATGAGGTGGCTGGATTCGGCTACTGGAGTTGAGCATTGCTGATAGTTGTTGAGTAAGCTTACAGAGAGAGATGATTGCCCCCTCCTCGGAGAAAAAATTTAAGTATTGAAATAAATACTAAAACGGAGGAATTAAAATTAGAAAGAGAAAAATTTAAAATTTCAAAGAAATTATTATCTAGGAGTGATTCTACAAGTAGAAAAGCTTTTTGCCTGTCATCTTTGGATGCCTTAAGAGCTGGGAGTAGTTGCAGTACCTTTGGCATTTTTTAAAAAAAGATCTGAAATAATTTTAAAATGTTCAAATAAACTATAAATTTCTGAATTATTTGTTTCAGAGATAGATAAATCATGGGATTGACATTGTTCTGCTTTATCATTATTTTCATTTGAGTTTGAAATAGTATAAAAATTGTTTAGGACAGCTGTTATATATAAAATTCATAAAAAAGAGGAGTTTAACAAGTTTCGAGGCTTGCCAAACTATCCCCTTTTTATTTATAATACTGAGTGAAATCCCATTGAAAATGCTGGATAAAATGTCTAATTCCATTACAAGAAAAATATAGCTTACCTAAAATTGCATTCAAATATGCATAACTTGCGATAAATCTGTGAGCACTAAGTAATCTCTCTTTTGCCACATTCTGGACTCAAATACAAATTTGGGTCCAGAATCTAACACATTTATATAAATGTTTTAATTATTGAAACCTCCTGCGTAAACGCACACTTTTAACACATAAAATAAGATCGAAATTTACGGGTGCGCGTTATACGCAGGTATAAAACTGAGAGTTTTAAAAACAGAAAAAGATGCGCATAGATATACAAATTAGATTTCGACATATATCGAAATACCGTTCATTTAAAAGAAATGAAATTCCGTAGTAAAATGCAATTTTCGCCATATGTACGAGAGCGTGAACTTAACGCGAAGCACATTTTCGGATAGAAACAATGCCTCAATTTTTATAAAAATTGTGACATTGTTACTCATTTATTTGTTTATAATATAATGTTTTTAAAATTTTAAAACATTTCATAATAATTAGTTTTTAAAGTGTAAAAGGATATCTCATAGAATAGGTATAGGCAGTGGCGTAACGAAGAGTACTAGGAGCCCCTGCAAAATCAGGTTTTGGGTCTCAAGCGAAAATATGTACATGATATAATAGGCTTTCGGACCCCTAGAGCAGAGCACCTGCCCCCGCAATGCGGGGGTTCCGTGGGTGTACGTTACGCCACTGGGTATAGGAGAAAATTCGAAACACATTTTATAAAAGAAAAATGTGTCAACTAGGATAAAAATGAGTAATATAATAAAATAAATGATTCTCTACAGGATAGTGAAACCAGAATATAACATTAATGTTCGAATACTTTTGCATATAAAAAATTATTCGAATTTGAGTCCTATTCTGTAACATCTGTTTTTATGAAATATACTATTTCTTTGTAAAGCTTGGGATAATACCTCAAATAAATGACTTCTAAATGCTTCAGGTTTCATCATGAAAAAAGGGTGTGAGTAACATGGAGAATATACCATAAATTAAAAATTGCAGCTTGAATGTATAGGTGCGTGTTACAGGCCGAATTTTAACAGTTTTCTTATAAAGTGTTTTCCGAGTTAGTTAATGTACGTCATTAAAAATTAGAAAAAAGAAAAAACTAATCAGAGGAACTTTTCATCACCAAGAGACAGATGGCGCTGTCCTTAGGCGAATCCCAAATGTAGGAATCTAAGGAATTCCATAGCCCTTTAGACATTGACGTAAGCATTGAAGTTCTTTGTAATTTAAGGTATCTGACTACGTTCGGAACCGTAAATTTAAAAAAAAGAGCATAAATGGATAATATTCATAATATTTAGTGTCACTTAGATTAGAATACATGTATAAAATTGTTTTAAGGACATTATGATGAAAAAAAAATTATTTATATACAGTATTTTGGCAAAAAATTATTTTAGAATAACTTTTTTTCAAAATGTTCTCCTTTTATAAAAAATGCTTCTATTATATAATATTTTGCATGAATATAGCTCAGACCTCTGTACAGAGGCTCAACTATGATTTTTGAAAAATTCACATGATTTTCAGAGTTACAACCCATTGAAATAATTATCGGCTTTTTTTTCTTAAAATTTCTCCCCTCTGTTGTAGTGAAACATGGATAAACCCACTTCTAAGTTATATATTTAAAAATTCTAGTTCAGCCTCTGTACAGATGCTTAAGCTATGCACAGGCAAAATGGTATTGTAATAGAAGCATTATTTACAAAAGAGAATGTTTTGAAAATTGGTCATTCTATGTTCATTTTTGTTAAAATATTGTACTTGAATAATTTTTTATTGTAATACTATTCTTAAAATAATTTTATATACATTTTCTAATCTCAATGACACTAAATATCATAAATATTATCCATTTATATGCTTTTGCAAAATCACGGTTCCGAACGTAATCGGATTCCTTAAATATGCTATTTTGTTAAAAAGTACTGCGAATGTGTTCGGATACTTTAAATGAAACCGAAATGGTGATCTTTTTCTCGTTAATGACTTTTCATAAGGACTGTAAAATACTCCTAAATATTTTCAGAAAACTTATTGCTGAGAGGGTTTTCGTCACAAAAACTGTTTCGAAATGTTTTTTTAAACTTTTACTTTTAACATAAAAATTTTTGTGTGGTTATTTTTCTTATTCAGAAACATTATCGCCGTTATTAGAAGATAGCAGATATAAGTCAAGTTACTTCTTTTACTAAATCGCGATTTTCTACCCAAAGAGTTCACAGTTGAAAGGTTCAAAAAACCCGAAGATAAAAAAGTATCAAAGTCGGGCTTTATTGAGAGAGGGAGAAGAAGGATTTCCCTTCTTTTTACAAGACCCTGTTTTATTTTTTATAACATTTTGGGGATTTTTTGTTTTCCTTTTTCGTTCCCCTTTCTGAACCAATGGTTCCCATTTTCAAAGTCTTTTAACTTTTGTTTTGTAATATAAAAATAAAGGGCTTTAATTTCTCTTGGATGACAAAATTATAGGATGAAATTATGAAAAGCATTTTCTGTAAATTGGAAATAAAAAAATGAATCGATTGCAGCGTTTTCCCGTAAAAACCATAAAAAGGTTAAGTTTGAAGAAATAATTCCAAAAACTAATTTCTTTGGGTAAAACTAATAAAAAAAATTATGAGGAATCAAACCAAAAGAAATTAAAAATTTTATACGGGTGTCTGAGAAACCCTTTTTGTATTGAATCAAAATATGTAAATTAAGAAAAATGGTTTCTTTTTTTATAGTACGCAATAATTTAAAAAAGCTCAAAATTGTTTTTTATTCCAAAAATTAATTTTATCTCCTTTTCAGCCGAAATTTTTTATTCCTCTAAAATTTTTTTTAATCCATTCCCAAATTGCAAAATAAAAATTTTGCAAAAAAAGTTAAAAATCTAAAATTTAAATTTTTCCCAAAAAAGGGTAAAAGTGTAGGGTTTTTCCAAAAAGTTAAAGGGGGTTTTCAGGTCCTGGCCCCCTTTTTGGGCCCGAAAAAAAATTTTTGGGGGGCCAAAAAAGGAAAATTACTATGTTTTTTGGAGGGGGGTAAATTTCCCAAATAAACTTATTTAAGAGGGCCCGTTTTTCCCGGTAAATCAAAAAATGTTCTTCCCCCGGATTTTGGGTTCAAGGGGAACGATTATTTTCAAAAAGGGGGTTTCTTTTGGGGACGATTTGGTTTTTTCCCAACGCATTTTGGGGCCAGGAAACTTGAAGGTGAAACATGAATTTCCATTTTTTGAGGGGGGGAAAGTGGGTACACCGAATTTTCGGGTCTTTTTTTTTCCATGAAATGTGTTCTTAATAGAAAAAAAATACCGGATCCCAAACAAAAACAGGGGTTTGGTGGGCACCCATAAAAATTTTTTTGATTGGGGGGAAAAGCAATTTTGTTAGGACATGAACCAATTAAAAACCCCTTGTTTTCCCTTTTAAAATCATAGGAATCTTAAAAAAATTGTTTTTTTTTTTTTTAATTTTTTTTTTCCCCCATTTTGTTTTTTAAAAAATTTTCCCCTTTTAATTTTTCTTCTTTAGATATTTTTCGTGAAGTGGCTCCCCAATTTTCTTGTTTTAAAACCCTTATTTTTTTTTTAAACTTTTGAAAATGGTTGGGTTTTTTTTTAAATTTCTTTTTGTTAAAAAGGAAAATTTTCAATTTAAAAAAAAATGTTTCTTTTCAATGTTTTTCTTGGGACGAAAAATATTTTAAAATTTTTAAAAACAAGGAGAGGGTTTTAAAAACCTTTTAAAATTTTTTAAATTTCTTTAAAAAATTTTTTTTTTGGGGTTATTTTTCTTATTAAAACATTTCCCTTAAAAAATAAAATTTTAAATCAATTATTTTTTAAAATTTCCAACCGAATCGGTTCCTTAAATATGTATTTTTTAAAAATACCCGAATGTGTTCGGATACTTTAAATGAAACCAAAATTTATTTTTTTTCTCGTTAATGATTTTTATAAGGACTGAAAAAACCCTAAATATTTTCAAAAAACTTATTGCGAGAGGGTTTTCGTCACAAAACGGTTTCAAATTTTTTTAAATTTTTTTTAACATAAAATTTTTTGTGGTTTTTTTTTTATTCAGAAACATTTCGCCTTTTTAAAAAATAGAGATATAAGTCAAGTTACTTCTTTTACTAAATCGCGATTTTCTACCCAAAGAGTTCACAGTTGAAAGGTCAACGAAAAAACCCGAAGATAAAAAAAAGTATCAAATGTCGAAGAAAAGCAATCTTATTTCACTTTCTCACCAAGTACATTTCTCTGTTTTATTTCTGATAACATTTCTTTTTTGCATTTTTTTTTTATCCTTTTCAGATTTACTCCTTTTCCTTTGAGACTTTTCAATGTTTTTTCTCAGCATGCCTCTTCAAAATGTTCATTTTATACTTTCGTTTAGTTAATATATAAAATAAATAAGAAGGTCTTTATTATTTTACTCTATGGATATGAACACAAAAAAGTTAAGGTAGTATGGAAATTATGTGTTATAGCAGTTGTTCTGTAAACAATGAGAAATAAAAAGAAAATGAATCGATTGCACAACGATAATAATATTCTTGCTAAAATGCCTATATTTTAAAGGTTCTGAATTTCAGAAGAATAATAATTCAGAGTAATACATAATTTCTTCCAGGTTTTGAAAAGCTACAGTAAAAAAAATTATGACAAATCTAGCAAAGAAAGAACATTAAACAATTTTTACATTATTTACAGATGCTCCATGTATGAAACTTTAGCTATTTGACATCTACTTAAAAATGTGTTAAATTAAGACAAACAAAAGTGGAATTTCAAAATGTTTTATAGTTACGCAATAATTAAAATAGCATCAACAATATGTTGTTTAATATTTCGAAAAAAATTAACTAACTTACTGATACTACCTTACAGTTCGAACGAAATTGTGATCCGTCTAAAATTTATCAAGAGATCCGACTACCCAAAAATTGCAAAAAATAAAATTTCCAAAACTGACAAATTTTTTTATTGTTTTATTTTATTGAACATCTTATTAGCTGTACAGAAATGATAAGTTTATTAATAAAAGTGTTTAATAAGTGTTTTAATAAGCAGATGCCACTGCTTTAAGCAAGATGTCATACTTTGAAATGCATTTTACTCAAAATGAGTTTTTTTTTTTTGAAAATACTCAAACCGGGACAGCGATTGCACAAAAGTTTTAAAAATAATTGGCTGAAATTTTTTGTGTATATTCTGTATAATAGTAGGAGTGTTTTAGCTTTCAGATTTATCAATCGCTGCTTTATTACAAAATTTACAGTCCCTTATGTGAATATAATCACTGTTTTCTTAAGCAATTTCATATAACTAATAAAAAGTGGTCTAGTTTTTGTAAAAATTAAAATATCTCTTATTGTGAAGGTCATTTAAAAATGGAATAGAAAAGCAACACATCTAAATTGAAAAATTGAAAACTTTTTCATAAACTGTTTGTACAGAATGGGACCCATTTATGGAATTGTTTGTAAATTTTGACCAATTTTTTCTCAGTTAAGTAATAATATAATTTCTTTTTCTCTTCTTAGTTTTAGTATATTTTTCTTAAAATGAACTAAATAAATCTAAAAAACACAAAAAAATCCCCGAATCTCCATTTTTAAAAACAGTTGCTGCAAGTAACGGGATACTTTAATTCTGTTAGATCTACTACATATATCTTTTGCAGTGTAAGACATTACTATATAAGCCTCACAGAGCAAATACGATGGTACTGTCTTTTGTTATTCACCCTTGTTTATCAAGTTTTTATCTGGATTATTTTCTTGGGTTATGGATCAGCTTTGGCACAAGGGAAAATAATACCGCAGTAAAATAAGAAGTGCAATAGATCGGAAAAGAGATAAATTGAGATTGGCTTACCAGCTTCTTTTTGTGTATTTTTTCCGTATGCTTTTCTTCTGTTTCCTGTGTGTATGGTAGTAAGTCTGAAGAGCTTTTTGTGGTCTACTCTAGTGCTATTCTATATACGCGCGCGTGCGGAAGCACTTTCAACAGGCGGTAAGAAAAGTACCAAAAGAGATATAAAAAGAAATGTATCCTTTTGTTTAGTTTTGAGACTTTGTTAGCAACAGTATGTTAAGTGAAGCCTAAGAAACTCATATAAGAACAACAAGTTTTATACCACAAAGTCTCATCTGGGGCTCTTGTATTAATCCTAAGGTTTTTTCAGAACCTGCGCAAGAAACAAGAATCTAGGTTCAAAAGTTTTATAAACAGTTATTAGATAATAAAAAGACATTTTGAAAAATTAAGTGAAACAAAAACAGATATAAGCATTTTGCTAATGTATTAATTGTTAAATCTAGTATAGTACTTGTGAGTTAAACATCTTATTAAATCAAATGTGATGAGATCCCCAACATTTTATCATAAAGAACTAGTTCAACGATATAAAATTTAACTAATTAAATAGGTAAATATTATATGCAGAACGTTGGACTCTAAAGATTAAACCAAGCATGGAAATTTCTGTGTTAGGTTCAACAAATTCCGCCTTTAATATAACAATTATTTTTTAATTTAGGCTATGCTACACAAAGACAATAAATATCTTTGACAGAATAAAGGACAATGAAATTGGACAGTTTTTCACAGAGACTGGGCTTCTTTCTCACATGGCCTGCACGATAATTGAATTATCTCTAGAGCAGCGGTCGCCAAACTTTTTGACCTTTTAAATACCGCGGACCACTAATGGGTTTTTTTTAAGTGTAAATATATTTATAAAAAAATTGGGAATTAAGAACACATAAAATGTACGTAGTTAATAAAACGTAACTATTAATTGTAACCAAATTATGAAAACTTTATTAATAAACCATAATGAAATAAACAAAAAAACTGTAAAAACAAAACAATTAAAGAACAGTTTAAATATATCAAACTTTTAGCATTATTCATTCCCATAGTGTGATGGATGTTCCTGCTTAATAGAAAAAAGTTTAAAGTTATTTGGATCCAATGTTGTTACTGCAGGACGGAGAACTGAATTTATTTCAATTTGGATCGGTACCGTGTTTTGGTGGCTGTGACAGATGAAAAGGCATTTTCACACCAATAACTCGTGGGGAATTGAATCAGAATTTTCATCGCCTGTTCACTAAAAGTGTACTCACTTTTTATGGAAAGCCAAAACTGAAATCTTGATAAGAGTGAATGAAGTTTAAATTTGAGAGATTCGTCAGAGATAGGTCGATGAGGCTTTCTTTTAGATGCATGCTTAAATTATTATCTCGAATTTTCGCTTCCCACGGATCTATTATCCGCACATAACAATGCAGCTACTGCAGTACGATTGTTTACCGTGGCGTTATTCTATGAAGAAGCGTTTTTATAACTTTTCACGTTATTGTCATGAATTGATTTATGTTTTAATGCATCTTAAAACATAACTTAACGTGATGAGTAAGTATATTTCATACTTTTCTGGGGACCAGCGAAATTTTCTCATGGTCCACTAGTGTTCCGCTGACCACCACTTTGGCGACCTCTGCGCTAGAGAGCGCTTGAACAGTTGACCGCTTGGGATAGTCAGTAAGAGTTCTTACGACAAGGGGTTACAGCAGCGCTTTTTAAAGTTTCAATATTCGCGACCCAATATTCAATCATAATTTTTATGGCGCCCCCCTCATACAATATCAATCTATTGAATTCAATAATATTATACTTTGATACTAAAAATACGATACGTCTTTAACCT
>BMAV01008741.1:96059-108771 GCA_019973955.1 Trichonephila inaurata madagascariensis | reverse complement strand
GCGCCATCTATCCACCGCACAAGCAACTAAGCCGTCAAACATTGACGGCTTAGTTGCTTGTGCGGTGGATAGATGGCGCCACGACTGCGGCGCGTGAAGGGTGCGGTTCCTTTGCACGGCCAGGGTCACCAATGAAGGAGGGAGGTTCGTTCTGGGTACCTTCCGTTCCGTACGCAAGTACGTAACCAATCACGCCAAAACGATCGTCAACGCGTGATGTTGGTACTAGTTCATATAGATATCACACAGCCACAAGTTGTAAACTTGGAACATAAAAGATATGCGAGCATATAAAATATTGCGGGCTTATAAAAAAAAAACCTTCTGGTAAAATATTCCTTTTGGTTTGAAAATAGAATAGTAAAATGAAGTAGAGGAAATATTTAAGTATATATATATTTATACTTGTTTTTTTTTTTTTTTTTGAATTTTCAATAATAGTTTTTTAAAATTTTTTTTCGTTGAAGTGGAAAATATCATTATAATGTATCGTTTCGTTAAATGACGAATATTTTAAAATGCATTTCTGTCCCTGACTTAATAAGGAAAACGACTTATTTTTGTATTTGGTTGTAAGATTAAGAAAAATAATATCTAAATGTAAAGATTAAAACAGTAAAACTTTACTACGAAGGTTTAACCAACTTACATTTAGTCCTCATTCTTCTTCTCATTTTGATTTAGAGCTGATGTATATCGATTATACTTTTGAAGAGGGAAGAGTATGCAAACGTACTCATTCTTTTTTGTATTTTTTTAGGATCCTTTTATAGAAGACGATTGAATACAAATTACAAAATCAAGCTCTTAAAATACATTACGGTTCTGCAAGATATGGATTTTTTTTAGTCGGTCATGCTTAAATTGGTACCGAAGAATATCTTTAAGCATCAACTCTAGTTAAACTTTTCCTGAATCATATCGGAGAATAATCCGGTTTTTATATCTGAATCACAATGGTGGCATCCTCTAAAACGAGATGACTACTGTATGCAAAATAATTATAGTTTAATGATAGAGGATCTAATGCTATTACATGAGGTAGAGCAGTTTTATTTGCCAGTTTTCCGTGTTCTTTCAAAAGAAATATATGCTATTTTTCATTTGGGGGAGGAGAGGGAGAATTCTACGAACTTTTCTGTTTAATAGTTGCAGTCATGCTCAAATGATTTAATGTTCTCCTTTTTTTAAATATTGGTCCTTTTAAACAGCCTGTGCAACCATACTATACATTTAATGTATTCGAACACGTTCAGAGTACTTTTTTAAAAAAATACCATACTAAAACATTCTTAATGTTTTTTAGGAATCACCATCAGTAAATACTAATATTTAAATAACATTACTTAAAGAAAAATATCCAAATTTTACAAAAATCACAACTATAAGGGAAATTTTAGCAAAATTTTTGAAAAATTTCAAAGAAATTAGAAAAAATAAAAATAAACTTATATCAATAAAAGCAACACTAAAATAAATTGGATGTATTAAGTTAGAGAATGTACTAAAAGTGTAATTTCTTTTTCAAAATTTAAAGTTTTATAGTTGATTGAGTAAATACTATAAGAACTGAGACATTCTTCATGAAGCCATTATTTAAATAACATGCCATAAGTCACAAAATATTCATACAATAAGAAATATCTTGCTACATTCCCTACAAATAATATAAATATCACGTTAAAAAGTTTCATAGAAATACATTTCTAATATTTAGAGTTTTGAGACTCGCCATGATAGATTTTGAACAATTTAAATACACACTTTTGGTACATAAAAGACATACTTCTGTTTTTCTAATTTTGGAAATTGATTTTAACTTGACCTGTAGGAAGAGTAGAAACGAAAGAAAGCATGTTTTGTAAAGCCAAAAGATAGTTTTATTTAATAAAATAACAAAACAAAACATATGTTTTTTGACCGGTCATTTTAACGTGTTCGGAGCAAAAAATGGTCATTTCAACGTAATCGGATACCTAAAACATTATCCAAGCATCATATATTCAAACAAAAGGAAATTGTGTAATGGTAATAAATGAACTAATTTAAAAATAATCATATACAACCGAAAAATTGCAAAAGATGAATAATGTAGTTTGCTTAAGCCAATCTTTTTACATGTCCCACAATTTGTTTCACTTCATTTCATATGCTTTTAATCTTTCCTTTTTTAAAAAAAAATTATCTGCGCTTTCGACCCTAATTCAATAAGGATAAAATTTAATACTTCAGCTAAAAACTGTTTGAAATATGTTATTTAAGAAAAAGGAGCTTCATATTCTACCCTACAAATTATACTGACTTTTTATTTGTCTTACAAAAAAAATGACTCTTGAATTAAGTACTGCAAAATACATGTTAAAACAAATTAGAACATTTAGAACATAAAGCTGAAAAGTAATTTACTGCTTAATATACACCCCAATGCCAATAACCTAAGGTAAAATTGTTTTGTGTTCCTGAATATAACTTAAATGGAATTGAATAATCTCCATATATTATTTTAGGCAAATTAAAGAGTGCGTTAAGTTTAATAATATTTTGAAAATAAAATTTTAATCTACATAATACATACTGAATAAGTAATAAAGTACAAGGCCGAATACTATCATAGTGATCATTATCACATTTAAACTGCTTATATAGGGAATATTACTCAGAACTTTACGTTAGTAGTGTTTAGCCGTATAAAACTTCGACATACATAATGTGTTGTTAATAAGTTGCAAGTTGCTCTTTTTAATGTAACAACTGTGTAAATATCAAGGAAACTTTTAAGAAAGAACATTTTTATGAAGAAACACTTTTAATAATATTCAAAAATAAATATTGTCCCAGCTACAAGTAATACCTGTATTTAGTTTAAGTGGTTCATCTGTCCGGATATTAAAAACTTTTAGCATAAAGTATTGCTCTTGTTAATAAAAAGTTGTGCTTCATTGCGTATGCTCACGAAAAAGGTAGTTTCATTGATTTTGAATTTAGCATGGTATATATCTTATTTATTCGAATTAAATACAGCCAGAAAGATCAATTTGGCACACTCTTTTTTGGCGAAATTGTTAATTATTATGCAATTTTATTTGAGTGTATTGATATATATACAATACCTTGATAATTCATTATTGTTAAAAAAAATACATTTTTACTATATACTTTTGTAAATATACTCGTAAAACAAAAAGAACTTTCACGTATTCTGAAAAAAATATGGCTTTTATAGTTGAAAATAAGTAACTTTTACCAAATCTTTCTTAGTTTTCTCATGTTTTGAACTACATATTCCATAATATACTGCCATTTATCATTTTTTTTTAAAAAAAAATTCATGACTATAACAAGAATATCTTTTTTTTTTTGACTATAGTGATAATTTCTTACAATCTTTTATAGTTTATATCCATGGAGAATCTGGAGATTTTTATCAAAACCCTGTAAAAGTATTTTTAGAAATGTGAATGGTTGTTCCATAATACCCGACTCTCATTTATATGTCTGAAACAGTCTCATTTGGAACTCATTATCTCATTTTATTTGCCAATTTTCTCTTTCGCATTTGTGTTCAATCGTTACTATTAGATTCAAAACAGACAATACAGAACATGCATTCCATTCCCTTTTCATTGTTGTGTTCCAGATAAAATTACTTAGTTTCCTTTAGGTAACATAAGACAAAGGACATTCCTTCAATATATCTGTAATTCATTGCGATTCTTCCCAAGGAAATAAAACTACACCCAAACAATGTTTAATTTCATGTACTACACATTTAAATGTTCCTGGTTATTTTATTTTGCATCATTGAACATGCACTAACATTTTAATGGAAAGACATTGATGCTTTATTACTAAACTCATAGACATTTTAAAGGTAAGACCGTTAATCTGGGAGCTACTTTCAAAAAGTTTTGAGGGTGATTCTCGCTTTTCCCGTCTGTTATTCACTCGGTCTTGTCTGTTTTTGAGAAGGATTTATTTTCCTAATTGCAGAACCTAGGAGGACGTGTAATTGCCACAATGATAATAAAACTAGTTTTATGGGTGTTCTTCCTCTACTAAGAGAATTGGTATTCTTTTGACAGTAAAAGAAAAAAAAATGTTGAATTTCAACGGATCATTTCTTTCCTTGTCATTTGCAAAAGGAATTAGAAGAATGCTTCATTTCTATTACATACCCGACGATTCATTATGGTCAAGTAACGCCAAAAACTTTTCAAACTCTGATACATAACTATTCTTTTTTAAAACTACAAACACATTTAAGTTTCAGATGAAAGAAATAACAATGGGCTAAATTTATGGCGGTCACATGATTAAGGAAATTACGTGTCCGTGACTTAATTCGAAACTGAGATTAAACATATTTGTATTTTTGTATTAGTTTTCTGTTTGCCAAAAATTAAGATAAAATTTAAAATTTCATAGTTTAAAGTTGCGAAAATATAATAAAAAAAAATCCTCAAAAAGATTTTAAAATTTTAAAAAAAGTAGTATTTTATTCGTGTTTTTTTTTAATTTAAGTATATTTTTCTTGCATAGGTACATTATTATTGTTGACAAATTCACTCTATAACAAAAAATAACCAACGCAACATGCAACGATTATAATGCAATTTCGTATACAAAAACAATTCAATCAAACCTGCAAATGATTAAATTTTGGCGTCCAACGAATAAATAGCGGGAGCTACAGCGCATTGGAACTGCACACTCAGCAAGTATATATAAGAAGCACAGTCCTCAATCTCATGGTGAAAATTTCTGTTGCATTGCGATTTAGGATACCTTTGAACAACTGAAAAAATGAATCGCCGCATTATTCGAGTTCATTACCAGCAATTGTCAGAGAGTTTGAAAGATGTCGTATCATTGGACTGAAAGAGGGAGGTTGGGCAAATCGGAAAAGAGCTCGTCATATGGGTCGAAGCCAGCGGCCCTTAGAAGATGCTGTCAAGAATGGGTGGATAACGGAAGATTTCAGCGTCATAATGGTTGCGGTCGACCTGGGGCCGCAGCAGATCAGGAGGACTATCAACCAGATCAACTATCACAGCGCTTGATTAATTGTTATCAACCATCAGACGTACGACCCGCACACGAGTGTCGACCATGACCATTCACAGACGGCTGATAGAGCGAAACTTACTCTCATACCACCTGCCATTCACGCCTGCACACTATTAAGCTAGATTTCAGTGGTTCTTGAATCTATCAGGTTGGAATCATGCTGACTGGGGACATATAGTGTTTAGCGACGAATTTCGCTTCCAATTGTGTTCTGACGATCATCGAAGACGCCCAGGGCAGCGTGCCGATCCTGCTTTCACTATTGCACTCCACACAGGTCCTCAACAATTAGTTATGGTCTAGGGTGCCATTTCTTTTGAAGCTGGACCCCTATGGTCGTCATTATAGGCACACTTACAGCACATTGTTACGTCGACGACATTCTGAAAATTGTTTTGGTACCGTTCCTTTTGCAGTACCCTGGCCTTATTTTTCTACAAGATGATGGCAAACCATATACCACACGTGTTGCTATGAACTGTTTTACAGCTTATCAAACACTTCCTTGGCCAGTCAGATCGCCAGATCCTTCTCCAATCAAGCATGTCTGGAATATGGTGGGAAAGCGACTGTATCTACCAGAGAATGTCAATGTCCTGGCCCGATAATTGGAGCAAATTTGGCAAAAAATACCGCAGGAGACCATCAGGGTGCTTTATCACTCTATGTCCCATCGTGCGACTGCTATATCCCTGCTAGAATTAAGTAAACTCCTTATTGAGCTTGTTGCTTTGTAACTATGTAACTCTAAAAAAAGTCCTTCATTTTTTCTGAAATTTTGATAATTTTTATTCGGTATGTAATCTTTCTACCCACCAATTTTTGTGTCTATCGGACAGCTCGTTTTTAAGGCGTCATTTTTTTTTTTGTTATAAAGTATATGTGCTTTTTAAAAGAAAGTTTCTGCAAAGAACAATAATTGGCAATGACGAAGCACATGAACTGATTAGCTGGAAACACGTGAATGTATTTATTGTATCATTATGACGGCACATGAATTTATAAAATAATCAACTAGAAACGCTTGTTTGTCATTAACATGTGACTATGACATCAAATGAAGTTAGACCATTGAAAATTGGGTTCGAGAACATGCCCCTGATGATCCAAATGTAGTAATATTATTCTTGTTTTTACACGCTACATCTGGTTTCCATCCAAATTTGTCTCAGTTAGTTTAAACCATCTTGATCCTTTAATTTCTATTGTTTCCCATTTATTTATACCGATGTTCCACAAGAAATTTTCTGTAACATCTAATCATCATGTACGGGGATTGCCTCTTCTTCTTTTGCCTTCTTGTTTCAAAAACATTTTTTGCTTAATTGAATTGTTGTTATCATACCCGAATATGTGGCCAAGCCATCTTAAATGTGAAAAAAAATCTTAATTACTTTAATTTAATTTGGTTCTCTGTGCTTACTTTGTAATTCACAGACAAGAACTTGAATCAGAGACCACTGACAAAAAATAATTAGGTTTTAAAAAGGTCCTTCAAGTCAAATATTTAGGTAAAATTGTAAATAACAACAATGATATTAAGATCGAAATTAAAATCATAATAAACATAGCTTATAGATGTTATTATTGTTTGAGAATTAAATTTAAATTTAAATTTAAAAGCAGGACAATTGGTAAAAACTTATAATTCTAAATTATTTCCAAGTGACAAGGATGATGCCTGGAGCTGGCACAACCCTTTGCAAACTTACTTCACAACAACGTCAGTAATTTAAGTGTCGACAGATTTAACGTGCATGAGTCCTTCTCCATAACAGGTCTTTAGTGGTGTCTGGACTCAAAAATACAACTAGACATTGGCAGCCATGAAGACTAAGCTATCACGGCCACTACATATCTTCAAAAAGATGTATCTATGCGAAACAAAGGAACTCGATTGTTTATTATAACATATACTATTATATAAAAAAAGCGACTATATTTCTCCTTTCAGCTGTTTCGCACTTAGGTACTAAAACGAGTACTCAGACGTTGTTTTTTACTGTTCAAAGCTCAAGTTATTATTTTTTGAAATTTAAAACTAACACATTGTAGGCTTGATCTTCTAAGAATTTTCGGCTTTTTTTAAATTTTTTTTTAAATTTTATATTACATTGAAAGCAATTAACACTTAAACAAATAATCGTCTTTTTTTTATAGCACAAAAAATATACTATTAGGAATTTTGTGTAATTAATGCTTAATTTCAATTTAAAACGTTGTAAACAACTCATACCTATATTTTAATGCATTAACCCTCCAAGCGGTCTGCACGTAAAATCCCGTCATTCCAGAGATGCTTTTTCTGCCTTCAAGCAAGATTCCCGAAAGTGGCCGAGACACATTCTTAAAAATACGGCTCAACCGCTTTTGAGAACCCCACCTGATGGCAAAAAAATACGCGCGGTGCATTTTCGAAGCATCTCCAGAATGGAAAGACTTTAAGTGCAGACCGCTTAGAGGGTTAATATTACGTTTGTTGTATTTATTTTATGAAAAAAATAATCATAATTGCAAGCAACACCGTCCCTTAAATAATAATGGAAACTTGCAAAATATTGACGAAGCACAGACAGATTGACATCATTTTGGTGACTTGGCTACATTATGAGTGCTTCTGGGAATTACTGAAGAAATCTATGCCATCAAGATCTATGCAGTAAACCAATTTTTTGAGAAAATTCTAGAAGGCAGCCGCTTATAATAAATACATAAATACATAGCAGTCGCTGTGAAAACGGTGTCAGTATTGCGTCGGCTGTTGAAGTGTTGACTTAACTACAAGAGGTTGAATTTGGACAATATTTAACATTATGTTCGTGTATATTTAGATATTGATAGTTATGTTTGAGCTCTCTATAGAAGGTGTAAGACCATTCTGGGATTTATTTTGTAAAATTTAGTGCTGTACTTAACCCGCGATCACTCGCGCGGGGTGTTCTGTACACTCCAGCAACAAGAAAATCTTCACAGGATTCTAAAAAGAATGTACAGAACCACGATTTTTTCAGTAGCTGCACATTTTAGGTCATTGAACTTTCAGGCCTGATGCAATCCCTCTTTCTCGAACGATTGGAATGTAATGACCTTCAAAAATTTATCTGGGGGGCTGAGAACTCCCGCGAGAAGTTGAGCATTTGTATACAGTCTGCTCTGAATGTTTGGAAAATGATTAAAATATTATTTTTCTATACTTTCTACTATCATTATCTCATTAATTATACAGTATATTTATTACTGGTATATACCTTTTACTGGTTTATGAAAAAATATAAAATTGTGTGTTTTAAAATGAAAATTTTGTATGTTTAGTTTAAATGAATGTTAGTCTCGTTTGTATGCAAAAAATTTAATAATTTTATTTGTATAATACAAAATACATCTTGTACTTTGTAAATATGTATCATAATGACTTAATTTTATTTTCATAATTAAATACACGTATTAAGAGTTTGGGGTGTTCTCTACACCCCACGATTAACGACGGTAGCAAAAACAGGCGCGAGTGACCGCGGGTTAAAGGATTGTTTTTCCATAATAAATTCCACCCCTCTTAAGGACTAATTGCATGAAATCTACGAGTCACGATCTGCGTAACCATACGCATACAAATTTGAGAGTACGTTTTCTAAATGGGGAAAAAAGCATATATAATATGATATAATCCAGTGAAATAAGAATGATTCGAAAGAATGCTGTACGAATTGAATTCTTTGTGCGATTTTAATGATATAAATAAGAACAAAATCAAAATACAGGTCGTTTATATTATTCTAATTCAGCTGTGGATGAATCACGGGTCATTGACAAATCTGGTAGAAAACATACGCCATTTAATCCGGTACAAATTATATTAGTAAGTAAAGGAATTTTAATTTTGGTGAGTTTTGAAATACTTTGTACATTCGTTTTTATATGGTTATTAAAATAAACAATTTTATAAAATGCAAGAAATAAAGCTGTTATGTACTTTTCTTAAAAACAGAACAAAAATTTTAAAGGTCTAAAACAGATAAAACTTCTAACATGTTAACGTAAACAAAACGAGAAATAAGTTTTAATTTAAAAAAAAAAAAGAAAACACCGTAATATACTGAATAATAAACTTTAAAAAACAAATAAAGTTGGTAAGAAGTTTTGCATTTATCTGAAAAAAAAAATTCTTTGATTACACTCTTTGAAATGCGAAATAATCCAGTGCATTTTTTACCTTAACTAAACTACAATTCCTTGTTTTTTAATACCGAAGTATTATTGGTTATTCTATTGCAAGTATCATTATTGTTTTTGAAAGCCTTTTATTAAAATGTTATTGAGTCAAAGATGAATTGATTAATAAAAATCACATTCTTATCGATATAATAGGAAACTATCAACACAAGAGGAGGGAAATTACTAAACGAAAACCTGATACAAGCCAGACTTTTCTGTTTTCCTTCACATTCCACTCGTTACAGAAAAAGTGTAAGAGAAAAAGGGAAAAAAATTCAGTACATAAAACAGACCCCTCCGGAGGAAATCGCTGGAACTATTCGTTCATGAAACCTTTCAAGATATATAATTTTTTTTTGTTGGTAGAGTAGAGTCCCGAAAACTCGGCACTCGATAAACCGAAAGTTCGGATAACTCGGACTTATTATTCCTTCGTCGTTTTCATGACGAAGCAGCAAAACGCAGAGAACAATACGGAAGACAACAGGACATCACGCATTTTTATTTAAAAAATAGCCAGTGTTTATAGCCACAAAAAATAGCCATGTCTTAATTTCCACTATAAACAGTTTTGTGCCTTTATTAAGGTATCCGACTACGTTCGGAACCGTGAATTTTAAAAAGCACATAAATGGATTATTTTCGTGATATTTAGTGTCACTTAGATTAGAATACATGTATAGAATTGTTTTAAGAACATTCTGACAAAAATTTATTTAAATACAATATTTCGGCAAAAAATTAACTTAGAATAACCTTTTTTCAAAATGTTCTTCTTTTATGAAAAATGCTTCTATTATAATAATATTTTGCCTTTATATAGCTCAGACCTCTGTACAGAGGCTCAACTATGATTTTTAAAACATTTACTTTATTTTCAGAGTTAGAACACATTGAAATAATTATCGGCGTTTTTTTCTTAAAATTTTCCCCCTCTGTTGTCGTATAAAACATGGATAAACTCACTTCTAAGGTATACATTTCAAAAATTCTAGTTGAGCCTCAGTAGAGAGATCTAGGCTATATACAGGCAAAATATTATTATAATAGTAGCATTTTTGACAAAAGGAGAATATTTTTAAAATGGGTCATTCTATGTTCACTTTTTGCCAAAATAATGTACTTAAATAATTTTTTATTGTAATAATATTCTTAAAACAATTTTATATATATTGTCTAATCTAAATGACACTAAATATCATAAGTAGTATCCATTTATACGTTTTTTTTTCAAAATCACGGTTCCGAACGTATTCGGATACCTTAAGTATTTTTCTGAGGTGTATTTTATCAAGTTACTGTATATTATGTATTCATTAATTTTCATGTTCATGTTGTAAATGTTCTATGCTCTTATAAAGGACTTGCTTTTCCTTTTTTTAAGATATTTGAGCAATTTATTTCCTGTTGTATTTTTGAGAAAACAATACATACAAGTGCATACAATATTGTTTGAGGAAACACTCGGACTCTTATTCTTCTTTAATCCCTTTATCGATAACCCAGCATTTTCACAAACTGGGCCACTCTTCTGTCCACATTATGCCGAGTTTTTGGGACTCTACTGGATAGGGTGGTCAGAACTAAATTTTATTTAGTTTTTACATGATTGCCAGAATCTAATGAGAATAAAAATCAATGTGAGAATAAGACCAAATACATGCCATGCCCTAAACCAGGGGTTTTAACAATTCCCATTTTAAAATTGTAGAGTATGGTTTTGAAGTTGTTGACAGCTTCACTTATTTAGGTTCGGAAATTAACAAAAGAAACGATTGCACTCCTGAAATCCAAAAGAAAATTACGATGGCTAATAGATGTCTTAATGGAATACAAAAATATATGAAATCTAATTAAAAGAAAACAAATGTTCTATTGTTTAAAAGTCTTTTAAGATCACAGTATTAACTTATACTTGTGAAACTTGGTCCATCTTATCAGATGAGAACATGATAAGTATCTACGAAAGGAAGATTTTAAGATTCATCTTTGGAGGAATTCAGGAAAACGGAACATGGCGAAAAAGATCAAATTTAGAGCTCTATCAATCATATAAAGAATCTGACATCGTTAACACTATCAAAATACAACGAATTATATGGGCAGGTCACATTATCAGAATGAACAAAGACCGCACTACTAAAAAAGTCTTCAATGCTCAACCAATTGGCACACAAAGAAGGGGCAGGCCAAATCTTAGATGGATTGATGGCCTAGAAAAAGATCTCCTATTTTAAGAACTAGGACTTGGAGAACACTAGCAGGAAGAAGGCTGGCCCAGAAAAGGCTTCTCGAGAAGGCCAAGGCCCACCCTGGGCTGTCGTGCCACTGAGGAAAGAAGGAAGAATCTAAGCGGAATTTTGATGGGAAAGTACAATGGTATGCAATACTAATGCTTCAAGAAGTTCCCTTTTTCTCTTTTTGAAGATGAGCCCATTCATCAAAAATTCTAAAAACACATTTCTATTATTTGAATGACAATGGAGTAACCTCAATTTTAGTTAATAACAGATAATTCTTCTTTAGAAAAAAGATCGCTAATGGCTAACTTTTCTCTTACATTTTTTGTCCTTAAACAGTTTTGTCTTCTTACGAGTGCTCATTTCAGAACATGTGTTTCTCTGATGCTCATTATAGTGCTGAATAGTTTCATAAGTTCAGTATACCTTTATAAAAAAAAGTTTTATCTCCGATTTTCAAAATACAATTAAAAATGTATTCAGAAACAATTGCAGAAGATTCTTTCAAATAATGCATACTCTAGAAGGCTTTGTGTCTTTCTTTCGGATTAATTGGATGTCAAACGCGATTAATTGAATGGTTTGTTCGAATTTTAGTTTTCTTCTAGAATTTTTTAGGAAAAATAATTTTAGGGTTTAAAGTAAGAAAGAATTACGCATTTCAAATATGTCGTTAATAAATGATAAAACTATGAATACACATTTTATCTGTTTTCTGAAACATTAACGTGGGGAAATCTACAATTTTTAGAAACTACTACAAATGTTTATACTCATTGCACAAATTGTAAGTCTGTAACTTACATGTGTGTGTGTATTATGTAGATTTAATATATATTCGTAGCCAAGAATAAATTTGTTTTAAAAATATCCCCTCGAAACCATTTATTGCAGCTAATCTTATATAACTACATCAAAAACTATAATCAAAACATCACGTAAAACTTTATTTTTATATGTCGAGAAAAAATATTGTTTTTCTTTTTTTGTTTTATCTTTAGAAGAAAACAAGTGTCACGGTGTCATGTTCTGGTGCCACTGATGATCCACCGAGCAGGAGAGGCTCTGATTCAAGTTTAATCTCTCAAAACTCAAATTCCTTCCCTTGAAATAGGAGCTCGAAGGGGATGCCAGCTGAGGTGTCATCCTCGTCACTTGGCCAAGGTTAAAAATTACGAGGTTCAGCGCCAAAT
>BMAV01008741.1:7821-40854 GCA_019973955.1 Trichonephila inaurata madagascariensis | reverse complement strand
TGGGATCGAACTCGTGACAAAGCAAGCCACGATCCGGTACCTATACCGCTCGGCTACCGAGGCCACAGGCGTTGGACTGTGGAATGCGGTTTTAATTAAAGTTACTGTCCCCTGGAAAGGGATATAATCCGACCTTTTACAAAGATAGTTAAACGGAATGTCCTACATATATAAATTTTCTTTTACGAATAACTAAACCCATACGAACTTGAAATTTTGAAAACATATAACCTTTGCTCAGCAGAAATCTCTGATAAGATGGGGGTTTTCAAAATTCATCCACATGGGTGTTACCGGGAGCATTATATATATCTAAAAAATTCGTTGATGCCAATTATTAGACTTACAGATTTTTAGCTATGCTAAGAACCTTTTCTCATTGTTCAATTTGCAATTCACTTAAATTTAGCACATTAAATAAAACATTATATTTATTTCAATCTCTATGTTTTATTTATTAATTCACCCATGAAAAGAGCGGGAAATCCAGCTAGTGTTTATATAAAAAAAAAATATATCCTAATTAATGGTCTCTTAGGATGGAATAATTATTTCTCAATTTAAAATATTCTGATGTGAAATTTTTCGTTTTATTATTAAGGATTCAGACATGCATCTCAACTGAAACATCGTCAAAAGAAGGTTAAAATCACGTGATAGGTTTCATTTTACCACCAACTGTTAAATTATTAATTTTGTTGAAGGGAAATTATAGCATTGATTCAGTACTACTACCGGTAGTCCTCAATTCCCTGACAATTTGAAAAATAAATTAAAGAAAAAAAAGGAATTATATAATTGTACGGTTTCCTGCGTTCTCTCTTCTTTGTGTGTGTGGTCACCAGGGAATTTATGCCTAGCACATTCCAAAATTAGTTACAAAATTATTTTCAAAGCAACCATACAGTACTACGAGAGATACTTTTATTTTTATGACACTTTTTTCATGTAGAGAAAAAGCGCAATTCGGATGTTTTAAAATTAATTATTCCTTTAAAATTCTTTTTCCGTGCACTGCTTAATTTAAAATATTTTGAAAAACAATCAGAAAAATCTGTAAAATTTTATACTGAATATAAAACCTTTGCATTTAAATATATGATTATTGTAAAGAAAACTGAGAAAAATCCATTTAAAGTCTTAGAAGTCAATAAAATAAATGATAGAGTTAAAACATATTATTAATTCTTACGTCCACACATTATAACTGAAATTGTACTAAATGTTTTAAAAGCAAAGTACATTCTAAATTATTATTCAAGAAAAATTAAATAAGTTAAAACGAAATGGATGAAAGCTACACTGCAGATCATTACAATTGAAACACCAGGAAGGAATGATATGACGAAAGTCAAAATCACATGAAAGGTTTTGCAAATGATTAGTATTTCCGTGCATTTAGACGAAGCAGAGGAGAGAAACGACACCTGAAGCACCGCATTAAAAAAGATTGTGCAGCAGATGTCTCCTTCCAAAAGCGCTTTCTAAGCTCGTGAGTTTGCTTATAATATCATGTTTTGCCGCGAATAATAAGAATAATTCATTACCAACAAGTTTAGGAATCCGACAGAGAGAGACCGAATTTTTGCCTATTCAGAGTGCGGATTATTGTTCAGTGATATCGTTCGTAGCACTGTTTAAAATCTAAGCACTGTCATGCGAATATGAAATCAATGGGCTGCTGTGGGTCATACTGAACGGCATGTATGATCTATATGCCCTCTGTAGAGTAACTACAGAGAGGACATATATTGTGAGGTCGGCCCTGTAAACTTGTACAACCACATCACGGACCATTACTTAGGAAATGGGCATGTTTGCAGATTGCCTAGTATCCGCTCTCGGAGAGTGCAATGATATTTGCAGCGGCGTAGACTCTTAACCCGCGGCCATCACTTTAAATTGTCTTGACAATCTGGCATCGAGAGAGACGGCGGCTCTGGTGCGCCGAAAGAAAAAACCAGATGAAGAAGTGGCCTAATGCAGCGTTTCTCAAACTGTGGAGTGTACTCCCATCCTAGGGGGTGTGATAGCTCTCCCCGGGGCCGGCCGCGCAGAACATATTAAAAAGTCGAAAATAAATGTTCGGTAAAAAATTATTAAAAATTACTGAAAGTAAACAAAATACTTTCTGATATAACAAAAAATGAAACAAATTTACACGGATAAACGTATAACTTATACTAATACAGATATAACTGACTCTGATAAACGTATAACTGACATAAACATATCAGTACTGTACAATGTATTTCATAAGTAATTCAACAATTCTAAGTTAAGAAAAAATTTAATACTAACCAGTCACTCCACGCGGATTTGTCACATATAAAATTATGTACAAAAATTTACACTTACGTTGATACCTTGTATGGTTTATAAGTAATCCCTTCATTGTCGATTAAAGGTTACGCCAGTGCTTCTCAAACGTTCTATACTTGCGACCCAATTTTCAATCATAAATTTCATCGCTCCTCTCCATACGATAATAATGTATTGCATTCAATACTAGTATGATTTGACATTAAGCTATAATACGACTTTAGTTATAAACCGTACAATATATAAAGATAAAATTTTGAATATAATTTTATGAAATGCTCATATAGGGGGTCACTGGTAATTATTAAATTTGTTCTTAGCTTAGTAATGTTAAATTAATTATGAAACTAATTTTGCAGTACTGATACACTAATAATATATAATTATATTGTATCTGCTTAAATGCGTATTTTATATTTTATTATGACAGAATGTATTTAGTTTTGCTTCGCGCGTTTCTCAGTAAATTAATAATTGTTTTGAAGTTATACTTCTTTTGGGGCGTTAGAGAAATAGGATGAGGGTAAATTTTTACAATGCACGCGCACACGGTCACGGATGCGAAATTCCTTTATCTAGAAATATACAGAACGGGACAAATCATTCCCGCCTTCGAAATTCTCTGAAAAATATTTCTCTTCACTTTCCTGAAGAAGGGAGCATCCGGGTTTGAACCGGAGACCTCTCGATCTGAAGGTGAATGCTGTACCACTGAACTATATCCCCAAGGTCAGCGAACTTTTGCTTTGGGTTCCGTAGAAACGGATACGAAAATGCTTTGTCTAAAAATATGCAGAACAGGACAGGTCATTCCCGCCTTCGACCCCTTCCCCATATTATTCGTCCTATTGTTCCTGTGCGGGGGTGTTTAAATTTGTTTAAATCGTGATCATCTCAGGTTTCGCTGGTTCGATTGACTGAAGGTTAGTATCGTTCAACTCTGCTCGTGACCGCCTTTCGTCCTTGCCCTGCTAGAGATTTTTAGAAAGATTTTAATTTTGTTACGCCAAAGAAGTATAACTCATCACGTGCGTACATAAGTAAACACACACTTTTTTTTAATAATATTTATTTTCGACTTTTCGATATACTCGCGCCTCCCTCGTATGGTTATCACTCCCCCTAGAGGAGCACGCCTCACAGTTCGAAAAACACTGTATTAGAGATATAATTTTTAAAAGCCATTATTAAAATTTTCAAAATAAAGTAATTATTGGTCATCACGAAAGGATTTTTTTGATTAATGATTTAAATGAAAAATAAATTGTGAATCAAAAGTAAAACTAGGTTTCGAGTTGATAATTTATGCTAATGCACTTAAAACTTAATTGCATTAAGTTTAATACTTATAAATTAATTTTACCACTTTGCATTAAATAAAGCAGCTTATAAATTTCAATGCAATATGTGTCCTATGAGCATTGGTAGTGGAGAAATCCCCAGTCAAACCCCTACAAATAATAAAAATGATAACAGAAAAGAGGATTCCCCGTGGATTCCTTAGCCAAGAAAATAATACCTCTGACTCTTAATACAAGTTTTGGAACTTTTTAATGTCATTTCAAACCTAGTAAGGAAAAATATTAAAATTCTCGATCTTCTCTCTAAATTTAAAAGTGCAAATTCGGACGATGAAAAAACCTGCCTACTAGCAGAAGCTCTCATGGATAAAGTTTAATCTCATATTATTTTAACCTTTAAATTCCCTCCTAATTATTTTCTCTCTATAATAGTTGTCTTTAAAATAATATAAATTAAAATTAGAATAATTCTTCGAAATCAAAGTTAGTGCAGTTTAAAAGCTCACTTCCCCAACCTCCAATCAAAAAGCCCACCTCCACAGCACCACTCTCATTGGTTCTCCACTCCTGAAGCCACGCCCTCCTCTCCCAACCAAAGCTGCAACACCATGAACATCGAATAACCAAATAAAGGGTTGAAGACTGCTAACGCAGTCTAGGTACCTCTCTTCACAAAATCATCCGTCAAATCATCATCCGTCCTATGAGCATTTGTCTATTTTTTTAGTTTGAGCTGTGTGTTGGACAAAGCTTTTCTTTAGAACGCTGGATTTATAAAAGTAGATTTAGAAGCTTTCATTTGTCTTGTGGTGTGTGGCTGCGGTTATTAGCTTTTTTAACCCATTATTTCATTCGTCTATTACTTCATATCTATGGTTCGGCTGGTTAGGTGTAATTTTTTTACCCTGTTTTACGAAGAATTTTCAGGAAATTTTTACCTTTTCAAAATAACGTTTTTCCATTCCTTTTTCTGAGGTTAGCGAAAGCCTAATTTTCAAGTTAACGGACATGTTCCTGACATGTCATGAGTTCGATCCAAGTACCGTTGAAGAACCACCGTACAGAGGGGACGCATGCATGTTAAATATATCGAGATTCAGACTTTCAACCACTGGGGTGGTGGGAAAGTTAAGATCAGTTGTGCCAGTTCAGGTGTCAACCTTGTCATTTGACCTTGATTCAAAAATAGGAGGTCCATCATCAACATCCCTCGAGTAACTGAATAGTGCAACGTTAATAATCACTTATCCATGGCTTATATCATTTCAGAATTATGTGATCAATAATTAAAATCTCTTTTGTGTTGATATTGTTTAGCAAGCAAAATTATCCGCCATAAGCTCTTCTTTCATATTATTACGAAAAATTGGTATATTCCACTGGGTTTAAATTCAACATAAATTTCAAACACCTGAGTAAGGCCTCATTGCACTAGTGGTAATGGTCTCATACTCGTATCCATTGTATAAGGTGTTCGAGCCTAGTTCTGTTAAATAACCGCTATGTAGAAGGGCGGATGCACGTTAAAAATGTACAGGTCCTCCTATGGATGTGGTGGGGAAAATTGGAGAGGGTTTGCCAACACAGTTGTAGTCTGTGTCATTTAACAAGTCATTCCTCGCGCGAAAAAAAGGTACGGGATTTTACCCGTAAGGTATTTCATACAAAAGGGTGTTTACATTCTGTTTTTACCATAAAATTTGTATATAAAGTTAAAAAAAAAAGAAGAAAAGTAGGAAATTCAATATGTTATTTACACATTTCACATGAAAATTTTGTTTTTCTGCTCATTTTATTTGGGACTTCATTTCAGAGTTTATACAGTTCTTTAGTCCTCGTCGCGTGAGTTAGTACAATGTTTTCACTAGATCTTATTATTATTTTCTTAAAATTTCGTAGAAGCATTGCTTGTTGGTTTCTACATTATTTGAATTCTCCTGCATATGGAAATAAAAAATAAAAAAATCTTTATAGAATAAGCATCTGGTTCGGTTTTTAGCAGGTAGTTTCTGAATACAGAACAAAATTTCCGATTTTAATATCACAATCTTCAATAGAACAAAAATAATGGCATAGGTTAACCCTGACATTTTTAGCCATTGAATATGATGTAGCTATTCTTTCAACGACGATAATTGTTCCATCCGTTTGATTTTAGAAAATATTATTGTATTTCAGATTTCAACCAAATCTGATGGGGAAGGTACTGCAGATGATTGTATCACCACTATATATCGTTGAAAGTAGAAGACAAATTCAACTTGTCTTGGGTGAAAATGAAGCAATTTTTGTATCTTTCTAAAACTAAACACATAGGAGTAAACTTCTGTATTCTGAAAGCTGAAAAATATTGGAATTTCATTTTAAACTTTGATTTATTGTTCCATTTACAGTTATTTCCTTTTTCAAAATTGCATCTGAAAGCAGGTAAGATGTATACTAGTGTATCCTTTTAAATTACGTTCTTCCTAAATGTTACTTCGTCTCTACATATAAAGTATTTTTTTTTTCAAAAGTGTCACATCCTCTTCTAAGTCTGTATCGATTTCAGTAGAGGAATCATACTCTTCATTGTTTGATTCTTCCTCATTAGGACCCCAAGGATACTTTTTTCTTCCAAAAATACTGTTATAGTATATTTGTTAAATATTGGATCTATTAAATTATTTACATATCAAACATTTCTTCATCATAACTACAATAATGCGCTCTAGCAGTAGAAAGATTTAAAAATGATCTCATGTGCATTCAGAACTGTAACGACAATTCACGCACAGAGTATGACATATCCAATGAGGCTGTATCCAAAAATACATATTTATAATTCGCCTACAAGCTAAGGTCCCTCAAAGGATTATGAACTTAGAGTCAGCTACAACATTAACAACTTATTTTCCAAAAAAAAAAAGGTTTCTAGGAGTATTGAAAAATATTAGGCGGTAAATATAATGAAAGACTTTACACAATTAATTGAAAACGCATAGATAAATTATGGTTCGTTCTGAATTATTTTTCACTAAAGAAAACATGACCTTAAGTTTTCCATTTCTATAAATATTGTATATGGGCATTAATTGTAGAATAATATGCAATTACATTACAGATGTTTCAATGGTTAAACAAGTGAAAAACGTTCTTATCAAACAAAAAGAATTTGCTTATCTATTATCAAAATCGCGTTTTTTATATACATACAGGCAAATTTATGCCATTATAAATATATGTTTGACACTGAAAGCCTCTTCACTGTAACAAATTTACAGTATGATAGCAACAAAATATAGTGGAATATATAGACTCAAAGAACTAAGCACCGTAGCAAAAATTTGGAACTACAGGAATTTACTGGTAGTGTTTTTTTTTTTAAATATATATCAAACATTTATTACCATAATAGGAAATTTATATATACATCATGATGAAGAGTTTCGATGTTTCCAAATTGTTTTGGTTTTCATAGTATTATTTTTTGACCACGCGGTAGCTTAGCGAACAAGGACATTTACTCGTACCTGGCACGTAAGAAGCTCGAACTAAGGTTTCTTTTCCGAGACTTAATAAGATTTCTGTACTTTTTCTATATTCCCGGGAGTTATATACTCCGTTTCCGTTACATTATATAAATAAGTATTAATTTTGGAATTTATATGCATCCTTATTTTGTGTGTGTGTACAAGTATTATTGATTTTATTTAAAATAACTTGTTTTTAAATTTTTTGAAATCTTGATGTGTTTCCGGGAATTCCGGGGACGACGATTGCATTTTGGGATTTCCCGGACATTCCCCGGAATGGAAAACCCGGGAAATCAGAAACCCTAGTTCGAACCTAGTACCGCTGAAGACCCGGTTTGCAGAGGGAACCGATGCTCGTTACATATGTCAAGACTTGAACATCCTCTCGTTGATGTAGTGCTGCGTTTCTCAAACTGTGGGGGCGTGATAACTCAACGAGGGGGGTAAGAGCATAGTGTAAAGTCGAAAACAAAAGGCTTTTTAAAAAATTATTAATTTACTGATAGTAATCAAACAAAACACTATCTGATATAATAAAATATAAAATACACATTTACACGGATATAATACACTTATATATGTATTAGTACTCTACAATGTAAATTTTATTATTTATTTAACAATACTAATTTAAGAAAAGTTTTGATAACAATCAGTGGCCCCAAGGGCTTCTATTAACTTTTCTTTTGAAAATTTTTGTACGGATAATAATTAATTCCTTAACTACCGATTAAAAGTTACGCTATACACTCCCCAATGCTACCATTTTCCATGTAGACGAGCGTAATTTGATGTGTTTTTGAAGGGGAGAAAAGAAATAAATAAGTTAATCCTCTGAAATAAGTAAATCCTTCACAAACAATTTCAAGGTCCTTTGATTGCATTCTAAAGCCTTTGGAATAATTTTATGGATATCACTGCACATAAAAGATCGTATTTCGGAAAGACGTATATATACGTTCAGAAAAAATGTTTTGGCTGATCGAGACGTTTATATACGTCGGTGGCACGTAAGAGGTTTAAGCCGTATTGTAGTTTTTGTGTCAAAGTATAGTATAATTGAATTCACACATACATTGTTAATATATGGAGGGGGGCGCGATGAAAAATATGATTGTGTGAATAATGGGTCACGTATATTGAAAGTTTGAGAAGCACTGATGTAGTGTGGATGTTAGGAGAGAAGGGTGTCAGGTAAGGGGTCATACTCGTCACTTAACCATGATTCGAAATTACATAGTATGTTTCCAATAGCCCTTGTGCAACTTTATTGTGCTATGTAAATGTAATTATCAGTCGTAATATGATTTTACTTAACATATCAGAAAAAACAGATTTAATATCCTTTGGTAAGATATGTGTGAAATATTTTAATAAATTCTTTTTGAAGATAACGTAGAGAAGTTTTTTTCTTTTCTAAAGTGTTTATATTACGAAAATAATTACGTCAAAGGTAGAACTCGGGTTGAAGTTGATAATTTATATTTATACAATAAATAACTTAATAAATAACATTAAGTTTTAAAACTGAGCTAAAGTACCACTTTTTATTTAATAAAGCAACAAATAAATTTGTAACGCATTTTGTATTTCACTAACCCTTGAAAAATTTTCTGTGTGTCTGTTGAAAAAAGCGTTTCTGTAGAGCGCTGAAATTATAAATGAAGATTAACGCGCATTTTTTTTCTCGTATGTTTAGTACAAATTTTGTGTATGTGAACTGGACTTTAAAAATCTCTTTTGTTAAAAATCTATTGTGCTTGCAATACTAAGAGTTTCAACGTATTAAATGGTACTTTGTCTGCATTTTAATAGAGATTTTGAGAAATTTTACACCGCTTCGTATTCTCTTTCTTCCGTAGCCTATTACAATTCAGTGTTGGATGATCAATCATTATAAAAAGCCTTTCGCGGTACTAAGTTTTCTCTGAAACTTCATTATTCTACAAATAACTATCTTCCTTCATAGGATTATTACGAAAACAATGTGACAATCCTGTGGTTTGAAAGTCAAAGTTAAGTTCATACACCAGCGCTTTGCACTAGTGTTCTTGATCGCGGACTTATGGCTGTTATATCAGTGTGTAGAAAATATTGTAGAAAAGCCAGGCTGCGCCGCATGATAAATCTGTCGGAGTTTAATAGCCACCATTGACGTGGTGGGTAAGTTCGGAGAGGGAATTCCAGTTTAGGTGTCATGTGTTCTGCATTTAACTATTGTTAAAAATTACGAGGTTCGTCACCATCAGTCTTGTGCTGCTTTATATTAAATTCAGTGGCGCAACAGCCCACAGTAAGCCAATGCTTACTGTGCGCATTTTAGTTTTTATGACCTTGGACGCGCTGAAGTGCATGAGCATATGGTCCAACAGGGGATCAGTTTGGCACAACCCCCCCCCCCTAGTGTCTAGTTCTCAAGCAAACTTGGCACTTATTTATCAAAACTCACTGAACGGATGAAAGCCTCAGTCGACCTTGCGCAATCCGGGAGGGGAATAGGGTTGAGCCCCGTACCTGTGACATGGAAGCCCAATACGATAACATACAGTTTGATAGTGTTACATAAAGACTCACTTGATATGCACCAGAATTTTGAAAAAAAAAATGTGTACTGAAAATTCGTGCGCATAACGCGCAATGGTGTATAACGCGCACCTATACTTTGAAGCTGTATTTTTTAATATTTAGGTATATTCGCTGTATAACGCACATCTCCTATTTTACGAAGAAATCTGAAATGTACATGTTTTTTGCTCTTAAGTTTTGAAGTCGTTTATTTGAGGTACTATCCCAAGCTTTTGAAAAAAAATCGTATACTTCTAGGACTACACCCCCTTAAGCTCATAAGAAACTTCGTTTCCTTCAAATAAATAACATTTTTATCTATTAATTGTTTTTATGCTTATCTCAGTTTTTGTATTTTTAAAGCTCTCATTTTATACCCGGCGTATAACGCGCACCCTTATGTTTCGGTGGTTTTTTTTTGGTTAAAAGTGCACGTTATACGCCGCATTTTACGGTAGTTATTATTAATCGCTTTAAAAGACCTAAACACTTATCTCAAGTTGATGCGATTTTTTCGTTCTATTTTTTGATAAAACGCTATGTATATTATTTTTTTATAATCAGCAACATAATTTCGCTTATAATTTTGAGTAAAAATGTACCTTTTAAATAGGATGTTTGAAATAAATTTAATTTTCCGAGGATGTGTTATTTAGGATTTCACTTTAATTCGTAAATTTTTAGGTAAAAGAATATGCATGCTTAAAGAATACGTACAAAATTATTGAAAGTATTTATATAATATGGTTTAAATCAGTGCTTCTCGAACAATTAAAAAATTTAAAACTCGAATTTTAATCATACTGTTCACAGCACCTACCACCTCCATACAAATAACGAAATATTGAATTGAATAATACTATACTTTGCCACTAAAGCTGCAATTCTACTTTAATCTTTTAAATGCCACCAGCATATATAAAAGTCTCGCTAAATCAGTGCGCTTACGCTGGTATTCTCAATCGCGAGTTATTAAAAAGAAAACTAACAGATTGTTTAAACCCCGATCGCCGATATCTCACGGATAATTCTAATTTCTTATTCGCGAACTGACAATTACCGAATCCGTGAGTTATGCAGGGGCAAGATAATGGCATTGGCGCGAAACATTCGATCAGCTGTTTTTAACACGCTTTTTTAAGTTTGACGTGCATTTGTCTTGTTTTGTTTTGCTGTGTCAAAAAGCAACTTTTCAGTTCAGGAGATGGAATTGTTAAATCTTGTTCAAAAATATAAATACATAATAAACTGCAAAATTGCCAACGCAGTCTTTAACAAGAAGAAAGAAGAAGGATGGGATAGTTTGACGGTGGATTTCAATGCAGCCAGCCTATGTAAACGAAGTCGGCAGCAGTTTCAGAACAAATTTAAAAAACATGAAAAAGGGGATTCGCAAAGAAAAGCACCGATAAATTAGAAATGTTTAAAACTGGTGGAGTAATCCCTAATTTACTGTGTACATCGTTAGATGAACAGCTGGCTGCTATGGGTAAACTAATAGAACTATTGCCATGCAGATTCGATTGCGATTACGAGTATGAGACTGTGTAGCTCTTCAGGAACTCAGGGTAAGTGTAAATGGATTTATTATTATTATTTTTTTTTTTATTTAGCCTTTCATTTAAATTTTCTGTTTCTTCCTGAATAGACTTTTCTGATAGTGATTTGTGTAAGTTTTATTACATAAAAGAACTCTTAATACAAATCAAAATGATCACATTGTGAAATTTTGAGTTAAAGAATGGATAATAAGTAAATATTGACCCACATAACAGTCTTAGCACCTTTCCCAGCTGACAAATTGAATAAATAACCAATTAAAATTAATAAGGAATAGATGCTTTTAACAAAAATCTGATGACCATTTTCAGCGTTGACATTATGAATTATTTGTTGTTACATTGTGCTCTACATTTTAAATGTTTTGATGTGATGCTGCCTGAAAATGTGGCCATCAATTTAAGAGCTTTACGTTTCTTTACGTCACAAGGATATGGATCTTTAAAAGATTCTCCATCCCCTATATGAAATTGTATTTTTGCGCTAACAAGTGGGAGTCCTGAATGGGAAAACAAAGTTCTTCCAGTTTGTAGAAAGGAAGATCTTGTTGAATGTTAGGATCAGGCAGGTGGATGACGTCAAAGTCTGAGAAGTGTTCTTGATGGCTTCAGCGGAAGAAATCTTGAGGATTTTGTCGGGAAATACTATTTGTTAGATTAGAGGCAACTGCATTGGGTGGTTGCAATAAGTGAGAAAGCTCCATAATGGCTGCCCTGAGGTTGGGATAATTAGGATGAAAGTAGAAAAGAAAAAAGCTTGCCTGGTGGGTGCAGTGATAAGCAATTAAGTGATACAAAGAGTTAACGAATTAAAAATTAAGAAGGGGAAAAACTTTCGAATAATCAGTTTGCATTCACCACCGGTGAATGCAAAGGATTAATATTAAGGGGGTTGTACGAGTCTAGGAGTATTCTCCTAGGTCTCTTAGTGGAATAGCTTAAGTTATACTTTTGACTATCAAGTAAATTTAAATTATTAGTATTGGGGAGGTTATTAAAAAATTTAATTGCGAGAGTTTGGATGAAGTTTTTAAAAAAGTTTAATGTCAAGGGCTTTATAAATGTAAGAGTTTCTGGTATATCTACCAGCTCTTATAATATTTCCGAAATAAGAGTTTTGAGAGACTTCTAGTATTTTAATATTTGTATATTAGCTGCGTAATCCCACACAGGGCAAGCATAACTTAAGATTGGACGCAAAACAATTTAAGGGTTAAGATTCTTCTTATTAATAAGTGGGGAATAGTACAAATAAAGTTGGTAATATTATTAGGAAATGTCATTAAATGTTATGCAATGAGAATTCAAAACTAGTATTATTTTAAAATTTCAATTTATATATTTTTATTGTATACAAGTATATATATTCTAATCTATTTTTCTTTCTGATTTAATATTTTCCAGTAACCCTTGGGTAGGTTAAAATAGAATGTTTATTATGTATATAATCATTAATTTAAATAATATCTAATGTCTAATAGTTATTCACAATTTATGATTTCTATAAAATCTTAGAATGAAAAATCCAGTATTTTTGTGAAGAACAAATTTGTAAATTGAATCTTAGGCTCCATTAAGTCGCATTTATCTAAAACAGAACATGTTACTTAATCATTTCCAATTCCACTAACAAAAATAATTATACTATTGGTATTAATTGATTTTATTTGTCAAAAATGCACATTATATACACACACATTTATCAATATTTTACAATATACAACAGAAAACAAATTTTACATATAAAAAATATTTACAATTTTTCAAAAAGAGTTTTAGCTCCAACCGAGCAGAGTGGTTGGTAAAAAAATGGTAGCCCGCTTATCTCTGGTGATGTTGTATAAGGGCCAGAGTTCCAAATCCACACAATATAGAAATGCTTCATCGTGTAAATATGTAACTCAGTTGTTTGTGGCAAAAGTGTACTCAACTCTCATAACTTTAATTTGTTAAATAAAACTCCAGCTTACATGAGGAAGGAAAACATTATTATGCTATGAATGAATGACTATATAACATATCATATTTATTAGTTGTAGTACTTATAGTAAATACATGTTTTTCAGGTGGCGAGTCTATAGAAGTACAAATGGATGAAAATATTTTTTATTCTGATGATCATCCCCTTGATATAAGAATCCATATATCATGCCATATAGCAAATAGCACATCACATTTTAGAACACAATGAAAAGCCATTATTAAATTTACTTTTTTGGAATATGAAGTTACAAATAACATACACTAGCATTCAATATATAAATATAGACAGCTTATTTTAAATGTACATAATTTGAGTGTGCTACTAATGTATCAAACAAATTGTAAACATTAAATCATACTCTAGCATAAAGCAACATATTTTACAGGAAGTGAAACTGAAATTGTGGTACAAATTTTGATTCTTTGTTGATTTGTTTTTCTGTTTTAAATTAAGACAGACTTAATCAATATTTGTATTTTGGTTGTAGGAAACTGTGGCAGAGGAGCAAGTGCAAGAAATTCCATAGAAAACCAGGGAAACTCTATGCTCTATCCCGCTTACAAAAGCACCTAAAATCAGAAAATCAAAGCGCAAGCCTAATGCTTCTGTTAAAACAGCAGAAGCACTTGCATAAGCCGCCAATGCCAGAAAAGTTACTATGGAAAGGGATTATGAACAAATTGCACAATTTAATGAAGAAGAGCATAGAGCTACCATGACCTATCTAAAAAAGAACACATTTTAAGGATGACGGTCGTAAAGGCAAAATTGGAACATTATAATATGTTAAATAAAAAAATTAAATTAGATTTAGAAAAAAAATTGATCTACTTAATTTTCTTTTTCTTTTTATAAATAAACCCAATAAATGAACATAAATGTTGTATCTGTAATTTAATGCAATGACTTAGAGATTCTTTGAACAAAGGCTCTTTCTGAAGAGTATGTATTTATTTAAAAAAAATGCTCTTACTAACAAAATTATTTACAAAACATTTTTTGTAAATAAATCAATTGAAAAAATTTGCAACAATTGCATTCCTCTTGGCTATTTCAATATGTACTTGGCTCTGGTTTACCATATTATCATCTTGCTGCAGTGGAAGGGAATCCTCATCCTCATAATCACCTAAACTGAGAGCAAGGTTGTGTAGTACAGCTGTCACAACAATAGCTGTTTGTGCAGTCTACGGCGAACATCGGAATGGTGTGTCAATGCAAGAAAATCTTTTTTTCCATACACCATATTGTCACCCTACGACATTTCTTGATCGTGCGTGAGCTGCATTATACCAATGAAATGCATATAGATTTACATAAATAACACTTCTTAAAAAACAAGAAATTTGACTAAAGTACCACAAAATGTTATTTCTTTAAAAAAATAATTTTTTGCATTCTACCACTTTGTGGGACACATAAATGTCTTTTGGCCCACGGGTTGAGCATTCTGTCTATACATTTTTAATGTGTATTTTATTGTGTTTTCTATCTTCATATCTGGAGATTGTCAATTATTTTTAAGATTTTAGTTACATGTATAATCATATTACATACAAAAATGATTTTTTCTGACATAAAACATAAAGCAAAAAATAATCGAAATAGAGGTGTATAAAATTAACATAAGTACCTTACTTGACATGCTCCAACTGGATTAAGAAAAGGTGTCATCAGGTAAGATCGCAGAGGATAGCCACTATCTCCTAATAGGTGGTAACTACTTGGTACTTCCGTTTTTAAATGTGCCCTGAGGTAAGAGTGGTAAAACACTGTAAAGTCAAGTGTACTTCCTGGCCACCGCACAACTATGTTACGTATGGAAAGGTTGGAATCACTCACAGTTTGTACATTTAATGCACAAATTCCTTTATGGCACCTGAATGTCTCTGCTAAGCTTTCTCGAGGGTTTAGGATTTTGATAAGCGAGCAATCCAGAGCACCATAAACGCCAGTTAATTCAAATTCTTTGTAAAATTTTTGACTGATCTGAGAAGTAATGCATAAAGATGTGACTAAACTTGATGACACAAACAGTAAAAACTACATACAACTATCTTTCTTGTTACGTAAACATTACAGTATTTCGATACAATAGGGATAGCCATTTGTGAACTGCATCAGAAACTGATGTGATGAGCACGAGAAAACAAACGCGACACCCATGGTAAATTTTCCAAATCCTTCGGAAACTAATCTACCAGTATAAGTCTATCATAATGACTTCTGATAATTGGTGTAAAATCTATCAGCAAATTTTTTGTGCCATTGTTATTATTAGAATTTTAAAATATTATTGCATACTAACATGAAATCACCATTTATGGTGATATATGTGCAAGCCAGCAACGCTCTACACCCGCCTAAAGGCAAGCATTGCCTCTGTCATGCTTTTTTCCCTACTATTAATAATGGAAAAAAAATTGAATGATAAAATAACTCAAAATATGCATCAAAATTCAGAAGCAGAGATTATTTTACTGGTAGTTCAAAATATTTGACTTGAGTTTCATTTTAAAAAAAGCAAGGAATTCATTTTAAAATATAAATTTGCTTAAGTTAATACACATTCTTAATAATTTTCGGGTTGAGGCCCGTTTTGCCCATGCAGTAATAAAGCCCTGTTAACACGTTACAAAACTCATTACTCTAACGCATAATTTTTCAACGATAACAGCTCTAGAGCAAGAATATATTTCTGGATTTCTTGGACCTTATGAATGCTACGGGGGCACTCTCATTGCATGTATCATTTTCTACTGAGTAATATATATATTTACAAAAAAACCTTTTGCAATAAATGTACATATAGACATTTTTGTCACGAAACAAATTATAAAGTCCCTGAACATGAATAAAACTCACCTGCATCTTTCTCCTTCAGTTTGTGGCAAATAGATACATTGCGATCGTAATTCTGCAAGAACCCTTGTAACATCTGTAATCACTCAGCTCGTGGATGGCTGACTTAGGTTGTGTAAGTTACCAACATTAATTTGACGATTACCGAACGCAAAAAAAAACGAACAGCTGCCAGAATTTTCTCAGCTGCATTCAAAGTATGTTTTTTGCCCAGTAGTAGAATCTAACTTTTTTCGCAGTAATTTTAAAAGTGTTTCGATGGTGCCCTTATAAAATCTGTATCGATGACGGGAATCATCTTCATCCAGTTCATCTAAATCGTTGTTTCTATGTTCAGGAAAGAAAACTGTCCTTCTTTCAATACTTTACAATGTTTCTAATTCCTAAAACAGAAAAGAATGGAAGCGGTCGTCCAGCTTTGTTTACAAACAGATTCACGTGATCGAAATCCGTGAGTTACCCTCCGAAATCGGCGGGTTACCTTTGCATGAATAATCTGTGGATTTGGCGCGATCCGCAATTGATAATAATGATGTTTCGCCAATCTGTGAGTTACCTCCAGTTCTGGGATAACCCGAGGTTAACTCGCGATTGAGAATACCACCGTTAGAAGTTAGTAGTGGGGAGCGGTTAAAATGATTCTTTGTGGCCTTTCCAAACCCATCGATTCCCCATTCGCAAGAGAGTCATTGAAATATGATTAATGTAAGTATCAATGTAGCGGAATGATAAAACACATTCATCATAGGCTACAATCGTGCAACCATCAAATTCCGATATGTTCTGATAACCATTTTTCCTTCTTGTACGACGCATAACATGTTCTTCTCACAACCAACCAACATTTAAATTAAAAACGTTCTGCATAACCTTCATTTTTTTACAGTGTTTATGACGACGTTTACTCTTCATCCATCACTCGATTATGCTAAGATGTTGATCTAATTTTGCATATTGAGCATTTTCCTTTATTTAGAATGTGGCATTTTTTGTCATCTCCTTCATGGTGCCGCAGTTTCTGTAGTCAGTAGTGTATATTTATAAAACCATAAACAGAAATTATTACAGTATGGGTATTACGCATTTAAAAAATGACGAAATAAAAAGAAATTATGAAATATTGTATCTGTGATTGAACAAATCTGAAGTCATAATTATTGTATTAAGAACACGTCTGAAAATTTCTTAATTATTATCCAGAAGCTTTATTTTAACGAAAATACACACATTGCCAATTAAAAAAAATTCCAAATAAAACTTAACTTTTAATTTTGGATCCTTCTTTCTGAATACTTCAAACCTTACATTTACTTCCATGCGTGAGAAATTTCGTTGTGATAAAAGCTATAGCATGAAGAAACTGAACAAAATAAATAAATTAAACGTAATAATGAAATTCAACTGTGAAGAGAAAATTTCCTAAATTACAAAGGAGGAACCAAGTTAGGTTACACTACCCCCGAAAAAAAAATTGTTCGAAGAAAATTTGCTTAAGGCATTAATTATAAAATAATACACAAATTTAAAAGAAGAAATATTTACTTGGAATGTTCTTATTTAAATTAAGGCTTTACTGTGTTAATGAATTAAACCTGAACATAAAAGCAGTGTTTTTATTGCTTTATTTTTAAGAATACGGATGGGGAAAGGGATATATAATAATATAAGCAATACGCTTAATAAGAGCAGAGACGTAGTATCAATAGCCTTACAGGCCTGCTCCATCTGATGACACATAGCTGGGGAAGGTGTTATATCTTTTTTCCTGGTGTTATTTTTGTTAAATAAAGGGTTTTCGGGTTTAAAGTTTCCAAAAATATTGACTTATTATTACGGAATTCCCCATCAGACTGTAATAAATGGTTCATCCATGGACTGGAAAACCCTCCGAGATGTTTTTGAGTCTTGTCTAATCGGCTGTAAGTGCTCGCATTATTTGGCAAAAGCAGGCGATAAATTGTTAATAATGTCTTCATTAATAAAGATGTCGATGCCACAGTAAAAAAGATGCAGTGCGTACTTTGGTTAAGGAATTTAAATCAGTCTGGCGTGTACAGCGATGTGTTCGAACAAAATGGAATGTCGTTACTGGCTTGCCTAATAGACTTATCAGGACTTCTAAAGTATGAATCACGCACACGGTCAACAGTGTCTTCTATCACGAAAACTTCAGGATACTTACCACTTGGAGGTATAACGAAGTTCCCGTCTCCTTGAGAGTTCTTTCCCATTGTGGGATAGATTTTCATGTTGGAGGGTCGACATTCTGTTCTGTTCGAACACGTCGGTACACACTCGAGACTGATTTAAATTCCGTTAACCAAAGAATGCACTGCAACTTTTACTGTGGCACTCATATCTGTACTATTTAAGTCAGTGTAAAAAGTTTATCGTTTGCGATTGCCGAATAATGCGTGAACCTGCGGCCGATCGGACTACACCCACTAAAAAATGTCGGTTGGTTTTCCAATCCATGAATGAGCAGTTTGTTACATTCTGATGGGTAGTTCCGTAATAGTAAATCATTACTTTTATATACTCTAAGCACGGACACCCTGTACTCACACAAACAAGAGGGTCTGCAGTAGCCTAGTGGTTATCTTCATGGACTGGCGACTGGAGTGTCTCGGGTTCGAGTCCTGGTGCCTCTAAGAAGCTTTCATGTAGGGGGGCCAATGCACGTTAAACCTGTGGAGGCTCAATATCCTCCCGTAAGCGTGGTGTGATAGCTAGAAGATAGGGTGTCAGTTCTGGTGTCGTCCTGACCATTTGACTATGGTTCAAAATTACAACCTCCGTCACCAATATCCCTCGTGTTGCTTTATAGAGTACGTCATTAATAAATATCACTCTTACCAACTAGAGTTTAGAGCAGCATTCCTCAAACTGTGGGGCGCGTCCCTTTAGAGGGGCGTAATAACTCTAGGTGAGAGGCGCGAGCATGTCGAAAACAAAAGACTATTTAAAAAATGTATTAATTTGCTGAAAGAAAGCAAAACAAATTTCGTTCTGACATGATAAAAAATAATATATACATTTGCACTGACATAATACACTTATAAATGTATCAGTACTGCACAATGTATTTGATGACTAATTTAACGATAGTAAGTTAAAAACAAGTTTAATAATTACCAATGACTCCATGTGCTTGTCATATATAATATTATACAAAAAATTTAATACATATCTTGATAATTTGAATCCTTGTAATTTTTTTGTAAGGTTTATAAAATTAAAGTCGTTATGTAGAGCTTTATATCGTTAAAGTATATTATTACTAAATTCAATACATTGTAATTGTACGGTGCTGTGAAGCGACAAACATTATGATTGAAAATTGGGTCGCGAATATTGAAACTTGAGAATCACTGACTTAAAATGTTTTTTCTGCTTCGTGGACTTCCTCTTTCGAATAGTTTTGAACTAAAAATAAATGACTATGTCGCGAAATTTAAACACAAGCAACCAATTCCTCCTACATTAATACCAATTTGAGTAATTTAATCCCCTTACAGATTTAGAATGCCTCAGCTCCTTTATCCTTGCAGTGATGCGTTGTACATTCTGGTTTTGAATATAAATGAAATCAACTTCTAATAAAAATATTTAGCCGAGCAAATTTGTTGCATATTTTTTAAGCATTACTAGTACATAATGTATATATGTATATAGATTAAAATGAATGATTTTTTTGTATATCTCTTATGCCTTTCTAAGTCATTCATCTGATTGCGATGATACTTTGGGGAATGGTTGGAAACATGCCTTCGAGAGAGAAGGTTTCTGAGTTAGTAAAACTACTTTCCGATAGATGCTCCAGTGGTATTGCAAGGTTTAAGGACGTTATGTATAAATATATTCCCGTTTTGTGACTATTAGCCCTCTACAGACGTAAAAGATAGCAGGCATGCTCTTTTCATGGAGTAGAGATCCGCTATGAAAGGGTTTGCCCAAATCAACCCCTTAAGGTTTTGTAAAGGATTAACCTTCAACTTCGCACTGTTTCATTTCTGCAACATATGATTTATTTTAATTTAACAGACTCAATATTTTTTATTTACCTACAAATTACTTATCTGATAAAAAAAAATTACTGCAACGAAATACATGTTAATTTTGTCACTAGAAGAAAGTACATTTTTTCCAGAAATCACTACAATTATAAAAATCTCTGATGCCTCAAGAACTGTGTTTTGGCTATAAAAAGAATCCATTATATTTTATGCTTCCTCTTGTTTATTGACGAAATAAATTACCAGGTATGAAATTTAAACATTTTCTGATGATAATAAAATCCTCATGTAAAAAGAAAGTTTTGTAATTTACAGCACTACTGCGCAATGTTGCACTTCTACAAAAAACAAAAAAAATGACTGAAATTCAATTTAAAACTGCTCAGTTTTTTTTTTTCATATTTTTCCCTTTTATTATTACTTGAGAACTAGCTGATATAATTTATTCATAGAAATTTTAAAAATATCGAAGTTAAGTGTTAAATGCCGTTATAGATACATATTCACGTTTTTTTTAACTATTAGACCTGCAGATTTGAAATGTGGCTGGGAGTAGAGAAACGCTACAAAAGAGGCTTTTACGGAAATTGAACCCCCAATGGGGTTTCGAGAGCTATAATGGTTGTTATTGATAAACGATAATTCCGTTTTCCAAATTATTAAACCTAGACTTGAAATTTAGCTGGCATGCTTCTTCAATGGAGTAGAAATTCTATAAGAGAAGGTTTTGCGAAAATTGTTATCAAACAGAATGCGAGGGCGTATATATATATATATATATATATATATATATATATATATGAGAGTCTAACCAAAATATCCCAATAAAAAGTTACTCTTCAGATAGCGGGATGATCTTGGTGAGGTATCTATGGTTTTTAAGAATTTATGGGTTAATTTTGAATAAATCGAATCAAAATAAAGAAAATGAAGATGCTTCTTGAAAGTAAAAGGATTTATTACAAGTTATAGGGAAAAGATTACATGGGGAGCATTTAAAGGGCAATAGGAATTAAAACATGCAGATATTAAATAAAAAGAAAGTTAGATTATACCTTCTAGGAGGAAGTTAGGAATATAGAAAAGCCTCATTTATTACGTGACTGAAAAGCCTGGTTAGCGAGCGAGTGCAAATGCGCAATAGTGCTACGTCTTCTTTCGACGATAGGTAGTAGGTCTGTGCCGTAATATTATTTCTGCAGCATCTCGCAAGCCCGCCCGATGCCGTTGATCTGTGGAATGCGGTTTTAATTAAAGATACAATCTTCTGGAAAGGGATATAATCAAACCTTTTACAAAGATAGTTAAACGGAATGTCCTACTTATATAAATATTCTTTCATGAATAACTCAAGATATGCACAAACTTGAAATTTTGAAAACATATAACTTTTGTTGAGCGGAAATCTCTGATAAGATGAGTGCGTTACCAGGAGCATTATATATATATATATATATAAAATTCGTTGATTCCAACTATTAGAATTACTGATTTTCAGCTATAATAAAACCCTTTTCTCATTGTTAAATTTGCAATTCACTTAACTTTGACACGTAAAAAAAAATTTGTACTTTCTTCAACCTCTATCGTTTTATTTATTCATTCCGGCGTGCAAAGAGCGGGTAATCCAGCTCGTGATTATATATATAAATATATACAAATTAGTAGTCTCTTAGGATTTAATAATTATTTCTCAATTTAAAATATTCTGATGCAAAATGTTTTGTTTTATTATTAAGGATTCAGACAAGTATCTCAACTGAAACATCGTCAAAAGAAGGTTAAGGTATCCGACTACGTTCGGAACCGTGATTTTGCAAAAGCGTATAAATGGATAATATTTATGAAATTTAGTGTCACTTAAATTACAAAATGTATATAAAACAGTTTTAAGAATAGTATTACAATAAAAAATTATTCACAACTACAATAATTCAATTAAAAATTAACTTAGAATAACCTTTTTTTCAAAATGTTTTCCTTTTGTGAAAATTACTTCTATTATAGTAATATTTTGCCTGTATATAGTTCAGATCTCTGCACAGAGGCTCAACTAGAATTTTTGAAAAATATAAATTACAAGTGGGTATATCCCAGATTTACGACACAACAGAGGGGAGAAATTTTAAGAAAAAAACGCCGATAATTATTTCAAATGGTTGTAACTCTAAAAATAATGTGAATTTTTCAAATATCACATAGTTGAGCCTCTGTACAGAGGTCTAAGCTATATACAGGAAAAATATTACTATAATATAAGCATTTTTCACGAAAGGAGAACATTTTGAAAAAGGTTATTCTAAGTTAATTTTTAGCGGAAATATATATTGTATTTAAATAAAACTTTTTTGTCAAGATTTCCTTAAAACAATTTTATAGATGTATTCTAATCTAATTCATACTAAATATCATGGAAATTATATATTTATGCGCCTTTTTAAAATCAAGGTTCCGAACGTAGTCGGATACCTTAAAGTCACATGATAGGTATTGTTAAACTCTGCTCGTGACCGCCTTTCGTCCTTGCCATTCTAGAGATTTTTAGAAAGATTTTAATCTTGTTACGCCAAAAAGAAGTATAACTTAATACGTGCGTACATAAGTACACAAACATTTTTTTTAATAATATTTATATATTTTCGACTTTTCGATATACTCGCGCCTCCCTTGTAGGGTTATCACTCCCACTAGAGGGTCACGCCTCACACAGTTTGAGAAAAACTGTATTAGAGATATAAATTTTAAAAGTCCTTAGTATATAAAATTTGCAAAATAAAGTAATTATATCGGTCATCCCGAAAGGAATTTTTTTTCAAAATGATTTAGATGAAAAATAAATTGTGAATCAAAAGTAAAACTAGGTTTAAAGATGATAATTATGTGTTTGTGCACTTAAAACTTAATTGCATTAAGTTTAATACTTATAAATTAATTTTACCACTTTGCATTAAATATAGCAGCGTATAAATTTCAATGCATTTCGTGTCCTATGAGCATTTGTCTATTTTTTCAATTTGAGTTGTACGTTGGACAAAGCGTTTCTGTTGAACGCTGGATTTATATAAGTAGATTTAGAAGCTTTCATTTGTCTTGTGGTAGCTGCGGTTATTAGCTTTTTAAACCCATTATTTCATTCGTCTATAATTTCATATTTATGGTTCGGCTGATTAGATGTAACTTTTTTACCCTGTTTTATGAAGAATTTTCAGTAAATTTTTCCCTTTCAAAATAACGTTTTTCCATTCCTTGTTCTGAGGTTGGCGAAAGCCTAATTGTCAAGTTAAAAGATATGTTCCTGATATGTCGAGTTGAATCCAAGTACTGTTGAAGAACCACCGTACAGAGGGGACGCATGCATGTTAAATATATCGAGATTAAGACTTTCAACCACTGGTGTGGTGTGAAAGTTAGGAGATAAGTTGTGCTAGTTCAGGTGTCAACCTGGTCATTTGACCTTGATTCAAAAATAGGAGGTCCATCATCAACATCCCTCGTGTAACTTAATAGTGCAACGTTAATAACTTATCCATGGCTTATATCATTCCAGAATTATGTGATCAATAATTAAAGTCTCTTTTGTGTTGATATTGTTTAGCAATCAACATTGTCCGCGATAAGCTCTTCCTTCATATTATTACGAAAAAATTGGGATATTCATCTGGGTTTAAATTTAACATAAATTTCAAACACCTGAGTAAATCCTCATTACTCTAGTGGTAATGGTCTCATACCCGTATCTATTGCATAAGGTGTTCGAGCCCTAGTTCTGTTAAGCAACCGCTGTGTAGAAGAGCGGATGCACGATAAAACTGTACAGGTCCTCCTATGGATGTGGTAGGGAAGTTTGGAGAGGATGTGCCAACTCAGTTGTAGTCTGTGTCCTTTAACAAGTCGTTCCTCGCGCGAAAAAAAAGAACGGGATTTTACCCGTAAGGTATTTCATACCCAAGGGTGTTTACATTCTGTTTTTACCATAAAATCTGTATGCAAAGTTAAAAAAAAAGAAGAAAAGTAGGAAATGCGATATGTTAATTATACATTTAACATGTACATTTTTTTTTCTGCTCATTTTATTTGGAAATACATTTCAGAGATTGTACACATCTTTAGTCCTTATCGTGGTTGAGAACAATGTTTTCACTGGATCTTATTATTTTCTTAAAATTTCGTAGAAGCATTGCTTATTGGTTTCTACATTATTTGAATTCTCCTGCATATGGAAATAAAAAAAAAAAAAAACTTTATAGAGTCAGCATCTGGTACGGTTTTTAGCAGGTAGTTTCTGAGTACAGAACAAAATTTCCGATTTTAATATCACAATCTTCAATAGAACATTAATAATGGCATAGGTTAACCCTGACATTTTTTAGCCGTTGAATATGATGTAGCTATTTTTTCAACGACGATAATTGTTCCATGCGTTTGATTTTAGAAAATATTTCTGTATTTCAGATTTCATCCAAATCTGATGGGGAAGGTACTGGAGATGATTGTATCACCACTATATATTGTTGAAAGTAGAAGACAATTTCAACTTGTCTTGGGTGAACATAAAGCAATTTTTGTATCTTTCTAAAACTAAACACATAGGAGTAAACTTCTTTATTCTGTAAACTGAAAAATATTGTAATTTCTTTTTATACTTTCTTTTATTGTTCCATCTGTTATTCTTTTTCAAAAGTGCATCTGAAAGCAGGTAAGATGTGTACTAGTGTCTCATTTAAATTACGTTCTCTCCATAAAGGTTACTTCGTCTCTACATATAAAATATTTTTTTTTTCAAAAGTGTCTTTCTTTTCTAAGTCTGTATCGATTTCAGTAGATGAATCATACTATTCATTGTTTGATTTTTCCTCATCAGGACCCAAGGATACTTTCTTCTTCCAAAAATACTATTATAGTATATTTGTTAAATATTGTATCTATTAAATTACTTACATATCAAACATTTCTTCATCATAACTACAATAATGCGCTCTAGCATTAGAAAGATTTAAAAATGATCTCATGCATTCAGAAGTGTAACGGCAATTCACGCATAGAGTATGACATACCCAATGAGCCTGTATCCAAAAATATATATTTAGAATTCGCCTACAAGCTAAGGTCCCTCAAAGGATTATGACCTTATAGTCAGCTACAACAATAACAACTTATTTTCCAAAAAAAAAAAAAAGGTTTAGAAGGAGTTTTGAAAAATATTAGGCGGATAATGAAAGACTAAACACAATTAATCGTAAGTGCATAGATAAATTGTGTTTTGTTCTAAATTATTTTTTACCAAAGAAAACATGACCTTAAGTTTTCCATTTGTAATAATATTGTATATGATCATTAATTGTGTTGAATAACATTTAATTACATTAGAGATGTTTCAATGGTTAAACAAATGAAAAACGTTCTTATCAAACAAAAAGAAATTGCTAATCTATTATCAAAATTGCGTTTTTTATATACATACAGGCTAATTTACACCATAATAAATATATGTTTGACACTGAAAGCTTCTTCACTGTAACAAATTTACGGTATGATATCAGCAAAATATAGTGGAATAAATAGATTCAAAGAACCGAGCACCGTAGCAAAAATTTGGAACTACAGGATTTTACTGGTAGTCTTTTTTTTTAAAATATCAAACATTTATTACCACAACAAGAAATTTATATATACATCATGATGTAGAGTTTCGATGTATCTAAGTTGTTTTTTTTTTCATAGTATTATTTTTTGACCACGGTAGCTTAGCGAACATGGACATTTACTCGTACCTGGCGTGTAAGGAGCTCGAACTAGGGTTTCTTTCCCGAGAATTAATAAGATTTCTGTACTTTTTCTATTCCCGGGAATTATACTCTGTTCCCGTTACATTATAAGTAAGTATTAATTTTGGAATTTATATGTATCCTTATTAGTTTACTGATAGTAAACAAACAAAATATTATTGGATATCATAAAATATAAAATACACATTTACACTGATATAATATACTTATATATGTATTAGTACATTACAATGTAAATTTTATTATTTATTTAACAATACTAAGTTAAGAACAGGTTTGATAATCATCAATGGCCCCATGGGCTTCTATTAACATTTATCTTGATAATTTTTTGTACGGTTAATAATTTATTCCTTAACTGCCGAATAAAATTTACGCGATTCACTCCCCAATGGTACCGTTTTCTACGTAGACGAGCGTATTTTGATGTTTTTTTGAGGCGGAGGAAAGAAATAAATAAGTTAATCCTCTAAAATAATTAAATCCTTCACAAACACTTTCAACGTCCATTTATTGCATTCTAAAGCCCTTGGAATAATTTTATGGAAAAAAAACATAAAAGTTCGTACTTCAGAAAGACGTATATATACGTCCAGAAAATTAATGCTTTGGCTGAGCGAGACGTTTATATACGTCGGTGGAACATAAGAGGTTTAAGTCGTATTGTAGTTTTAGTGTCAAAGTATAGTATAATTGAATTCATACATTGTTATTGTATGGAGGGGAGCACGATGAAAAAGGTGATTGAATTGTGGGTCACGTATATTGAACATTTTAGAAGCACTGATGTAGTTTGGAAGTTAGGAGAGAATGGCGTCAGGTAAGGGGTCATACTCGTCACTGAACCATGGTTCGAAATTACATAGTCTGTTTCCAATAGCCCTTGGGCAACTTTATTGTGCTATGTAAATGTAACTATCAGTCGTAATATGATTTTACTTAACATATCAGAAAATATAGAATTAATATCCTTTGGTAAGATTTGTGAAATATTTTAATAAGTTCTATTTGATGATAACGTACAGAAGTTTTTTTTTTTTCTTTTCTAAAGGGTTTACAGTAGGAAAAATATTACGTCAAAAGTAGACCTAGGTTTGAAGTTGATAATTTATATTTATACAATAAAATATCTTAATGAATAGCATTAAGTTTTAAAACTTAAAAAATAAATTACCACTTTTTATTTAATGAAGCAACCAATAAATTTTTAACGCATCTTGTACTTCACTAACTACAGTAACATCTTTTCTGTCTATTGAAAAAAGCGTTTCTGTAGAGCGCTGAAATTGTAAATGTGAAGATTAACCCGCCTTTTTTTTCTCGTATGTTTAATAAAATTTTTTTGTGTATATGAACTGAACTTTAAAAATCTCTTTTGTTTCAAATCTATTGTGCTTGCAGTACTAAGTGTTTCTTTGTATTAAACTGTACTTTGTCTGCATATAAAGGGAAATATTTGGAAAAATTTTACACTGCTTCGTATTCTCTTTCTTTCGTAGCTTATTGCAGTTCAGTGTTGGATGATCAATCATTAAAAAGCCTTTCGCGGTACTAAGTTTTCTGAAACTTCATTATACTACAAATAAGTCTCTTTTTTCCTTCATAGGATTAATACGAAAACAGTGTGACAATCCTGTGGTTTGAAAGTCAGAGTAAAATTCATACACCAGCGCTTTGCACTAGTTTTCTTGATCGTGGACTTATATTTGTTATATCAGTGAGTGGAAAATACTGTAGAAAAGCGGCTGCATGTTAAATCTATCGGAGTTTGATATCCACCACTGACGTGGTGTGTAAGTTTTGAGAGCGAATTCCAGTTTAGGTTTCGTGGTCTTCATTTAACTATTGATCAAAATTACGAGGTTCGTCACCATGAGTCTTGTGCTGCTTTATACTAAATTAAGTGGCGCAGCAACAGCCCATAGTAAGCCAATGTCTACTGTGCGCATTTTAGTTTTTATGACCTTGGACGCTGAAGTGCATGAGCATATGGTCCAGCAGGGGATAAGTTTGGCCCAACGCCCGGGGGCGCCCCCCCCCAGTTTCTAGTTCTCAAGCAAATTTGGCCCTTATTTATCAAAACTCACTGAACGGATGAAAGCCTCAGTCGACCTTGCGCAATCCCAGAGGGGAATAGGGTTGAGCCCCGTAACGGTGACATGGAAGCCCAATAAGATAACAAATAGTTTAATAGTGTGACAAAGACTCACTTGATATGCACCAGAATTTTGAAAAAAAAATATGTACTGTAAAATCTTGCGCATAACGCGCAAAGGTGTATAACGGCACCTCTACTTTGAAACTGTATTATTTTAAGTTTTAGGTATATTCGCTGTATAACGCACACCTCCTATTTTATGAAGAAATCTAAAATGTACATGTTATTTTCTCTTATGTTTTGAAGTCGTTTATTTGAGGTATTATCCCAAGTTTTTGAAAAATAGTATACTTCTAGAACTACAACATAAGGAATTTCGTTTCCTTCAAATAAACAACATTTTTATCTATTAATTGTTTTTATGCTCATCTCAATTTTTTTATTTTTAAAGCTCTCATATATTTTTATACCCGGCGTATAACGCGCAACCGTATGTTTTGATCTTATTTTTTGGGTTAAAAGTGCACGTTATACGCCGCATTTTACGGTAGTTATTACTAATCGCCTTAAAAGACCTAACCACTTATAGCAAGTTGATGCGAAATTTTCATTCTATTTTTTGATAAAACGCTATGTTTATTATTTTTTTATAATCAGCAACACAAAATTTCGTTCGTAATTTTGAGTAAAAGTGTACCTTTTAAATAGGTTTGAAATAAATTTAATTTTCCGAGGATGTGTAATTTAGGATTTCACTTTTTATTTCGTAACTTTTTAGGTAAAAGAATATGCATGCTTAAAGAATACGTACAAAATTATTGAAAGTATAATTTTTATAATACGGTTTAAATCACGGAAGGATTTTTTTTTTTAAAATGGTTTAGATGAAAAATAAATTGTGAATCAAAAGTAAAACTAGGTTTGAAGTTGATAATTTATGTTTGAGCACTTAAAATTTAATTACAGTAAGTTTAATACTTAGCAATTAAATTTACCACTTTGCATTAAATAAAGCAGCGTATAAATTTTAATGCAATTTGTGTCCTATGAGCATTTGTCTTTTTTTTTAATTTGAGCTGTGTGTTGGACAAAGTGTTTCTGTAGAACGCGGGTTTTATAAAAGTAGATTTAGAAGCTTTCATTTGTCTTGTGGTATAGCTGCGGTTATTAGCTCTTTTAACCCATTATTTCATTCGTCTATTATTTCATATCTATGTTTCGGCTGGTTAGGTGTAACATTTTTACCCAGTTTTATGAAGAATTTTCAGGAAATTTTTACCTTTTCAAAATAACGGGTTTTTTTCCAGTCAATGTTTTGAGGGTGGTGAAAGACTAATTGTCAAGTTAACAGACATGTTCCGGACATGTCATTAGTTCGATCCAAGTACCGTTGAAGAACCACCGTACAGAGGGAACGCATGCGTATTAAATATATCGAGATTCAGACTTTCAACCACTGGTGTGGTGTGAAAGTTAGGATAAGTTGTATCAGTTCAGGTGTCAACCTGGTCATTTGACCTTGATTCAAAAATAGGTAAATCATCAACATCCCTCGAGTAACTGAATAGTGCAACTATCAAAATCGCTTATTCGTGGCTTATAAAATTTCAGAATTATGTGTTCAATAATTAAAATATATTTTGTGTTGATATTGTTTAGCAAACAAAGGTGTCCGCGATAAGCTCTTCTTTCATATTATTAAGAAAAAATTCAGATATTCCACTGGATTTAAATTTAACATAAATTTCAAACACCTGAGTAAATCCTCATTACTGTAGTGGTAATGGTCTCATACCCGTATCTATTGTATAAGGTGTTCGAGCCCTAGTTCTGTTAAACAACCACTGTGTAGAAGGGCGGATGCACGTTAAAACTGTACAGGTCTTCCTATAGATGTGGTGGGGAAGTTTGGAGAGGGTGTGCCAACTCAGTTGTAGTCTGTGTCATTTAACAAGACTTTAATCAAGCGAAAAAAAAGAACGGGATTTTACCCGTAAGGTATTTCATACCCAAGGGTGTTTACATTCTGTTTTTACCAAAACATTTGTATACAAAGTTGGAAAAAAGAAGAAAAGTAGGAAATGCAATATGTTAATTACACATTTCACATGTAAATTTTATTTTTCTACTCATTTTATTTGGGACTTCATTTCAGAGTTTACACACTTCTTTAGTCCTCGTCGTGAGTGAGTACAATATTTTCAATACATTTTATTAATATTTTCTTAAAATATCGTAGAAGCATTGCTTATTGGTTTCTACATTATTTGAATTCTCCTGCATATGGAAATAAAAAATAACTTTAAAAAATCAACATCTGGTTCGGTGTTTAGCAGGTGGTTTCTGTGTACAGAACAAAATAATTTCCGCATTTAATATCACAATCCCCAATAAAACAAAAAATATTGGCATACGGTAACATTTTCATTTTTTATCCATTGAATATGATGTTGCTATTTTGTCAACGACGATAATTGCTCTATCCGTTTGATTTTTGAAAATATTATTGTATTTCAGATTTCAAGCAAATCTGATGGGGAAGGTACTGCAGATGATTGTACCACCACTGTGTATTATTGAATATAGAAGACAATTTCAACTTGTCTTGGGTGTGTACATGAAGCAATTGTTGTATCTTTTTAAAACTAAACACTTAGGAGTAAACTTCTGTATTCTGTAAGTTGAAAATTTTATAATTTTTTTTATACTTTCTTTAATTATTCCATCTACAGCAGTGATTCTCAAACTTTCAATATACGCAACCCACTATTCAATCATCATTTTCATCGCGCCCCCTCTCCCTACAATTACAATATATTGAATTCAATAATACTATACTGTGACACTAAATCTACAATACGACTTTAATATCTTATGTACCCCACCGACGTATATATGAACGTCTTTTTTTAACCAAAGTATTAATTTTCTGGACGTATATATACGTCTTTCCGAAGTACGATCATTCCTGTTCAGTGCGACCCATAATAGTATTCAGAGGGCTTTAGAATGCAATAACAGACATTGACAGTGTTTGCGAAGGATTTACTTATTTCAGAGGATTTTTGCTTATTTATTTCTTTTCTCCTCCCCCTCCCCCGCAAAAAAAACATCAAAATACGCTCGTCTACGTGGAAAACGATGGCATTAGGGAGCGAATTGCGTAACTTTTAAAAGGCAGTTAAGGCATTAATTATATAAACCATACAAATTATCAAGATAAGTGTTATTACAAGCCCATGGGGTCAATGATAATTATCGAACTTGTTCTTAACTTAGTATTGATAAATTAATAATAAAATATTTATTGTACAGTATTGATACATTTATAAGTGTATTATATGAGTGTATATATGTATTCTATGTTTTATTACATCAATAAGTATTGTGTTTGTTTACTTTCAGTAAATTAATAATTTTTTAAATAATCTTTTGTTTTCGACTTTTCAATATGCTCACGCCCCCTTTTATAGTTATCATGCCCCCAAGGGGGCGTGCCCCACAGTTTGAGAAACACTGATTTAGAGTTATTTCCATTTTCAAAAGTGCATCTGAAAGCTGGTAAAATGTGTACTAGTAACTCCTTTAAAATTACGTTTTCCCCCTAAATGTTACTTCGTCTCTACATATAAAGTATTTTTTTTCAAAACTGTCTCCCTCTTCTAAGTCTGTATCGATTTCAGTATAGGAATCATACTCTTCATTATTTGATTCTTCCTCATCAGGACCGCAAAGATACTTTCTTCTTCCAAAAATACTGTTACACTATATTTGCTAAGTACTGTATATATTAAATTACTTTCAAATCAAACATTTCTTCATCATAACTACAATAATTTGCTCTACCAATAAAAATATTTAAAAATGATATCATGCATTCAGAACTGTAACGGCAATTCACGCACAGAGTATGTATACCCAAAGAGACTGTATCCAAAAATACATATGTAGAATTAACCTACAAGCTAAGGTCCCTCAAAGGATTATGTCCTTATAATCAGCTAAAACAGTAGCAACTTATTTTCGAAAAAAAAAAAAGGTTTAGAAGGAGTATTGAAAAATGTTAGGCGGTAAATATAATGAAAGACTTCACACACTTATTCGTAGGTGCATAGATAAATTATGTTTCGTTCTGAATTATTTTTTACCGAAAAAAACATGACCTTAAGTTTTCTATTTCTATTAATATTGTATAAGGGCATTAATTGTAGAATAACATGCAATTGCATTAGAGATGTTTTAGTGTTTAAAGAAATGAAAAATGTTCTTATAAAACAAAAAGAAATTGCTTATCTATTATCAAAAATGCGTTTTTTATATACATACACAGGCTAATTTACGACATATTAAATATGTGTTTGACACTAAAAGCCTCTTCATTGTAAGAAATTTACAGTATGATAGCAATAATAAATAGTAGAATAAGTAGACTCAAAGAACCAAGAAGCGTAGCAAAAAAATTTGAAACAACAGGATTCTACTGGTAGTTTTTTTTAAAATATGAAACATTTATATTACTATAACAGGAAATTTATATGAGCATCATGAATAGTTCCGATAAATCCAAATTGTTTTTTTCGTATAGTATATTTTTTGACCACAGTAGCTCAGCGGACTAGGTCATCTACTCGTACCTGGATTGTAAGGAGCTCAAACTAGGGTTTCTTTCTTTTCCTCGAATTAATAAGATTTCTGTACTTTTCTATTCCCGGGAATTGTACTTCGTTCTCGTTGCATTATATAAATGAGTATTAATTTTGGAATTTATATGTAGCCTTATATTTAGTATAAGTATTATTGATTTTATTTAAAAAACTTGTTTTTAAATATTTTGAAATTTTGATGTGTTTCCAGGAATCCCTAACGATTAGATTTTGGTATTTCCCGGGCATTCCCTGGAATGGAAAAAGCCTTGAAATCAGAAGCCCTAAATCGAACCTAGTACCGCTGAAGACACGGCTTGCATAGGGAATAGATACGCGTTACATATGTCAAATCTTGAGCATCCTCTCGTTGATGTAGTGC
>BMAV01008739.1:0-25237 GCA_019973955.1 Trichonephila inaurata madagascariensis | reverse complement strand
AGGTTTGGCGCAGTCAAGGTCAAGGACAACACCTACGATGGTTTCCCCACTCTCCTTAGTTCAATACCACATCTAAGTGTGGAATTCGGACCATGACAGTTTTAACGTTCATCAGCCCCTCACCACTGTTTTTTTTTTGGTACCAGAACTTGAACTCACAAATTTGAAACCACAACCACTAAGCTGCCGCAATCACATTTCTTCAGTTAGGAAAATGCTTCACAATCAATATTACATTTCGTCTTATCTATCGTATGCAGAGCAGAATATCTAATAATACTACTAATTTTTATCTAAGTTAATGTATTTTTTCGGGGATAAAATGTGGTCCATATTGGGGTTCATACTTACTCTCCTATACCATAATGCTAAATGAGCTTGCATTTCACGTGTAATAAGGGAAAAGTTATTTATTTATAGAATATTTTGAAATTTTAAGTATGTAATTTTATAAACAAATGTGTAAATTACAACATTGCTAATTTTCCTTAAAACTGAGACTTTTTTTGGTCTGAAAATGTGTTCCTCATTTAGTTCAAACTCTTACATTTGGCGAATACACTTTAAATCGTATATTGGTATTAATTAAAAATATTTTTCGGACAGCAAAATATTCGGCAATTTCAAGCTAACCGTAGTGGAAATGGTGAAAGTTTGGAATCCGCTATTTCTCTCTCTGGACCAGAATCGAGGTCTGATCCACAGGTTTTAGATCATACTGATGGCAGTGCTGGATCTTCCTTCATTGTCATCCTGGACAGGCGTGAAGGTAATGATGGATCAAATTCAGAAGCTTGTATTCCAAGAATCTTAGCTCATGATGAAGAAAATCTGTCAATTATTGAAGAAGATGAGTCTTCTGAGGTAAGTTCTAATTTATTTGAAGTCCTTTGCTTTGAATATTATATGGAATTTTTTTATAATCACAGGATATTCATGTTAACAAATATGTTAAATTTTGATACTTTACATGTATATTACTTGTTAAAAATACGATGTATCAAAATCACTGTATTGTAATTTGTAAAAAATGACACTTTCTTCAAAAAAAGTAATTCAAAATGAAAATGTGCAAGTCAAATTTTATATAGTTACTGAAAACTCATTATTCATTGCTAAGGTAATCATAATAAGAATCATTAATTAATTCAACTGTTTAATGTTAAATAAATATTATATATGTTTTCACTAAAAATATTTTGAATTAATGTATTTTAAACAAATAATTGTTCCTAGCTAGTTGACAAAAAATAAAATTATATTCTTATTTTTACATGGAAAACTTTATGTATTCTTATACAACAGTTATTTGAATTAAAAATTCTGATGAAAAGTTTATCAACTTTTTTGTTTCATAAAATTTTTTTAAAAATATTATGATATTCCTGTGAAATATAATTTTTAAAAGTTAACACACATTTAATTCTGAATTCTTATCCTGCTATAGTCAGAAGGATAGTTTATTTCATTTTTATTTGTCAATAGCATTTTCCCTCCATTTTGTGTTTGTTCATTACAAATGAAATATCTGAAAAAATGACCATCACACTGCAATTGTAAAAACTGAAATTTACAATGCCTAATCTATATTTAATTTATTCTCCTCTGGTTTGACACAATTACCATTTGTCTATCAAAGTTTTAAGTCTGAAATTAAAAGTAACTTATGGCTGAAAAAAACAGAAGTTACCTGTTATAAAGTGTGCTTTCATATCTTGCATGAATTGCATCTTAGAGTGAATATTAAATGGGTGACAAAACACCTGTAGAATTTCTGTATAGTTTGTTAAAGAAAAATAAGGTATGTAGGTTGTGTTGACATTCTTTCAAAAACAACGGGCGTATGAGATATCAAAAGTGTGTTGTTTACTGTGACAAAAAAAGGTTTTCTTGAGTTTTGATCTTTGCAAAATCATTAATAACATCATGTCATTTAATTTTATGGCAATATCATTTTGAGTGCATACAACTTTTCATTTTCCTTGAGCATCTCTATTTTAGTCTTTACACTTTTAAAAAGACAAATGATTTCTCTCATGACTTAGGGCAATGCTTCAATGATTTTATTTTATTTTTGCCCCCAATTTTTCACCCAAATCTTGAATTGAATGCCCTAGGCACGTGCCTAGACTGAAAAGCAGCCCTGGCAACAATGTTGTTCTTTCTTAACAAAGAACTTATTCTGTCTTACAAAAAGCATCACCTTTTGAAAGTATGGAGATGTTTTGGAATGCTATTCAGAAGGATGTACTTTGTTAACCACATTGTGCAGTTTGTAATTGTCATATAAAATCCAATTTTTTGTGTGAAACTTGTATGAAGTTGTTTTTGTTCATGCATACCAACTAACAATGCACAGCAGCCAAACACTTGTTTACTGGCTATTCTTGATTATTCAGGAAAGATTAAAGCTATTCATGAATTATAAGTATCTGAAACGAAAGCTCACATCTGAACCATCCATTTTTTATCCATTCTTTGTATTGTAAGATATTCACTGTATATATATATATATTTATATATGTATGTAATGAGAAAAAAAAACTTATTGTGACATAATTTGTCGTGGCAAGTGGTTGATTTTAACATGGCGAACCAAAGGTAGGGTGTGGCCGGTGGTGTGTGAATGATACTGTATTATCGAAGAAGCAGGAATCTTAAAAGGATTAACTCCAATTTATTGCACTTCTTGAAACATGTAGCATATTACAAATATAAAGATTGGACGGTACATCACAGACAAGGGCAATCACAAAAACTGACAAAGCGTGGCAGCGGGCTAACTACATGATTGCAGAGAGTCGAGAGCAGAAGAGAGAGAGCATGCGCATTCAGATCTCAGTATTTATGGGCAACAGGACGTCACTTGATTTTAGGAGGTGGATGGAGATAGTTTCATAAGTTCCCGGTAGGCGGGTAACCAATTTAAATAATTACATGGTTGTCCTGCAGGACTGGACATTAAATAATGAAAGAACTATTACAATTAAATTATTGGAATTACATATATATATAAATTAATTGCATGAAGTTGTTTTCTTGCATTTTGCTTAGGAATATTTAATCATGTGTGAAGGTTAGTGATGTCTTAGAAAATTTTAATATTTAAATTTCTGGGTGTTTTTTTTTTCTTTTTTTCCCTTTTAAATATTTGAAGCTTTAGTACTCTGTTTATGGATAAAAATAATTTTTAAATCAATTTTTGTTGTATATGTTGATGAATGATTATTGCAAACTTGCCATATTTGATTTAAGTAATAGTTACAGCAACTTTTCTTTTTATATGAAAACTTATCCATTTGTTTATAGGCTTGCTAATTTAGAATATGAATAAAATTTTATTTGAATGATAGAGAAACTAGAGGATTTACATGAAATTTTTGTGAACGTTGTACTTTAGATCGCCCTCTTTTTGATGAAATAAAGGAAAATATGAAAAAATGTCTGTTGTTTTACTGTGTTATTAACTAAAATATTGAATTGCCTTTTCATATTTAGACTAAGCAGAAGACTGAAATGAACGAACTTATTGAAGATTATTTCAAGTATAAATGTCTTCTGGCCAGAAGAAAATTATTGGAGCGTCAGAAAGAGTTAGAGGTATGGGAATGTTATTTCATAGTTTTATATTGCTATAAAAAGTTTAGTTCAAAGTTAAAGTAATAATTAGGTATTTATAGTATGTTCATGTTATGATTATTATCACCTCTCTCTTTTATTGAGCAATGGTGTTTTAATTTTTATCTTTGCATAAGAAAGTCATTAAAAAGCATTAGTAAAATATTTGTTAGGTAGTTTTTATATTTTTGCATGACTCGATTACTGTATAATCTGGGACAGGTATCAGCAAACTTCCGAAAGGGGAAAATCAAGTTGACAATGAAACAGCATAACTTGGGTATCAAAGAGCACATAAATATATGCGTACACTTCTGGAAGGTAATGTCTTTCCCCCTTCCGTTTGCGGTTGTGATTAAGTCTGTTGGGCTCAAATTAATATCTTTTAGTAAACATAATTTTTTAAAATAATACATGAAAGCAGACTTCTGAAGAGCCACAATCGTCTATGTAAAGAGCAGTGTATGACTTGTGAGTGGTGGTTTACACTCTTGATTTCGGGCAGGAGTCTTCGTGTTCCACAGAAACCTGAAGTACCACGAGTCAAAATAAAAACAAAAAGCTAAAGGAAAATTATAAATGTGTGTGCTTAACTCACTGATGGGGGGAAAAATCCCTACACCAAAAAAAACTTGTGTTGTATAAACACGCCAACCAAATTTCGTTTATTAATCTGAAAGATGACACAGTTTTAAATTTCGCGCTCATGGCACCACTCAGAACTTGCAAGTCAGGGTTGCTTTAAATGCATGCTGTAAAGTTCGTGCGCTTTATTTGTCTGTGAAATTTGATGTATTGAGTTGATGTTATCCAAGAATGCCTTTCAGAAGACAAAGAAACCATTATCAACAGCTCACCGAATTTGAACGAGGTCGTGTAATAGGGCTGCAAAAAAGTGGAATGTATCTGTCACAGGGAAATGACGAAATTAGGAATTTGATCAAATCCCTAAAGGACATTGTAAATGCACTGAAGATGTTAAAATAACGTATCTTCAAGGTCATTTCCTTGATGAAAGTAAGTGATTTGATCAAATTCCTGAACTGTTTCAGTGAAAAGATGAAATAAACAAGTCAGAATTCGCAAAGCTCTGTTTTCGCTTGTTACTACTTCCCTTTACCCAGGCCTGGTCATCTGGCGGTCGACGCAATGCACCGGGGGTCCAGTGATTGACGGGGCCCCAGCATGATCAAGAATTAAAATAATGTACTCTTACTGATGAAATCTTGACAATATTTCTGTCATTGTCAGCATAAAGAGAAGAACAATTTATCGTAGACATTACTATTATACATCGTTAAATTTCCACAAGTTTAAAAACTAATTCTTGATGATGCAAATGTTTAGTTTTTATTTGATTCGTGGAACTCCTGAGGTTTCCCACCTAAACTAGACTTTTTAGAAGTGAGTGAATTTATTCATATTTTAACGCATCAAAATAGAGAAATTTCTATAAAAAAAATTCACCGATTATTTCAGTTAATAGTAACTCTGAAAGTGGAAATGTTTCAAAAATCCTAGTTCAGGATCTGTTGAGAAGTCCCAACTACAGTACTGTGCAAATTAATTGGGACAAACACAAAGATTTTCACAAATGTTATTTAATTAGTGTAGGTTTACTTACATGCACAGTATAGCAATCTAATACAAAATATGTCTGCTAACTTGAATGAGATCCTGTACATGGTTTGGCATGAATTCCACTAAATTAGAACATAAATTTTTGATTCGTCACCATGAAACCAAACTTTTATAGCCTTCTCATTTATTGTTTTCTTTGTTGAGTAATCCATTTTACTTACATGTTTCCTTACAATGCTTCACAAATTTTCGATGGGATTTACATTAGGAGAATTACCAAGCTAATCCAAACCGTTATTTTCGGTTTTTGAAAAAAAATTAATTGTTAGTTTAGAAGTATTGCATGGAGAAAGATCATGTGTTGACCAACACCACCAGCGAACGTTTGCATCATAGGCACAATTTTACTTTCTATTATAGAAATGTATTGTTTAGAGTTCATCATCCCTTCAAACTGGTACTAAGCTGCCAGGTCCTTCAGAAGTAAAATAATCCTAAAACATCTGTTTCTGAGGGTGATTAACAGTTTGAATAAGATTTTGTTTCCTGATGGGTCCACCACTTTACCTGACAAATTTTGGTTGAAACCCTTGCACAAAAAAATGCGTTTGGTTTTCTTGCAAATTCCCCTGCTTCAATAAGCCTTCGTCAAACTGTCGATGAACCCACGCTCACACCAGTAGTTAATATTCTCTGAAGATCTTTGCTTGTTTTGTAAGGATGCATGGAACTATTTTGTACATGAAATTTGTATGCTCGAGGTGTGGTCTTGCGTTTGCGTCTACATTTTTACCCTTTCGTTTTTGAAGACACTGCCCCAAAATTCTTTTGCTGAATAATCCTAGAAGCACTGTAGCAGTATTCCTCACAGAGATAGAAATATGTTAACAGGGCCGGCTCTAGCAGTTTTGCCTCCCCTCTCTCTAAAGCAAAAAATTAAAATTAATATATACATTGTCCTAAGAATAAAAAATAATTCGAAATTATGAACATAATTACCCGTTATAATACACTCGTCCAGCTAGTCCTAAGTGGGTCCTGTATCCAAATTTCTTGGTGACTTTTTTTGTGTGGGAGGGGGAGGGAGCTTTACATTTAATAATGTTTTGCTTACACATTTTGAGGCCCCAGAAATTTGGTTTCCCCTTATCATTGATACGGTGATAGCTATGCACCCTGTTATGGTTTCAAACGAGTACAATTTACGAAAAGAAATCGCCCATTTCCAGCAGGTCGATTTCTTCAAAAAAGAATCTACTGATGGTAGGGATCACAAGCGTTTTTATTTTTACTTATATTAACTACACTCAAGACTAAAATAAAACATCTCCTGTGCCTCTCTATCTACTAAAAACTCTTATTAACCTTGTCCTCGATAGAAAAGCTAGCAGCACCGGACATCTTATGTGGGAAATGAATGTCTCTTGTGACCCCACTCCTAGATGGGGAGAAAGTTACTAGTGAAAAATGTGAAAGCATATCAAATTTCATGATTTTACATGTAATCCCGCCTCAACACTTCTAGTTTCAATGCAAAACCAAACGGACATTAAACATACAGAGTATAAAATAAGGAAATAAGATAGTTTAAATGAAATACCAAATTTTCACATCCAATAATATTTCAGAAAATATTTTGTAATATGAAAAAATATTTTCCAAATTTGATCCAAATGCCGCCCCGGATGGGTCTGGTTTGTCCGGCCCTAGAACCGCCCCTTATGCTGACTAAGGGTAATGATTCTAGTCCTTTTTCTGTGGAGAGATGTCCATTTTTTAAATACATGTCAAAAAGAGACAATTCATACAAGCGACTTCTTTCAGCTTCTGAAGTGCAAATGAAGGGGAAAATTTTTGACATGTCATGATCACGTGGTGAAACCAGTTTAGACTAGTCAAGGGTAGTCGCGCGTTGTAATAAAATGCAGTTGAAACCAGTTTGAGGCAGAATATCCCCAAGAATGGAACAATTTTCTAAAAAATATTTGTCCCAATTAATTTGCACAGTATTGTATATACGAGGTAGGATTCAAAAGTTTTCGGACTGTGTCTATTACTTAAAAAATATTGTGAATTAAGTAACTGAAACACATCCCCTCCTTCGAAATAAGACCCTTGAGAAATAACATACATTTTCCATCGATTGGAAAGGTCATAGAAGCATTTCTGGAATCCATTTTTAGCGCCGTCCCTTAATTCAGCCTGCAATGCACTTTTAACCTCATCTGCAGATTGAAATTAGCTACTTTGAAAGCAATGCGTCAGTTCAAAAATAAGCTGAAGCCACAGTAGGCGAGAGCAGGGGAGTTAGGAGGATGCGATAAAATAGTTATCGTTTTCACAAAAAAGTCAGAGACGAGGAGGGATCGGGGTGCAGGAGTGTTGTCGTGCAAAAGGATCCATCTCAGCTCGGCTCACAATTTGAGCCTCTTCGTTCCGATCGATTCACGCAAACGACACAGGATGTCCAGATAGTTATTTGTTACGTCCTTCAGGAATAGATTCTAGATGCACAATGCCCTGGATATCGAAGTAAATCTCCAGCATGACCTTCTCTTTAGAAAGAACTTGGCAGAATTTCCGCCTTCATGGGGATTGTGGTGATTTCCATGTTATCGATGCTTTCATTGATTGCATTTTGTATAAAAAACAACATTCCTCATCTCCAGAAACAATTCTGCCTTATAGGGAAGAATCTTTGTAGACAGGCGAAATTTAGTTTCCCACTATTTCCATTCGAATAGTGTTTTTGTCTTCGTTTAAAATGAGGGGAACGATGTGTTGACACACCCTATGCATGTTAAGATCCTTTTTCAACATCCGTTGACATGGGGCCTCGGCCAGCACCTCCTAGATACCAGGCCTGGGCACTGATTTGTGACGTCACTACTAGTAGGGAGGCATTGTCCATTTTGCCATTGCAGCTTCTCTGATTCATTTTTTCTAATATTTTTTGTTATTAAACCAAATATACTTACAGGAATATTAAAAAATTAGTAAATTAATCATAAAATTGTGTTTCATGTACATAAAACATAAAAGTAAAAATTAATTTATGTATTTAAATAACTAGCTGTATGGCCTGGCATTGCTCGGGCTTTCTCTACTTTTATAAGAAAAAGCTTCAGCACGATATACTTTTTCAAAATTTCTTTGCGTTTTAAGGGCTATTGCAGTTTTAAGAAATAGTGCATATTTTTCAGCATCAAAAAATGCTAACTTATATGTGCATCGATAAAATAAACGTTAAACATGACAAATAAAATTGATAAAAGTGTCAATTTATTTTATTTTTAACATTTAAAACTACCACTTTAAAAAAATTTTTTTATCTGTGTGGAGCCATTAGCCTATGCATTAAATATTATATTTAAAGCACAGTTTCCAGAGTGAGGGGCGAGGACCCTGTTCCACAGGTCACTCCACAGTATGCAAAATAAGTGTTTTCATAAAAAAATTGTTTTAATAGTTGATTGTGTAAACACTTATATTGCATACCAAAATAGTAATAACATTACAATAAACACACATGTCAATAATCAACATTAATCATTAAAGTTAAAACGAAATGGAATTAATGTTGAAAGCCAATATTAAACGCGAAGTAACTGGTACAGCTATGAAACCAAAAACGTAATGTTAAAACGAACAACTAAACATGCAATAATTAACAATTGAATATAAAATCTAGTTGGTAAAAAACGATTTCTAAAAAACATTGTATCCAAAAAGAAATCCTAATTCGATTTCAGCGAAGAGCTTCTTGTGATGAACAATGTTAACTGACTTGCCATTACGAGTAAAGATATACAAAATTTCTGCACTGCCGACTCGTGAACAACCCACCTAAAGCTGACCATGAAGGAAAACAAAAAAAAGGTTAATATTTTAAAGCTGTATTATTCTGTCTGAAGTTTACAAAATTACTGTAAAAAAATTGAATCAACTGGAACAGGGATAAAATTAAAACTACACACAAAATAAATCAAAAATTTTTAAGCTGAAAAAGTAATGACAAAATTAAATGAATGCAACAAACATCTAAACAGTCAAATATTTAAAATACATAAATCAAAGAAAATTTTTAAGAAAAAAAGGTTAATATTTTAAAGCTGTATTATATTCTGTCTAAAACTTTCAAAATTTATTGTAAAATTAACACATTATGAACTGGAACAACGATAAAACTTAAACTACACACAAAATAAATAAAAAAATTTAAGCTGAAAAAAGAAATCTGTCGCGCCAAGGCGCGTTTTTCAAAGTCGCGTTCAGGCAAACTGGAAAAAAAATGGCGTTTTGTCCAAAGGAGTAAAAATGGAAAACATTAGGACTTTAAGAAAGAATTCGAGTCAAATTTAGCTTCTAAAATTTGGACTTTTTAAAAGTTACGGAACAATAATTCCATGAAAAATTTAACTTTTCAAAAATAAGTAATGGAGAACATTTCGAAAAAATGATGAATCGGAAGCTCGAAAGAGAAATTTATCAGACATTACGAACAAATTCAGTGAAATCTCGTCTTAAAAAAATAGGAAATTCAAGACATTCTAATAAGTAAAAATTTATATTAAAAGGTCAAAAATGGGAAATTCTTTTTTAACTTTTGAAAAATGTGCAATTAAGAACATTCCGAAAAGGAATTGAAGCTCGATGTAGAAAAATTAAAATTTTTAAATGTTAAGAACAAATTAATGAAATAATTCAACTTTTTAACTTAGGAAATTAAGGCCATTCTAAAAATTAAAAAGATTGATATCCGAACTACAAAAATGAAAAGTTCTTTTTAACTATTGAAAAATAGAAGATTAAGAAAATTCTAAAAAGAAGGAATCGATGTTCGAAGGAGAAAAATTGAAACTTTATAAACTAATTCCTGCATGATTCAATTTCTTAAATAGATATGAGGCACACATTTTAAAATTACAGAAACGGCTTTTGCCAAACCACGTACCTTTCCTTACATCATGCGAATTCTTTCCTGCTATCGAATGGCATCTCCATCCTTTAAAAAGCACTTTTTAATTATTACCACCTTTTTTTTACAAAAATTTAAAAAAGAAAATAAACCTTGCTTTCGTCTCGTTATTGGCATGTGCAATCCGAATAACAGCCAAACCTTGGAATAAATGGTAACGGCTTTTACTACTCGTACATAGTAGGGTTGCCGAAGCTAATGTAACGGAAATTACTAATTTCTAATACCTAACAGTCACTCTAATGAAGGTTTCTTTATTTTAAAGAATTAAAAGAAAGGTTGCTAGCTTGGCAAACTTATCGCCCAACGTGGCGACAAGAAAAAATATACAAAAACCAGGGGTCAAAGAAAATTTTCAAGAAAAAAAATGTAATAAGAGATGATTGTAGGCGAAATAAAAAAAAAATATGTAATTCTTAAGCTGAAAAAGAAACAAAATTATATCTAAACTTAGCAACGGTTTGGAATAATCAAATAAAATACTAGCAAACAAAATAAAAATGTACAATTAAAACAAACACCGAAACAATCGACATAACATTAACAGAAAACCATGAAGACGTATATGAGATACAATTTAATTTCGAATAATAACTGTAAAAAAAATAGGAATTATTAACATGAAAACAACTCTGACCACACTCAAAGTAACAAATAAAATATAAGCAAAACAAAAATGTATTTAAAACAATTAAATTTATAGAATTCTAAAATAGACTTAGCTTGAAGAGCCATGCATTCGGGCGCAAATGAAATATAAGCAAAACAAATGAGACTTGCCAAAACAATTAACTAAAAACCCAGTTATTGAAGGAAAAATGGCTTAAAAATTTAATTTTAAAAAATCTAAAGCGAATTTCGAAAAAAAACTCTTTGTAGAGCACATCATTAGGACCTAGAATAATTATGTGCCAAGTTTTATATTCCTGGGTTGCTTAGTTTGGGCGGTACAGGTGAAACCCACACGTGAATCTCTTCTTTTAGTAGTATAAATGATTGCAAGTATATGATTATCGATGTATTTACTACGAACGCATTGCGATAAACATAAACACCTTTATTACATTGTAGCGAATTATAAGAACCTTTTGTATTTGTATATTTATTTTTTTACAAAACTATGCTTATATTTCTTAGCTTTAAAATTTATTTTCTTAGTTTTATTCAGAATAGTTACAAAGAGGGAAATAAAATTAGAAATAGTTTTCAAAACTAAAAACGGCATGCAAATTTAAAAACAGTAAATTTATTGGTATCGCAAATACAATCACAACATAAAGAATTATTAAATAAATTTCAAATGCATTTGTAGAAAACTCTATACCTATATAATTATAGATATATACAGGTAAATAAATATATACATAAAAATAGATTACACAATTTATTTAGCTGTTTGTCAGTTGCTTTTCTTGGCTTAAATTTTTACTACTTTTTCTCCCAAAAGTAGTTATTCAATAATACATTTGTTACAAATGTATATTAAATATATTTTAAAACTTTACTGGTATCAAATTAATAATTAAAAGTTCACTGTCTGCAATAACAGCATGAAAAATGACCATTAAATAAGTTGACAAAAATATTTTTTTTAAACCCATACATATATGATTTACAGATACATGCATGAAATTAAATACACACACAGAAATAGATTACAGTTTATTTAGCTGTTTGTCAGTTGCTTTTCATTGCTTAAAATGGTTCTATATTTTCCCTCTAACAGTAGTTATTCAATTATGCACATTGTTACAAATGTAGATTAAATATGTTTTCAAACTATTGGTATCATGCACAGTAATAAACAAAAATTCACTCTGCAATAACAGCTTTAAAAATTGCGGAAAAAAATAAAGTTCCCATAAATTACAATATAACAAGTTATCATGTAAAATAAGTTAAAAATATATGTTTTAGATAAATCATATATATATAAAAGCATACATATATATCTAAAATAAATATATATAGAGAGAGACAGAAAAATAATACACCTTTACACATAAAAATGAAATGTATTTAGCTAATAAAGTAGGGTTTTTTTTCGATGTCCATCGTATAAAAAAAATTCATTTGAATTTTTCAAGCTAATTGATGTTTCTGAGGTAATTTCACGTTGATTACTTTGTTCAAGGAACATATTTTCATAATCATTAGAAAGAAGTTTCTGAACTATTAAATAGTAGTAAAATACTGCTGTGACAACATCTGGGAAGGAAACAATAAACATCGTAAATACAACACCCTGAAGGAAGCATGCAAATAACATGAAATTTACAACATGCACTAGCGGAGGTGAGATATGCAAATGATTAGAATTTAAGTGCAGACACATATTTCCCCGCGCGCCTGTGGTGCCACCTCAAAGCTCTATTTAAGGCTTGGAGATTTCGGCATTTCGAGGATTAGTGTTTTTCTTGCAGTTTTTCAAAACGATAAGTTATGTCGGACCGAATTTGTTCATCGCGATCCACCTCAGTGCACCACTTCATGTGAGGACAGGCAAATTGTGCGAATGGCAGTGATAGATCGCTCAGTCACATCACGAACCATAGCATGGCACATTGAGTCTGTAACGCATCATTCAGTTTCTGCGAGTACCATTCAGCACCATTTACATCACAGTGGTCTGTCCGCAAGATGTCCATTGCTTTGTCTACCCTTGATGCAGAACCACAAACATCTCCGCCACCAATGGTGTGATGAAAGAAGGATGTGGGCGGCAAAATGGAATGAAGTTGTCTTTACTGACGAGTCACGCGTCTGTCTGCAAAACTACGATGGTCGAATTCAAGTCTGGAGACACTGTGGAGAGAGGATGCTGAACAGTTGCGTTATGCACTACCACACTGGTTCTGCATCTGGTATTTTGGTATGGGGCGGTATTGGATATCACTCTCGCACTCCTCTAATACGCATTGCCGGTACTTTAAACAGCCAACGCTACATCTCCGAGGTGTTGGAGCCAGTTATCCTTACTTACCTTCAGGACTTGGCCACAGCCATATTTCAACAGAATAATGCGCGACCACACGTGGCATGCATTGTCCAAAGGTTCTTCGTCAATCACCAGATTGAATTGCTTGTCTGGCCGGCTCGCTTTCCGGATCTTTCGCCGATAGAAAACATGTGATCCATGGTTGCTCAACGATTGACCTAGATTACACCCCTAACTGCCACACCAGATCAACTTTGGCAACATGTGGAAGCTGCTTGGTCTGTTGTACCCCAAGAACACATCGAAAGTCTCTTTGAATCAATGCCGAGGCGTGTGGTAGCTTTGATCTCCAACAATGGCGACTACTCTAGCTACTGATTCTGGCAGGAACCACACTTCACAGAAGTCTATAAATTTAATCATTTGATACTTGGTCAACATGTTATCTATAAAATAAATTTTGTTGTGCCATCTCTTGTCTTTCTTGGTGTTGCATTTTCGGTGGCCGGCAGTGTACATATTAAATCTTAGTTAGAATAAAGTTCAAAAGTTTTACTAAGAACAAATGATTTGGAACAAAAGTCGAATTTTAATTTTTTAAATGCTGCTCTTGCACAAACACTATCTAAATATGTTAAAACAGGTAGATTTGGCTGAGCACCACGAAAATCTTTTTCAGATAGTACAATATTATAATTATGCAATACAGATGACTCTAAATGATTTTCTATTATAACTATATTCTATTCTCTTTGATTTCTAACTATTTATAATTACTGATGATTTAATTGCAAGAGATATTGTCGTGTCTAGCATCATAATTATTACTTGATCTTTTTTACAAACAACAGTTCATATGTCATGAAGCTTTTCTCTACTTACACACTGCTAATTCTGTGCACACTCTATTAAATCTAAAAAAGAATTAAATGATTTATTTTTTTCGAATTCTTTGGAAATAAATAATGCTTTCTTGGATTGAGTGTTGTAAATGTTCAAGTCTTAGCTGTCTCTGTTTAGGACATTCTCTAGCAGGATTTGTAGAGTTTCACATATATTTTAGGAAATGTTCAAAAAAATGGCACAATAAAATTTTGTATGCCCTTACAGCATTTCAGTTTACATTTCCTCCTTGGTTTTTTCGTCATAAGCTTCTATGTTTCTTCGTTTTGTATCACCAGCAAAGTATAATTCACAAACCTAAAATTAAAAATAAATATATTACTATAAATTAACAAAAATTGCTCTACTAATTTGATATTTTGTAATTTTGAATGGAATTTTTGTTCGAAATACCGAATTAATTTTGTTACAACAACAAAAAATTGTGACCACGCTTTTATACAAAATTGTCTTTTTCTCTTTTATTTAATGAAATTTTTGTTTATTTTGCCATCAAAGTAAACTTGGTATGATAAAATCCTTATTTTTGGGAAACCACGCAGTCTACATTAATGCAAACAATTCTAGAAAGGAAACATAGTATTGCTGTTAAAGGCTTGGAAGTCGGTACCCACTACCTCTAAATACAGTGCCTTCTCCGACAATTGCTGTCGTAGCAATCAAACTTCAGGCACTAGATTTGATGTTAACGCTGAATCGTGTTTATCTGTTTTCGGCTTATTTCTACACCTGCATTTCTTCTTTACTTTTAAAGTCATCCTAATAGTTCAGATATCAGCTAGCTTTCTTTCTGTGAATGTATTATGCATTTTGTATCTGACATCATATTAAATTCAAAATAATCAATAAATGGTTGCCTATGTCCATATTTACAATGACTATGAGCTCTGCGTCATAAAAGGCTTTCTTTTACTTACACACTATTAATACTAAAGGTACTTTTGTTGATTCTGTGAAAAGAGTTTTTTGTAAACAACACAAAAATATTTGCAATAGCAAAAACACTAGACAGTTTTTGTCTCATTAACAATGCTTGTTTGGGCTCATTTATAACACATAAATTTTATTACAGCTACAAAATATTTGATAAACAAAATGCTATTCTCACTATAGATAAACAAAAATGAATTTTTAATGTTTATATAAGAAACTCAAATGTCTTATCGAACAATTACTAAAGTTATCAGCAGACTTTTAAAATTAAGATATTACATTTTTTTTTTCCATAAATATAATTAAGTTAAATAATTTGCCTTTGAATACTTTGATGGAGCAAAACCTTTTGTGCATGTAGCTTTAATCCATTTTCTTCAAAGGGGGTCATCTTTTTCAAATGTAAACATTTGGACTGCTGTAGTACCTATAATTGCAATTACAATTCAGAGTTACGCACGTGTAGACATAATTTTTCTTAACTTATCAGATTTTATTATTCTCTCGGAATCGTCAAAAAAATGTAGAAAGCAGCAAACAACACAGTTATAAGCACCATAATGGTGTAGGCGAGTGCTGGTCTAACACAAGCAGGTTTTCTATCCTTCCTATATGTGTGATGTTACAAGCCTCTCTCATTACTATACCCAGACCTTGTATTTAGGAGGTGTTGCCTCTGTAGAGGCGGATTAAGCGACGGCGAATGCCAGGGGCCCAAGCTTGATGGATTCCAAGTATAAACTCAATGGGCAGCAAAAAGATCTGAAAACGATATTGCAACCCCAATAATTTCCATGGATTTGAGTCGTGCTGCAGAGCTAGCCATCTTTCTTTCGTATATCTGTATTGCTGCAATCTGTACAAAATTTTCTCATGCAGTTTTTCTTTTTTTGCAAAAATTTTATTTTGAACAAACGAATACTGTTCAAATTAAACAAGTTGATTTTTTGTTCACAGCCGTGCTTAGTTACTCTCAGATACATCTTACAGTGATGGGGGAGGAGGGATCTCAACACCAAGAAAAACGTATTGTAGACTAATGAAACTTCAGCAGTACACTTGTCAAGGTAGCATATGTAATTGATTAAAGTTTCAAGATCACAGGTTAATGTAAGCGCTAGAACAACCATTTCAAATGTGAAATGATACACTAAAAACCAGTGTGACCGCCAGAATTTTAAATGCAAGCATACAAACGTGAATGGAATTGCACATGCCTGTTGTTCTTGGTCGATAAATATAAGGTTGTTTAATTCTGGTTGTGGATAACGCTATCGTTGCCATCCAATGATGTACTAATATCTCGATTGGAGTAATATCTGGTGATCTAGCTGGCTAAGGTAAAACGTTGATACTCTATGGAGCATGTTAGGTTACAACAGGAAATGAGGGCCTGCTTTTCCTGCTTGAAAACACCTCTTGAATGATCTTTATAAATGCCTGTGCAACAGTTTGAATTACCAGACTGACATATTAGTTTGCGGTCAGGGTGAGTGAATTAAACTCGAGAGTGCTCCTGTAATCAAAGAAAATTGCTCACACCAGACCATAACAGTAGGTGCAGGCCCAGTGTGTCTAGATTGCAGAAAGGTTGTTTGCAGGTGCTGACTTGGCCTTCTAATCAATAAACAGCCATCACTGGCACCCAAACAGAAACAGCTTTGTTCGGAGAACACAGCACATCGCCACTCCGCTCTCCAATGACCTGTAGGGTGACATCACTGAAGTCGCAGATATCGTGATTTGGAGCTAATGGTATGAACGCTACAAGACATCTGGCTGGGAGCTGTTTTGCAAACGATTCATCTGTTACAGTTCATTGTGTCACTCTGGTGTTGAAAAAACTGTAATTTCTGCTGCAGATGTACTACAACGTTCTCCAGCATTATGGTGAATACGGTGGTCTTCTCTGTGATTGGTGACCCGACCGTGGTTGAACCATAGTTTTCTTGAGGTAGTGCTTTTCCATCACCACTGCTGACAAAAATCATGCACAGTGGATTCATTCCTATTTAGTTTTTCTGCAATATTGTGGAAAGAAAATTCACCTTTTTTCAGCTCTGTTATACAAGCTCGTTCTGACTCTAAGAGCCGTACATAATGGCTTCTTCGTCGTCTTAAAGAGGGCTGCGGTAGCCCAGTGGTTAAGGTATCGGACCGTGGCTTGCCTTGTCACGAGTTCGAGCCCAGTACCACTAAAGACCCGCCGTGTAGGGCAGCGATGCACGTTAAATCTGTCGAGAGCTGAAACGTCCTCCCGTTGGTGTGGTAGTTAGGAGAGGGGTGCCAGCTCAGGTGTCGTCCACGTCACTTGACCATGGTTCAAAATTACGTGGTCCGTCGCCAAAAAGCCCTCGTGTAGCTGAACAGTGCGACGTTAATATTCACTCACTCACTCGTCGTCTTAAAGTCATTCTGGACTAACATCAACTCACTACGTCAAATCTCAACGATAAATAACAATCACGAACTTTATAGCACGTATTTAGAATACATTTAATTCACATCCTCTAAGTGGCGCAACTAGCGCCACTTTATGCCCCTAACACAAAATTTGAATCAAAGTCATTTTTCAGATGTACAAACTAAATTTAAACTAAACTCAATGGCGCAAGAGGGCCAAGGCCTACTGTGCCTATCTCAGTTTTCGTGACCTGGGTGGCTGAGATACATGAACAGATATTTCAGTCAAGTGGTCAGTCTTACCTGAAGCCTCCAGTGTTTAGTTCCCAAGCACAAGTCTTGTACTCATTTTATCGACCCACTGAAGGGATGAAAGACTGAGTCGACTTTGCCCAACTCGAGTTTATATCCCCGGACCTGTTGTTTGGAAGCGCAATACGCTACCTCTCGGTTACTGGGCTTCTTATGTATAAACACTCCTACTAAATTTCTTTGATACAGCATAACTTCTTGGTGTTCGGACTTTTATTTCCATCAATGTGTTTTACTAATGAAGGTAAATGAAACAAAATGGTTATGTGATAAAAGATATGTCTAGTGCATAGCTATTTCAAACTAGTTGAATTTTTGTCTTAATACCAAGATAAAGATTAATAAAAGCGGCCCCCTGGCTGAAATCCATAATACAAATGAGGAAAAGACCACAATACTGGAGGCAAGTTCCCTTTCGTAACAGATGGACAAATTTGAAACTTCCCTAATAACCATGATTTGGAACATCATAATTTTTTTCCCTCCAAAGAATAAATGCTGCTAGCAAATTATTGCAGTAAGTTGAGTATGAATTATTAAAAGGATCTAATCTACTAAAATCTCTGGAAAATTATATCCAGAATTTCAGAAATGAATTTGGAAAAGCGGGACAAGAAACAACCGATTTGTCAGGACTTTCCTTTGAATAGGAAGCTGGACAAGCTTACAGTCAGCGAAAGAGAAAAATTATTTTCGGTGAAAGTAAAAATGTCAGTTATGCATTTTTGAAAGAAGGGAAGACCTCATAGGGAATTCATTTTACAACCTCTAACAATAAAGCTCGGTGAATTGCCCAGTAACATAAATGTAGATGAAGTATTAACGAAAGTTACCTTACTGTCCTTCGAAATAGTCACCTCCCATAACTATGCACCGCTGAGATCTGCTATACATGTTCTGGAAACTTTGCAAGAAGTCTTGCGAAGTCCAAGATTATTAGCGGAATTTAATAAGAAAGCTAATTAAGGAAAGATACAATGAAGACCCCATTCGGAATTTATCGAGTTGCAAGACAAATCTTATTGTAGAGATACTTTCCCTAATGTGGAGATACTTTTGAAAATATTTTTGACAGTACGGGTATCAAATGCATTAGGTGAGAGGTTTCTTCAGTCTTAAAGCGTTTAAAAAATGGGAAAATTATGGAATCATTTCACTATTTTAATTTTTCGACTCTTGAGCCCATGGGCGTCAAACCTTTTGCCGCCAGGGGCCTCCAACTACTTTAATCCGCCTTTGAGCCTCGGATATCCAACTTATTCTGCTATTGTTTGAAACCTATTCTTACATACAGCCCCAGAAACCTTTTTGATGTTTTCAGTGGTGCGGGAAGTCTGCGTTCGTCGTCTTAGACACTTTCCCTTCCTTCTCGAAAACTTTGATACCACTCAAAAGCTTGCGTCCGCGATAACCTTACACATGCTTCAACATTTTGTAAGTCTCCGTGCATTTGTTCTCAAACCAACACGAAAATTTTTCTTTATTTTCTGCTCAACAAACGCCATTTCTCTCGATTGCCGGGTACTTAATACATCCACCTTCAAAATACAACACCGTAGCGAGCCACCGACCCCCAGATTTGGGAAAAACTACTTTAGGAAAAGGGAAAGATGCAGTAACATAGAAACGTTATCATAATCGCTCTACTGCTAAAATTTTTCACGTTATAGTCTCAGTCCGGGAACTTTTGAATCCAACTACGTATATAGGAAAAATATTTTCTAGAAGCATTTTCCATGAAAGAAAAATGTTTTGAAAATTTTTATTTCTTTTAATTTTTTTGTCGAAAAATAGCACTTAAGTAGGTTTTTTTTATTATTATTTTACTGTAATAATAATCTGAAAACAATTTTATATGTATGTTCTAATTCAAGTGACACTAAATGTAAGGGGAAAAAACTTTATTACATGTTTTTGCAAAATTATAGTTCCAAATGTAGTCAGTAACCTAAAATTACTATTTCAAGGAATTGTAAATGTGATTCTATTTTTAGCATGTAATATTTTTCCACTTCGTGGTACCCATGAAATAATAAAAACGCCCATAATAAGGGAATTTAAGTTCACTAGAATTATTAATTAAATACGACTCTGCTAATGAATCTTATAAACAGAATAGAAAAATTTGTGAAGTAAAATTGTGCTTCATTTTGCTCATAGATCACAAGAATATAAATTATTTCTGCATTAGGAGATAAAGTTCTTTCTGAAATTAAAGACGATATCTAAATTGGATTGTACTCTTGATTCTTATAGGAACAAACTTCAATCTTTATATATGTCAATTTTGAAGAGAAAAGATTTAACTATAAATTAATCACAATAGTAAAGTTAATTGAAGTAAGTTATATGACTGGAGCAAGACTAACACACACAAAAGAGAGTTATATTAATGTCGCACTATAATGCAACATGAGTGCTAATTGGCCAGGACCTCATAATTTAAAACCTCTGTCAAGTGACGAGGACGACACCTTAGCTGGCACCTCCCTTCCCTAACTACCACACTGCACCAGCGGAAGGGTATTGAATCTCGATAGATAAAGCGTGCATCATCCCCATTGACACAGCGGGTCCTCTTCACTCGCAACGGGATTCGAACTCACGACACTCTGTCCATGACCATAATCACTAGGACTAGCAGAAACTCCTTTGAAAAGGTTGTGAGCTTGAATTAACTATTATGAATTGAAATCGCAGGCATATGGCAAAATAGTAGCAACATGAAAAGGAAATATAAAGGTGTAAAATCTAAAATAATTGCTCTAAATCTCATGCAATTTATGTGCCTTGCCTAGCACAATCTTTTAATTTTTTAGTTTTTTTATGCCGCTTCTAGTAGTATATTCTGGAAATACTGTGGGAGGATGTTCCAATGTTTATGTTGCTTATTTTCTGCGTCTTCAGTAAAATAGGAAACTACAAAAGCATTTAAGCATTACTCTTAAACCATTATTCGACATTCATTGGGAAGTTAAATAAATTTGGCTAAAGCAGTGTAACGCAGTTTGAACAAACTTGTAATATCCTAAAATAATTTGTTGATGTAATTATTATACTGGGGTATCCGAAACTAAAAGTCTGTTGGATTCAATACAAGGAATGTCAGTCATTTTGTTTAATAGTATGGTTTGCAATATTGTCCAAAATTAAAACTATCAATAAACTATTTCAAGCAGAAACAATTGTCCTTGACTTGGCTTTTAATTTACTCAATAAAAAGGGAAACTTAAATCTAAAAATTTAAGAGCAACGTTTAACGCATTTTTAGACAAAGCAAAAAATTAAGAATATAATTTGCGTATACTTAAAAATATTTTCCTCAAAAACGAATTTTCGATAAAAAGAAGGATTATATTTCAAAATAGCAGAAGATGAAGTTTGAGTGAGTGAATATTAGCGTCGCCCTATTCAGCTATGCGATGGCTTTTCATGACAGTCCTCGTAATTTTGAACCACGGTCAAGTCACGAGGATAACACCTTACCTGGCACCTCTTTCTCCTAATTTCCACACCTCACCAATGGGAGGACGTTCACATGGCTTCGAAAAAGAGTTCTCCTGCGCATGCCCTTTAAAGGAGTCTATCTGGGAACTTGGGGGAATGGATTTCAGGAATCCCTTGTGCCCCCTACAATCTAAGCAGGGCCCGACAAACCGGACCCCTACCCGCAGCGGCAAATTTTAAGGGCGGCATTTAAATTGAATTTGGAAAATATTTTTTTTTATATTACAAAAAATTTGACATATTTTCTGAAATATTGGGTGTGAATTTGGTATTTCATTTAACTTATCTTATTTCCTAATTTTGTGCTCTGTATGTTTAATGTCAGTTTTCTTTTATATTGAAACTTGAAGAGTTCGAGATGGGAGCATATGTTAAATCATGAAATTTTATGTTTACACATCTTTCACTATTAACTCCCATCCAGGAGTGGGGTCACAACGAACATCCCTTTTATCCATACGATGTCTGGTGTCAGATATCCAAAAGGGGACAAGGGTAATAAGAGTCTTTAATTTATAGAGAGCAGCAGGAGATGTTTTATTTTTGTCTTGAGTGCAGTTACTATAAGTTCAAATAAACGCTTGAGATCCCCACCATCAGTAGACTTTTTCGAAGAAATTGGCCTGCTGAAATGGACTATTTCTTCTTTTACTTTTAATTCATTTAAATAATAACAGGTAATTATGTGCTAACTTAAAATTATTTTGTGTTTTTGAAGACTTATATATATATTCTTGAGCTGAATTTTTGTTCGCAAGAATTACTCAAGTTTTATAGGTGTGTATCTATGTGAACAATTTATCCTTTTTAATTATTTTTTGCTTTGGAGAGAGGCGGCATTTTCTATTTTTGTCCAGGGTGGCAGGACTGTTAGAGCCGGCCCTGATCTAAAACAGTCACTATGGGCTTTTTATCCCTGACGTCATCAACTGGTTTTTTTGTAATAATGTTTGCTACAGAATCCTTGATATTCCCATGTTGACAAGAACCGTTACTTGCCGGTTGGTTGCTTGTGACCTGTACTTATTGTTTCCATTAGTAGACTGCCATTGATCACACAGCATAGATGACTGCATTTGCAACAGTGGTGGGCTCAATGAACTTAGACGACGGAATGATACAGGGTCTTGTTTTCTGATGAGTCACGCTTCTGTTTATCAATCTATACGACAATGGTGCCGATGCGCCCAATCCGGTCGCAACTGTGAAACGCCCCACCACACGACAATGCGCCGTCATGCACGATAGCAATTCACCTCTGGTTCGTATTATGGTCATTATGACGACCAAGCGACACTTCTTTTTAGCAGCAGGATAACTTTTTACAGAACACTGTGCACATTAGCCAACATGCAAGATGTACAGATGCTTCCCTATCTACTATTCTCTTATTTCACCTCCCACAATTGAACATGTCTGGAGCGCTATTAGACGCCGATTGCAAGCCCTGCTGCCGCATTTAGAAGTTGCTGTGGTGTGGTAGTTAGGAGAGGGGGTGCCAGCTCAGGTGTCATCCGCGTCACTTGACCATGGTTCAAAATTACGTGGTCCGTCGCCAAAATGCCATCGTGTAGCTGAATAATGTGACGTTAATATTCACTCACGGCTCATTTAGAAGATAGACTGTGGCAGACAGTTGACAGGGAATGTAGAATTATCCCACAGGACGTCATTCGTACTCTTATTGACTTAATACTTAGACATGTTTCTTCTCGTGTATTATCATCCACAATGGTCCTACACTCTACTGAACTGCTGTAACACAGAATGAGAACAATGAGTATTATTTTTAAGTAAACACAATTTATTATTATTTGCTGTCTCTCATTGAATTTCTTCACTCTCTGACCACTCTATCTTGTGTTGCATTTTCAATGTCACATTGTTTTTGTGTATGTGTGTATATATATATGTGTGTAATTTTTGGTAATATATTCAAATTTGATTCTTTCATATCGTTTTACTTCTAGAGCATAATAGAAGCTCAAAAAATAAAAACAAACAAATACGTGAAGCAACTATTGGAAAATGACTTTTCTTGTGTCATTTGTATGGATGTATTGATAAAGGTATGTTTTTCTATTTGATTCCCCTTTAATTAATATACTTTTATATTGACTTAAAACTATTTATCAGTTAAAAGGAAATTCCCCCCACAATAATTCTTTTGCAGCATCAATGTATCAAAATTTTAATTACTATATTTATTCGTATCTAAGCTGTACTTTTTCTCCAATGTTAATGCTACCGAAAAACGGGTGCTGCTTAGAATCGAAAGCGGGAAAATTGAACATATTGCAGACGGTTTAATTAATTATGTTTCATGTATCTATTTAATAGTTTTTAATATTGGTAAAATAAATTATAATTATTCTTTTTTTTTATATTCCCCTTTTTTATAAATATCGGATATCGATAAAAAATTTTTACATTTTTTTTTTTTTCACAATAGTTTGTTGAGAATTTGGGGGGGGTTAGAATCAATGGCAGCGAAATTGAATACGGTTTTTTGTTTTAAGTTAATGCACATACATTATATTTAAATTTAATCTTGAAAATGCAAAGGGAAAAAAATGCAGTTTTATTATTTTCAGTTTCTTTTTTTAGTTCACTATCCCCCCTATATATAAAATATATATATATATAAAACCTTCCTCAGTGTCTCAACACCCCGAGTGGGCCCCCCTTTTTGAGAAGTTTTTTTCCAGTCTAGCCTTCTTTCTGCCGATGTTCTCCAGTTCTTAGTTCTCAAAACTAGCAGATCCTTTCCTAGGCCATCAATCCATCTAAGATTTGACCTGCCCTTCCGTTGTGTGCCAATTGGCTGGGCATTGAAGTCTTTTTTAGTGGTTCAGTCTTTGTCCATTTTGACAATGTGACCTGCTCATTTAATTTGTTGTATTTTGATGAAGCTAACAATGTCAGATTTTTTATACAACTGATAGAGCTCGAAATTTGACCTTCACCATGTTCCATTTTCCTGGATTCCCCCAAAAATAAATTTTAAAAATCTTCCTTTTGAAATACTTTTTTTCCCATCTTCTCAAAAAAGACCAAGTTTCACATGCATAAGTATATAAAAATATATTTTCATTAAAATTTTTCAATCTTTTTAAAATTTTCTATTCGCCCCAAATTCAAAACATTTTTAAAACTTGTAGTGGATAAATTGAGTTAATACAGTTTTTTAAATTGTAATTCATTTATTTATGAAAAATTTGTAACAAACAAAAATAGCAGTCTTAACACCATATATAAAAGGAAAATTGCCTTTTTTCCCCGTTAAAAAGGATAGCACATTGGGCTTTTTAATCCAAAGATCATGGGTTCAATCCCACCTGGGATGGCATAATTTGAGAATGATCTCCTTTTTCATAATTTTTTTGAATAATTAAATTTTTTAATGAATAAATAGTTACAAAAAAAAAAATAGTCCAACACCAAAATAGAATAGAAAAAATTTAAGGGAAAAACGTTTTCTATTTTGTCACTTAATATTGTGATTCTTTCCTATGTATATACATATTTATATTAATTTAACTATTTAATAAAAAAATAACTAAAAAAAAATTTTTCTTTGTTGACCTAAGGAATGGACATAATTTTTTTTTTTTTTTGTTTCTTTGGGAACCTTTTTATTAACTCTATTCATATAATTAATTTGAAAAATCTTGAGTCTTAAAAATTTTTTTTTTAATTTTTTCTTAAAGAAATTAATTAAAATGAAGCAACAAAACATAATTTTTGAGTTTGGGGTTTTGGAATATCATTTAATTTTCCCCCAATATGATGCACTGTATATAAAAAAAAAAAATGTAAAATTTACATTGTTTGGGGAAAATTGTTGAAGAAATACATTTTTAAATTTATGGACTTGACAGAAAGGTGTTTTAAAACATTTTTTAAATTTAGTTTTCGGGAATCACTTGTATTTGTATTTATATTGATACTTAAAGGCACATGAATGCTATACCCATTTTAAAAAAAATCGAACTTTAATTTTTGGGAAATTGCAAATATTAATATGACTAGGTGTAGAATGTAAGTATACAACAGGCTACCGT
>BMAV01008737.1:20000-25571 GCA_019973955.1 Trichonephila inaurata madagascariensis | reverse complement strand
ATAGTTTTCCCCCAAATTCTTTTATAAGACAACCAATTTAGGACGTGTTTCGGGAAAAGAATCTTTTCTAATGGGAAAAAAAACTTTTCTGCATATAACTATTCACTAATGTTTTTTTTTTCGGGTCAGCAATTTATTTGAAATGTTTAACTAAAAATTTTTTTTTGAAAAAAATTTTTCTTTCAAAATTTTTTTTATATTTTGCTTTTTTTTTTTAGAAATTTTTTTTTTTTTTTTTTTTTAAAAATGTTTTTTTGAAAAAAATTTTTAAAATTTTTATTTTTAATTTCTGTGATATTCAAAACATTCTTAAAATTTTTTAAAAACTTCTTTAAATCTTGTGTTGGACTTTTGGGTGAATGAGATATGGACTTGTGGTCTAGCTTGACTAGACATGGATGAGCAACAACAACAAAAGCATTATCTTGCATTTTTGTTATATATTTTATAGTCCCAAATGTGATGTTTAATTATTTAATACATTTTTCTAATTTTATTTAGTACATTTTCAAATATATTTTCTTCAGTTAAGTTAAATTTAAGAAATCCTACGCTCATTTTATGAATATAATCTTTAGAGCTCCTTAGAAATATCCTTAGAACTTTATGGCTGTGGTAGCCAAGTGGCCGAGAAAATTCGCCTTAGGCATTTCTGCAGTCAAATAAGGGCTTTGAATCATCTGCCATGAGTGAGTGAGGGAATATTAACCTCACACTGTTCACCCCGGGGCGGGATAAACCCCGAGACCATAGTCGATTGACGACATATGAGCTGACACCCCCTCTCCTAACTACTACACCACATCAACGGGAGGACGTTTGAACTTTCGACAGATTTGACGTGCATCACGCCCCTACACGGTGGGTCTTTAATGGTATTGGGCTCAAACTCGTGACATGCCAGCCACGATTCGATACCTTGACCATTCGACTATCGCTATTACTAATAACGACCGGGGTAAAAAATGAGCTGTTCTGTAATTTAGACCGTAGCTTTCCCAAAGGTAAGTTGGGCTGCGGTAGCCGGGGTCAGGTATCGCATCTGGCGGCATGTCGGGGCCAGTCCCCGAAACCCCCGGTAGGGGCGTGCGTTAAATATATAAAAGCTCAAAAGCCCTTCGGGGTGTTTGGGAAGAGGGGGCCAGTCGGGTGTCGTCCCCATCCGACCGTGGTTCAAAATGAGGGTTTTACCAAAAATCTCGTGTCGAGGGCCCTTTTTTTCCCCACTCCATCCTGAAATGGGTCAAAAATTTAGATTTTCGTTTTATTAATATTTTTTTTACATCATTTAAAGTTATTTACTAACAAAGAATGAATGGCATAAAATACTATTCTCCTACAACAAAAATAAAAAAAGTTAAAACTGTACGTATATTACGTATTTTAACAAAATAAGAAATAGACCACATAAAATATAAATATATCCTTCAATGTTGTTAAATAAAACAAAATAAATGATTTAATGTAAACCTTGTCTCTCTTCAGCGCTCTACTTCATATCGCATATAATTAAATTTTTTAAAAAATGAGGGACTTTTTTAGTTTGACACTCCCGAGGGGTTCAATTGTTAAACTGTGGACTCAAATCACTTTATCATAAGGGAAAAGATTTGTTCACATAGATATGTAGAACCAAAAGCGGAAAGCAAAGTACAATAGAACGTCATTTATCCGAATCAATTGGGACCGTTCGAAAAACCGAAACCCGAAAGCGATCCATGAAGTATATGAAACCGGACACTATACGAATATTGAAAATCATCACTTGCAGGAAACGTGCTTGAAGGAAAAGCAAAATAGGTAATACGTGCAAAATGCCGCACCTATGTCGCAAAATGTATTGTGGGAAATAATCACTTATACACTTCACTGTACCATTGTCTTCTTTTATTCGCTGCAAGGTCTTAGATTCTCTTGAGCAGATTAGTTGAGTAGGACAGCCCTCTGGTTGTTGTTCGTACCACTCCATAGCTGTCTCTAACACAGAAAACTTGTAGCTTGGTGATGGACCCTTGCTACTTTCGTTGTTTTTGTTATTTCCCTCGTCTTCGTTTCATCATCGACAGGGTCGGATTCTTTTTGCACGGAAGTCACAATTTCGTCATCATTTAGCATTTGAAATCCACATTCTTCTGCATCACATGTCATCCAGGTTTCTACATCATCTTCATTGCATTCTTGAAATCCTGGGATCGCTTGGACAAAGTCGGTAAACTCCTCCCTGTGGTCAACATTGAAGTCCTTTTCTCCATCTAAATCTGCACTTCTAAATCTACATTGCACTGTTCGAAAACGTATTCATATACAGTACATGTAGTTGACAAAAAAAACTGATCCGGATATTTGACGCTCCGGATAATAAATGACGTTCTACTGTATTTCAAAAATCCAAAGAGCTAAATAAATAAGTATTAGATTTAATTACGTAAAAAATTTCGAAAAGCAGTTCATTCTCGAAAATGGATTTACCATGCAAAAAGTTTTATCGGATTGAAAGCACAGCAGGTGGGGAGATCTTTCGATTCAAAATAACGATTTTTATTCATATTGCCGTATCAAATGTATTCATTATCCACCAGTAGAATTTTAGTAATATTACTTTTAATACATTTCCTTCTTAAGAGAAGCCACAGGGCTAACTTAATTTTAGTTATCATTTGAAACATGTAGGGATTTATATTAATGTTAAAGGAGTCAATGTTAAAATTATGTATAAATAATTGATAGCTTAAAAAACATAAAAAACATATTTTTATTGTAGATCATTTTTTGTTTGTTGTACTTGTATTAACCATGGCTAGGGATTGCAATACCCGTATAAAGGGATACCGAATGCCGGTATTTTGAGTCCCATTTGTACAATTTATAATTCCGTTTTAATTCACAAGTTTAAATACCGGTTTTTCGGTATATACTAGAAACACACACACACACAGAACATATGTTAATATTAGATTCTAAAACACATTGGAATGGTTTACTCCTAATGAGGGAACGAGATTTTTGAAATTGAAAAATCCAATCCAAAAAGCAATGATCGACTTAAACGTGCAAATTAATATTTCCAATTGTGAATTCGACTTAATATCCAGAACTGTATCAGCTCTACTTCCAATAAAACTGGCTAGATGTCGAAAAGATTCTAATTTATTAACACTAATGCAACAATAAATTTCATGTTGCTGCTACCTAAAGAACAGCCCACATCACTATCTGAAAAATTATACATTACATTGAAAAATCGCACAGAAGAAAGGCATACTGAAATAGAAAATATCTTACGGTGTTTTTTACCCACAAACCTATCTACATTCAGAAGAATTCGGTACAGTTATCGAAGATGATGATGACACTAATGTCGACAGTGAAAAGGAATTGTCTCTTGAACAAAAATTAGAATTAGCGATAACTAAAAAAATTTCAAGTAACCAAAATACAATACTATATCCAAAACCATCCGATGAGAAATAGATATAGTTGAAGATGAGGGATAAAGAGGTAAATACTTGGAAAAAGTATTTCGCGCGCTTTGCTAACAGTACCACCAACTAGCATAGAAGCCGAAAGAGCGTTTTCGACAGCTGGTAATGTTTGCACAAAATTACGTTCCAGGCTTAGTGGCAGTACAATGGATGCATTATGGTTTTTAAGATCACATTTCAAAAATTTGTAATAGTACCCCAGACTGAATAAAAATTTTTAAACTTTTTTGTGATTTAAATAAATAAGATGTTCATTTACTCCTTTGTGATTCCTTATATACTGTTACAAATTTATAAGTTACAGATTATTTTTTTGTGATATTTACTCTCTCTAATAAAAATGGCAAATATAAAAAAAAGAAGAAAAATCTGTGTTTTCTTTCTTTTTCTAAAATTTCTACTACCGGTATAAAAACCAGTATCCCGGTATTAAGATAAAAAAATACCGGATACCGGTATTGAACTTTTGGTCTAATATTGCAATCCCTAACCATGACCGTTATCGTTTTATGGTTGTAACTTAATCTTTTAATCGCCTAATCTGAAATTAATAGCCAAATCTGGAAATGGGATCTGAAATGAGTCGCCAAATCTGGAAAAGGGAAATCGTTAATCCTGATGATCCTGATCAGGACAATGGAACAAAATTAATAAATTATTGTATTGTCATTGGTCCTTGACAAATATGCAAAATTTTGAATTACTCTTAGCTTTTAAAGTGGGTAAAAATATAATTCAAAGATTCCGTTATATACAGGTGAAGCTAATAAAAGAGTATTAAGATATCTGACTAGGTTCGGAGACCAATTTTCAAAAATTGATTTTCAGAATAAATTTATTGTTTTAAAGAACATAAATATAGGCTTAAAAAGCCTTAGTTATTAAGCAAATAACATGTATTACTTTGTTTTAGAAAAGATATTATTTTTAGGAAATTTTAGCAAGCATGTTCAAAGTAAAGAAAAACGCTATAAATAAAAATAAATTAAATAAATATTTTATAAGCATTTAAATTTGATGTTAATGATTTTTCGTCAAATTTACTTATGTTCTAAGCTTCCGGTTTGCCTGTATATAGCTCAGACCTCTGTTCAGAGGCTCAACTATGATTTTTGAAAAATTCACATTATTTTCAGAGTTACAACCATTTGAAATAATTATCGGCGTATTTTCTTAAAATTTCTCCCTTCTGTTTTCGTAAAACATGGATAAACCGACTTCCGAATTATGCGTTTCAAAAATTCTAGTTGAGCCTCTGTACAGAGATCTGAGCTATAGACAGGCAAAATATTAATACAATAGAAGCATTTTTTACAAAAGTCGAACATTTGGAAAAAAGTTATTCTAAGTTAATTTTTTGTCAAAATATTGTACTTAAATAATTTTTTATTGTAATACTATTCTTAACCCAATTTTATATACATTGTCTAATCTAAGTTATGCTAAATATCATAAATGTTATCCATTTAAACGCTTTTGCAAAATCACGGTTCCGAACGTAGTCGGATACCTTAAAACCTGCAGTTTGTTATACTCTGAAGGGCTCATAACATATATGTTATAAATTTAATTGAATTTGATTTGATTGTTTAGGGGATAATCCGTTTTTCGTGTACAAATTAACGTAAAAATTTCATTCTTCAAAAAATGCACTAAAAATACTCTTATGAATTAAATAAAATAAATGCTCTATAAAAACAACTTAAAATACTCTCTAGTTTTATGTATTAATCCTTCTTTCTCAATCATTTTATTGCTTTTATTCTTAATGGCCCAAACAACACCAAACATCTAACACTTAAAAGCACTTTTTCACCCTAGTTGGATACCTTAATATAGGGTCTTGTCTGAGTGAGTCAAAGCTTTGTATCTGATTGCAACTATTTAGTGTGCTCAAACTATTATAGTTCGGGCGTATATGTTTATATATTTTAAATTTTATGAATTTTTTAAGAAAAACCTAAGTATGTTCCACCTTTTCTTCTCCTGTTTGCCAAAAAAATCAAAGCGGACTCCGTTATAAGTATTTTTAACCCAGGTTTCTAAAATTGGGGGGCCCCAAAACGAGCATATGAAAAAAAAAAGATTT
>BMAV01008737.1:0-17500 GCA_019973955.1 Trichonephila inaurata madagascariensis | reverse complement strand
GTTAATTAGATGCAAAATCTAAATCCAAGAATTCTGCCATATTAGAGTTAAAGTTTGTTTAAGGAGGTTGAGATAGTCAGGGTGGAATGTAATATTTGTTTATATTCATTATTTTTACCAAAAATTATTAAATCATCTTATATAACGATAAATCAGCAAGAATCATTAACAATATGGTCAATTTCCAAAAATGTAAAATACAGGTTCGCTAAACAATTACTATTGACCACCCCAGGTAATCCTTTGATCTGTTTATAAAGATTCTGATTAAATGCAATGAAATTCCCTTTACGAGGTTAACAAGAATATCGAATTTCTCTTTTTTCATTGAAGTATATAGCTCATATTTATCATAAATTAACTGTAGAACCCGAATCATCATCAATAATATCAATAGAATTAAAAAAGGTCCCTCGAAGTCAGCCATGCATGGAAAAAATTAACACATCTTTAGTAACCTGGCAATTTCTAAGCTTTAATTTATTGCCGTGTTTTGTAAATTATCAATTAAATTTTCTTAAAGAAGAGACTGTAAGATCTTACCAGACCTCGTGATATATGTATTGTACCCATTAGTGATACTACGAAATTTTATAGGGCTTTATGAAATTTGGTGTTAAAAAATGCGTGATATTTATTATTTAGATGAATATTCAGTCTTTTTGTTCAAAGTTTTCAAAAAGACGATTATCATCTTCTCTATTACTATGAATTGATTTTTGAAATGCATTATTTGTTAAAAATGTGATTATTTCTAATATTTTACTGCACAATATTTACAGATTGGTAAGTATAATTAGCAGAGACCTTATCAACATATGTAATCACGAAGTCTTTTTTGGATATTTTCTATTGATGATTTTAAGATCTTTATACAATTTCATTTCTCAACACTGAAATCTAATTTTTAATTCTATTGCTACATAAGGATTCAAAATTGATTAAAAGCCTCAATTGGCATTCCATATTTAATAGCAATTTTAAGGTAGAATTTATCTAAATCCTTTTTGATTTGTTTCCATAACATTAGATTTCCTTATTTTTGTGATCATCAATCTAAAACCAGTGCACCTTTTTCCATAAAATTTCAATAATCATCTTTCACGATGCCAAGGTTTCGTGACAACGTGCTGATGGTAATCATCAATATAGTCCTGATATAAATTGCATTTCTACATGATTCTGTACTAAGGAGCTCCGAGATTTGATTTCTAATTAAATATAAATCTACCAAGTTTTTGTTATATTTGAAAGCCTTTTTAATAATAAATTATTTTTAATTGAAAAAAGGATTGATATTTTAAACAGTACCAGAAAATTAATTTTGTTAAAGGATTTATTCATAAATAATAATGCCAATATTCTATAGTGTAACTTTCTTTAATGGCATCTAATTTAACATTCATTTTTGTACTAAATAGTTATTAAGGTCTCTCGAATCATATATGCATGTACCATGAGAATCCCAAGATTATATTTGTTTAAAATATCTGTCATAATTTTAATTTCAGTTTTATTCATGCCAAACACATAAATGATTTAATTAGAATCCTAAAAGTTGCAGTTGTTATCATCAAATTTATTAGCTATCCCTAACATAGATTTCCTGAGGGTTGCTCAGTGTTCCTAGTAACTCTTTTTACGTTTAGCTCTTGAAATTCTCGCACAATAATTTTATTACTATTACTATTACCAATAGATTTATCAAAATTGAAATATATACTAAAACCCTGGATTTATAAGCTTAAAAGATGGCAAAAACATTTCGCCATTCCAGACAACATTCAAACCATAAGGAAAATATGATCTAAATGAACCTATATAAAAGTTTTTGAACCATAGTTTTGTTAAATTTTGGGGTATATTTTTAAGTAATTACAGTTATGTTTTGAATCCATGTTTTTAAAAAGTCCCCTTCTCTATCTTAGCCTGGTTTTATTTACAAATATAGTATATATATAAACTTATAAACTTATATATATAAAAATGATCATCTTTGATCTCTATTGAATTTAAAACCCCATAAAAGGGGATAAACCCGCGAAATAATGTATATTAAAGTAAATTTAAAAAGGATGAACATGAAACAAAAAAAAAATTTTCGCTACAAAAGAATCCAAAAAACTAAAATATGAAAGCTAAAAGACAAAGAAACATTTTTGTTTTTCAAAAAAAAAAAAGGGAAAGTTCAAATGTATTTGTAACATCAAAACAGTAAAATTACAATAATTTAAAAAAAAAGACAGTTTTGCCTGCAAATAACTTTCCCTGTAATGTTAGTGAAAATTGTCTGGGGTTTGTGTCTTTTTGGTCACCACATTTAAACATTTTAGTTCGTTTTCGGTTTTTTTTCAAGTCTTTTGTTTTAATTTTAAAAAAATAATAAATTATTCTTCATCAATTATATATTATAGTTCAGTATATTTAAACCCTCAATTCCCAAGTGTAATTCTTTTAAGGTTTTAAAAAATTGTTGCTTAAAAATAATTTTAATTTGGAAACAAAAAAACATTTTTAAATTTTTTTAAACATTGTCTCACTTGGTTTACTCTCCAAATTAAAATTATATCAATGATGTTTTTTTTTCTTTTAAATGAACTTTTGAAAAAAAGGGGGGTACTTTTGGGGATCTTTTAATGTATCAGTGTGTCCTCCAGAGTATTTTTCCTAATTTATTAATACTAAATTGGAAAGAATAAGTATTGTGACTTTTATGGGCTTTCTCGCAGAAAAAGTTTTCAAAGGAAAGCTTATGAAGAAATTTTACCGTCTGAGTTATTTTTTTATATTTTGCGATATTATATTTTGTCTTTAATCAGCCACCGATTTTGAATATGTTCCGACTTAAAAAATTAAAAGGAAAAAAAACATAATATTCCTATAACTTTTTTTTTTTCTTGAAATATCAAAAATTTAAACTTTAATTTAAATTTGATGGTTTATAATTAAAAACGTTTTAATTTAGCGCAAAATGTTTTTTGCAGTTAGTCTTATTAGGTTAAGGGGGATAAAAAAAAATGATTGAAAAGGAGGGCCAGTATTGAAAATTTTTAGAAGCACAAATTTAACCCTTTTCGGACTGGGCAAAAGGGTTAGCCACATAACAAAATTTTTTTCTCCGGGTGGGCGGTGGATATTAAGTCTATCCACATGCATTCATTGAAGCTAAAATGCATAAAAATCACTACAAATGGCAGCACAATATCTGTTTGTTTTTTTTTTGCATTTTTATGTCCTCTGATGGGTAGTTAGAAACAGTTTTTCTCTGTGTAAATCAACAAATTTTATTTTGATTACTATAAATAAAATTTCTGATATGTGAAAAAAAATTTCGACAGGTGTTAAGTATACTTTTCTCTCATCTTAATGAATTGAGCAAATGTGCCATGAAAAAAACAAAAAGGTTTTATTTAGGTTTTTGGAAAGCTTTTAATATGTGTGAATAGAAGCTCTATCCACTACCCACATAGAACAGAAAAATGATTTCGAAGTTTTCATCTTCCTCCGCCTGAGACAGTCACAACAGAAGGTGATCTGAACAGGAAATGCTCTCTTTGCAACACTAGAAAAGAAGTTCATTACTCTCAATAGCTGTGTCGGTCCTCCAACGTACCACTGTGCCTTCAAGCAAATGCTCTTACTTGCTTTGAAAAGTTCCACAGTAAACAGCTCATCAAATTTGGAAATAACTATTTTAATCCTCAAAAATATTACTTTATTTCAAACTGTTTATACTAAAATTAAATAAAATATAAAATGTGGATACATACAATTTCAATGTGTATTTTAGTAAGTATTCTATAGTGTACAATTATTTTATTACTGTTTTATTACACTTGTATTTTGTATTTAATTGTTGTTGAAATAGTTATTAGCAAAAATGTTAATTTTTGATAAAAGTTTATTGTAATATGATTCATTATTTATGTCCTGAAAAATAAGTTAATTGTCTTATGTGCACAGTGACTATAATGTCCAGCCATCATCCAGGGAAAACCCTGGTACATTTATCAAGTACTTTAACACAGAGCACAGTATTTTAGCCTTGTGCCCGCGAAAGGGCTAACTAGTCTTACATTTTATAAGTATGCAATCTAAACCATTCATGAAAAATTCTTACCAAACTTATTTCGATGTTTGAACCATGTCAAAATTCACATTGAACATGAATGAGTGATTTTGTTTCATGTAACCAAAGCACACGTTTTGATTGGATGCCATTAGGTAAAAAAATGATGTTTCTTACAAATGCTCTCCCAAAAATCTGAAGCAGAATTCGGGCAATTTAGTGCACAAAAATAAAAACTGACTCATCCAATGATATAAAAGTTACATAATTATTTTAAATCAGTGCTTCTCAAATTTTCGATATTCGCGATGACGTTGAAGGACGACAAATGTTTGTGAAGAATTTACTTATTTCAGAATATTTTGGCTTCTTTATTCCTTCCCTCCTATACATCTCATACGTGCGCCTACGTGGAAAACGGTTGGCATTGGGAAGCGAAACGCGTAACTTTTTATCGGCAGTTAAGGGATTCATTATAAACCGTACAAATTATAAAGATAAGTGTTTCTTTTTATATATATTTTTATATATGACAATCCCATGAGGGCACTGTTAATAGTTAAACTTGCTCTTAACTTAGTATTGTTATATTAATTATAAAATACATTGTGTAGCATTGATACATTTATAATATATCAGTGTATTTTATTTTTTATTATATCAGAATGTGTTTTATTTGTTTACTTTCAGTAAATTAATTTTTGTAAGTAATATTTTGCTTTTAACTTTTCAATATGCTCACGCCTCTTCCCCCCTCCCCTTAGAGTCTTCACGCTCTCCAAAGGGGGGACTTTCCAATATTATAATGTTAATGATATACATATAAATACACAAACAGAGATCTAAAAACTTAGAAATATATATATATATATGTATTAAATCATTAATTACATTTTTAGGGTTTTTAAAATTAAATACATTTTTTTATTTCACGTTACACTGTTTCATAAAATGTCACATGTATTTTCCTTTCAATGCACATTTTTTTACAGTATTTCGAGGAACATGTCTATCACATGGAGGAAAAAAAAGAAGATTTTATGTATAAGACAAAAGTTTTGTTCGATTAAGGTATGTTGGAAAGCTAAAATCTTATTTTTTTTTTGACAATTTGAGATTTTTACATTTTTAATTTGTAAAGATTTTAACCTTTCAAAAAATCCCTTACTTTACCTTAAGGTAATTAGAAGCCCTTAAAACCTATATTTAAATAATCGTTGAAACTGGGCCACGCCCATTTAAATGACGGAAAATTTAACAGTACTTACTTTGAAGTTGAATGTCGGTAAAAACCCAAAAATATATTTTAAATCGATTATGTTTTTTACCCAAGGTTTAAAAGAATCTCGCTGATCAAAAAAAATTTCAATTTATCCAAAATGTAAATTTTGATTTTGAAAAACCTTTTCTGAAAACTCTGATCCGGATGTAAAAATTTTTATGATTTCTATAATGATGACTAATTTTATGAAATGGCTTTATGTAAAAACTAAAAAATTTTTTTTTTGAAATTTTTTTTAGGGAAAAATATTCAAATTTCACTATGGTAAAATATTTTATAAATAATGAAAAAATTCAAGATGAGCTAAAAGCTCATTTTAGTATAATGAGAAAGGTGTTATTTAATTGTATGAAAGAGAGTGATTTTTCAAACTACATAGAACAGATTTTGAGAAAAAAGGGACTAAAAAGCCAATTTAATATTATGGTTTTTTGGGCCCTTCCCCCCAAACATGCCAAAATTAACACGCGAAATACATTAATATAAAATATTTTCTAATGACAGAAAATTGAGATTTGACTTACAAATAAACTCTCTCCCTAATATAAGACACGTAATACATGCAAAACTCTAAACAAAATAACAAACAATCTTACAATTTCCTGTTTCATTGCATCATCATTAAAATCTTTTTTTTGCCGAACACAAACTTTTCAAAACGCTTGTTCTGAAAAAAAAAGAAAAAAAAGCGGGAAAAAACAATTTCGGGAAAGCTCGAGCACAAACGTGACTTTTCTTGAAAAAAAGAGTGGAGAACCCTTTGTTGGGTGAAAGTTTCAATCATTTTTTTTCCCTCACAGGAAAATTTTTTTCAAATCAGGTTTTTTAAACCCCGGGATAAACTGAAAAATCAAGGAATTCGGGAAAAAAACTTGTGGGAAAACCTGTAAAAAAACAAGCAAAAAAAAAAAATTCAGAATTAATACACATTTAATTCAAATGTTTTTGGGCTTTTCTTTTACATATTGTACAATCCACACAAAAAATACATAAACAGTTGAACCTCTATATAAAGAAGTCTCTAAATCCTGTAAAAAAGTTCGTTATATGGAAAATTCATTATATAGAGGTTCATCTTTCAATTTTCTTTATAAACCACATAAAACACATTTTAAATTCATAAACACTATATATTAAAAAAATGTAATTATACACACCTTTTTGTAAATTAATAAAATTTGTTTTACATATCTTACCTATTAAAAAAAGAAAGAAAGAAAAACTGCAAGGAAAGTTTCCCCCTTTATCCCCTTCCAAGAAATTAATTCTTTTCTTTATGCTCAACCTCTTACGGCATTTACGGAACAAAAAACAAAGTTACCGTCGACTGATCGCTGCAAATGTAGGTACACTAGTTCAAAAACACGAGACAACTCCACTGAGGGTAAAAGGGGTTATCGAAGATGTTTCCAGTGAACAAGACGATGGGGATTAAATGTTGGACCTCGTGAATGGAACGCCCTGAATTCTGTTGCTCTTCGCGAGCTAGGTACTAATAAACCAGTTTAAGATTTATGACCACCATAAAATGGTTAAAGGAAGGGGGAAACGAAATGTCCAAAAAAACTTTTAAAAAGGGAGGGAAAAATTGAATTTTTTTGGAGAAAAAGTTCTTACATGAAAATCCTTCGCTATGGAGGCCTTTTTTAAAAAAAATTTAAATTTCTTGGTTCCGGGAAAAAAAAATTGCTATATTGAAAAATTCCAATAAAGGGTTTGAATAGGAGTTAGGTTATATATATGTCTTTTGTTTTCTCATTAATTTAAAAATTTAAACATAATTGTTAATAATAGCAATATATTTCTTAAGGTATATTCTCTTATAAGTTCATCTCTTTTTCATCTACAAAATTCAGCAGAGAATTATCTAGTTTTGGATTTCATCCTAGAACACTTTTGTGAAGGAGATGACATGCCAAATTACAATGTGACGATAGAAGTAAAATCTTTTAATTTTCCAGTTTGAATGTATATATATATATATCTCGTTGAATATAGAAAACAAAATATTAAAGTTCTCACATAAATTATTTATTCTTATATCTGTACTCATAAAATAATATTAGTTGCAAAATATGCATTCACACCATATTTGTGATTAATTATATTCTAAGAATGAAAGCAATTACTTTTTACAGCTTTAAGCAGTTTATTTATAGAATGAATATTTTCAGCATCATAATGCGTTGATTTTATACATTTCGTTGATTATTACAAGTGAAACCTATACACTCGTCTTCATATTTACGTTATGCAACTGTGGCCGCAAGGAAATCCAAGACAAATTTCTTATCCTGTGTAAAAATTTCGGTGATATTTCAAAAGAAATTCTTTAAAAGATTCATTTACTGTTTTCCCGATATTTTTAAACACTATTGAGAACATAAACAATGTTCAAAGGAAAAATCAAATTTTCCCCTTTACTGATGTGTTGTCATACTTACGTTCAGAAACGAAACACACTTTTATTTTAATGAATTTATTTTGCAATATTCAAACAGTTTTGATAATAAACTCTCATGAAATGCTTATATATAATACTCAAAGTCCCTCTTCGGATCTTCAACATAAAAATAATCTTCTTTTAAATCGTTTTCTCTCGCACTCCTCTCCCCTTGTTCATTCACTGATTTTGAGTGGAAGTGGACTGCATGACCGTAACATTTAAATAAAGAAAATATGTTTTCACGGAAAAAGTGTGCATATAATTTAAGCTCAGAACAAAACATGCGCCTAAAGAATTTTCAATTCAAAACTAAGCGGGGGAAACTCTTTTTATGGGCGTTTGGTCGCAGCCAAACTAACGCTTCATTTACGTTCCCTCTTCAGCAAAAAAACGCACCAAAAGAAATCATTTCAAAAAGTTTAATGTCTGTCTTTTCAGTTATAATTCTTTATATATTAGGTTGGGGAAAAAGAAACCCATTTTTTTTTCGTTAGATGGCTGTAATGTCGATATCTCGTAAGTATCGCCCAAACAATTTAAAATTTTGCTTTGTTGTAAAGATGACTTTTCCCCACAAAAAAATTATTTTTGCTGTCTTTTTTTTTGATTCTTTTCCGGTTGTGGGGTTACGGGGTATTTAAAAAATGGAAGTCAACAAAGAAAATTCGGTACTTTTTACAGTTTTTTTTTTGATAAAGGGGGGGGTGTTTAGGGAATTGCCGATTCTGCCCAAAACTAATTACTTTCCCAATTTTGGTTTGTCGTTTCCCGTTCAGGTTTTTTTTGATGTTAAAGATGCACCTCACAGAGGCAAACCCCGTTGTCGAAATTTTGGATGAAATCACAGAAATAACCCTAAGTTGCCCGGGCATTTGGTAGTCGTAGCATCACTCGGGAATAAAATTGACTTATAAACTTTTTAAAGCCATTTTCGCAAAAGGGCTCGTTTTTTTTTTTACCACCCAATTAACACCAAAAACATGATGGATCAAATTTTCCCCATCTGCGAAGCCCCCCAAACGGGATAAAATCGCCCCCTTTTCCCCAAAACCCGGATGGTGACTGGGGATGAAAAAAGGGGGCCCCATCTACAATATTGGGCAAACGATCGTGGTCAAAGTGCGGCAAAGCAGCTCAAACGGTGGTCAAACCAGGACTAAACCGGAAAGGTTCTACTGTTTTTGGTGGGACGGGAAAAGGAAATCATTTATTAGGAGCTGCCCCGCAGGGCCCAAACATAAATTCAGACCTTACTTCGAAACCCGGACCTTTGAAGCTAGCGATTGCCCGGGAAATGGCCAGAATTGGCCAACAGAAGGGTGTTGTGTTCAATCAGGACAATCCAGGCCACACACTTCTTTAATTGAATCCCCAAGAACCTCGGGGAACTTGATTGAAAATTTTAAATTCATCCACCAAAAAGTCCGGACCTGGCCCCAAAAGCGTTACCCCCTTTTTTCTTGCATTGCAAAACTTCATGAGTGATAAGAAATTGGGATCAAGGGGTTGGGAAAATCGTTACTAGATGTTTTCACCAGAAAGGGCCCAAAGGAACTTCTATAGAGGGGGTCATTATAAAACTACCTTTAAAATGGCGGGTTATACCCCAAAAAGGGGTGCATTTTTGGGAACCCAAATGGGGCTCAAGCATTTTAAAAATAAAACTTGATTTTTTATGCAAAAAAAAATTTTTTTTCTTTTCCCCCCCCCTAATATATATTTAAAAAATTGGTTTTTACTTGAAATATATATATATATATTTATATTGCTTATTAATAAGTATTATGATTATTAATATTGTTATTAGTAATAATTTGATTTGAATCAATGTTGCTCACCAATTAAAAATATTTCTAGTAGATTTTTTTACCCACGAGATCATCGATTGTAAACAGGGGAAAATTAATAAAACGCCTTCCTCATTTGAGGTCGCAAGTTTGAATATTTAGTGAATTGTTGGACGAAATGGCGCAAAATTTTGAATTTAGTTTTAGGATTTGCGAGGAAGTAAAATAATTAAATTTTAATACAATTCAATTTACTGTTTCGTAATCGCATTTGAACTCTCATATTTTGAATATCACAATTCCTTTTTTTTCTGCTTTTTTTTTGGGAAATTTTAATGAACTAAAAGGGCGAATAGAGGTTTTTTAAAAGTGTTAAAAAAATTTTAGAGCTAAATTTTTTGGGCCTTAATAAAGCTTCTCAAACCTATTTTTCGACCCAATATTCAATCCTTTTTTCATCGCCCCCCCCTTTATACAATAACAATATTTAAATTCAATAATACTACACTTTTTAAAGCTAAACTTCAATGGCTAAAAACCTCCAGTGCCACTGGGTAAAAATGATTCACCCAACCAAAAGTTAATTCCCGTGTTTTTATATACGTCTTTCCGAGTACAATGTTTCTGTGCACTGCTATTTAAAAAGATTCCGAAGGCTTTGAAATCAATAAAAAGGGCCTTGAAAAGTGATTGCGGAAAAGGTTTCTTTTTCAAAAATGGTTGCTTATTTTCTGCTTTTTTTCGCCCTTGCATCACCCATATGCCTCAAAGAAAGGGGTTTGGGGGGCAATTTCGTAACTTTTAATCATCAGTTAAAAGGGTTCATTATAAAAAAATTCCCAAATTTTAAAAAAATAAGTGAATTTTTTTTAATACAATTTTAAATATGAAAAACCCATGGAGTCACTGGTCATTATTAAAACTTTTCTTAACTTAGCATTTTAAATTAATTTAAAATACATCTCAGTACTGATATTTTTTATAAGTGTATTACATCGCTAAATGTTATTTTTTCTTCTTTTATTCAGTTTTATTTTGTTCAAAATTTCGTAAATCAATCTTTTTGAAATAATCTTTTGTCTTAGATTTTTTCAATAGGCTCTTTTTCCCTTCAAGGTTATCCCCCCAAAAGGCGCACCCACAGTTTAAAAAACGCGCAATAATTAATCATTCCATTTACAAGAACCATGTTTAAACCCATTATAGAGCTCAGAATCGTTCAACAAAACTTTACAAAACTTGAGATGCAGGTTTATTTCGTGATGAGAAATGATTTGTGAGAATCAAAACTGGTATTCGTAATTTTAAAAGATAATTATTTGGTAGTTTTGTTAATTTTTCAACCCAATAAAATCAGAATATATTTTCCTTTGAACTAATAAGAATGATATCATGTGGTCTAGGTTGTGTACTCGTGTCAGTCGTGGTCCTAGAGTTATTAAAGACCCGTCGTGTACCGTGCGTTAAAACTGCCGATGCTCTAATCCCCTCCCACGTTATCCGGATATGAAAGTCTGGAGTATTGTACTAGCTCAAGTGCCATCCTCGTCGCATGTTTATAAATCAAAATTATGAGGTACGATGCACATCCCTTTCATGCTGCTTGGAAGTACGACACTGACAATCATTCAATTAATCAATGGACATAACAAGAGTGAGTGAGTTTTTATTAGCACCACACTATAAAGCTGTCGACTACGAGGGCTGTTGGTGGCAAAAATCGTAATTTTGGAGCCCAGTTTAGAGACAAGGACGACACATGAGCTGAAGAGGATGAAATTCTATAAGATTGATATTATTCAAAGGAATTTTGACCACTTGCCGCGGATTATCCCGAGTCATCTCGGGTTCGTATATATTGCAGTTAATTATTATCCCGAGAAAACTTGGAGAAAGTAGATTTTGTCAGTACGATTTATTTTACCACGGTTTTACTCGGCCTCGTGGAAATGAAAGGAAATATTCAGCTTCGATTGGCAGTTTGCAACGTTTTTTTTGTTTTCGAGGATCTTTTGGCGGGTCACGTGTTTTCCCTATTGTACAGTACACATTGGCTTATTGGTTAGTTATGAATAAAGAAGGATAGTTCCGCTAAAAAAAGTTTTCGCGTTCCCTTTCCCAAAGATGTCAAGCGTTAGAAAAAAAAGTAAAATAATGGAGACAATGTGCGAGAGAGCGAAAGCGATGATTTTTCAGATAGTAATTAAGAAGAGGAGGGCATTGAAATTAGTGGAAGTGATATTCTTCTGTATATAAACTACATTTTGGACTGTAACTCAGGAGGGTCACGATCACCTAAGCAATTTAGAATGGAACTGATTGAAAAAATAATTTCAGAAAATCATCGTGACGAGTTTTCTGCCACATCAGAAAGACCCAGCATTTGTCCTTCACCACTCAGGTTAACCTCTGGGCATTTTCCAGATGTTATTCATGCTACTGAAAAAAATCAAATCCAACGAGACAGTGCTCGCATAAAAGAGATATCAGAGTAAGAAAAGATACCAGATACCAGTGCGCAGAATGTCAGGTATCACTTTGTGTTGTCCCTTGTTTCAAAAACTATCATGCAAAGACTAATATTTATTTATTTTTTTTTACATTTGCCCGAGATAACTCGGGATAGTAAATTAACATTAAAACTAAATGCTTTTACACCGGCCAAGAATTAAAAATTCAACCTAAAACCTATATACAATCGAACCTCCATATAACGGACCTCTATACTACGAATTTTTCTGTAGAGCAAACTTTTTCCTAGAACTAAGAACATTTCACGATTTTCTTCGTAAAATAACTTCCCAAAAGCGAAGTGCATTTTCTATAGAACGAACTTTTTCTCTTGTGATTTAATTTTTCTTCAATTTTTTTTAAGGTATTTCTGGGCATTTCAAGTTATTTTCTCTTTTAGCACATTTTATGGTGGTCATAAATCTTGAACAAGGTTTTATTAGGTGTCTAAAACTCGCTGAGACCAATAAAATTCTGGATATTTCATCCAAGAAGTGCAACAATTAACCCCCATTGTCCAATTCACTGGAAACATCTTCAATATCCCCTTTCACCCTCAGTGGAGTCTCGTGCCCTTGAACTAGTCTCCGTTAATTTGTAGTTTTGATCAGTCACACTGGTAACTTTGTTTCTTGTAGCTCGAAAATGTCAAAACGTAAGTCCTAAGAAAAACATTTCATTCTTCAGGATGTGGATTAAGGCGACAAAAAAAAACTTTTCTTGCAGTTTTTTTTATATATATATAGGTAAGATGTATAAAATAAATACATATTAATTTGCAAAAAGATGTGAATAATTAATTTTTTTAATATATAGTGTTTATGAATTTAAAATTTGTTTTATGTGTTTTATAAAGAAAAGTGAAAGATCAACTTCTATATAATGAAGTTTCCATAAAACTAACTTTTTGGGGATTTTGCGACTTCGTTATATAGAGGTCCTACTGCATTTTGTTTTGTTTCGTTTCCTTGTATTTAATAATAAAATTAAAAAAATGGGATGATTTTTTGCATTTTTTTTTTTAAAAAAATTTGTAAGGGAAGCGGTTAAAAGGCCGACAGACTGAAGCCTTAAGTTCTATGAAAATTACGGTTTCAAAGAAAATCTGATTAATTTACATATTTAACTAAACATTATATGTAGGAATTACCGTGCCATTTAAAATGAAAAAAAATCAAAAACCCTTTTTAAAATTTAACCCGAAATTTCCTTAACGTCAAGGTAAAAATCCCTTCACATGGAATTCCTAACGAAGGAAGTGTTGAGACGACTTCCCTGTAGGTTGTGCATTCAATTACCGTGTAAGTTGGATTATTTCTTTTTCGGTGTTGGTTTTTTTTCGGCATAAGGAACTCTAATTGATTTTATGACGCGACAAAACTGAAAATCTATTGTTTTCTAGGGTTGGGCAATTGCGAAAAACAAAAGATGCTCGTCAGACTATGTTGTTAGAAATTTAAAAATTGGCTTCTGAGAAGTAGAATTAGGAATCTTTTGAACACAAAGTGTGTTTCCTTTTTGTACCAAAAAGAAACTGTTTTAATGCTTTTTATTTTAAAAATTTTTAAAACCCTTTTCGTTAACAACCCTTAAAATTTTATCGACTTGAGGATGTAAAGCAAAATTTTTGAAATCGATTTAGTCGCCGAATTTTTCGCCAAATTTTTTCGATTCTCATCTTTGAAACTAAGTTTCACAAGTCGAGGAATTTTTTTTTTCAATTATTTTTTTTTATTTATTTTCTTGTGTTGATTTCCCATTTCCCGTTGGGGGAAATTTAAATCTACGAATTTCTTATTCATACATCGAATGAGTAAATTGATTTAAAATAGTTGCAAAGAGTGAAAATGATTTAATGATTATCTGAAAGTACACGGAGCTATCGACAACGACGCTCTCACACAAATTTCCCCGCCACGTTAACGCCGTTTTTGGGAAATTCTACAAAAAATTTTCAGGGGTCAGCCCCTGTATGCATTGTGTTTTCAGTGGATTCCTACTTATAACTCGACAAAAACAATACTGTCCACAAAGTGGCGATGAATACAAGGAGAGGGTAAGGTCTTGGGATGACGGATTGAGCTCAAATTTTGTAGATTTAGTTTTCCTTTTGAGGAAGAGATTATTCTTATGCGGGCTTACCTAGCGAGGCATAAGGTGAAGTGTATCCTCTTCGGCAGAGTGACGATGAAATCTTCCCTTCTGATGGCCGACACGATCTGTCTAGCTGCGTCCTCTACACCCACGATGGGCATCATCCAGGAACACCTGCAAAGAAATTCTCTCATTTTTCACCAATAAAAATATACAAATCCACTTGGGGTAGGAACGTAAGCTGAATTTCAGTTTAGAGTATGTCCAATTTTTGAATGGCTTGATTGATTGGTTGAATATTAACGTCGCACTGTTCAGCTACACGAGGGCTTTTGGCGACGGACCACGTATTTTGAACCAAGGTCAAGTGACGTGGACGACACCAGAGCTGGCAACCCCCTCTCCTAACTACCACACCACACCAACGGGAGGACGTTTCAGCTCTCAACAGATTGAACGTGCATCATGGCGGGTCTTTAGTGGTACTGGGCTCGAACTCGTAACAAGGCAAGCCACGATCCGATACCTATACCACTCGGCTACCGCAGCCACAATTTTTGAATGGGATAATTCCTCCAAGGATCAAGGTTATGTTAACCGCAATGCTATATAATGAGACCTAAATTTAACGATCTTCAGAAACCTCTTTTCATAGTATATTTTATTTTAACACCTTAATAATAAATATACTAATAAATAAGTAATATATTAAACAATAATAATAATATTATACTTAAAAATAATATTCTCTTAATCCTTGTTATTAAAGAAATTAATCCCTTCTCTCCTCGTTCCGTCGAGATGCGGCAGACGGGCTTTGCTGTCATGGAGATGTGAAGTCATTTTGTCTTCGCTTTCCTATGAAAGCGAAACAGAAACTAAGTCAACTGGGAGAGTGGTTTCCCACTCACCCCGCCACCAGCGCTGTTCCGCTGCACTCAATGACGACTGCTATCTATTTTTATGTAACTTTCACAAATTATTCTCTGTTTAACTTATTATAATGAGTGGATAATAGAGCTTTCTGTAAGGTTCCACGTAAATGTATAAACGTTACATAATATATATATATATATATATATATATATATATATATATATATATAATTGTAGTAACTTACATTGATATCTACTCATAATTCGAATTTTCTTTATTTATAGCATCTACACTGTTGGCCACCGTAAATGCAACACCCTGAAGAGAAGCATGCAAGTAATATGAAATTTACAACATGCATTAGCGGAGGTGAGATATGCAAACGATTAGAATTTCAGCGCAGACACACATCACGCGTACCTGTGGTGCCACCTCGAAGCGCTATTTAAGACATGGAGATTTCGACGATTTCAAGTTCGGCAATTGTGTTTTTCTTGTGGTTTTTTTCAAAAAACGATCAGTTATGTCGCGTAGAAAACAGCGATCAACTTTTGATCAAGTATCCGAGTTCGACAGAGGAAGGATAATGGCCTACCGAGATTGTGGATTATCTTTCAGGGAAATCGGTAGTCGTGTTGGACAAAACCAAATAACTGTAATGCGGATATGTGACCGTTGCATGCAGGAGGGTATGACGGGCTGACGTGGTCGATCGCATCCACCTCAATGCACCACTTCACGTGAGGACAGGCAAATTGTGCTTATGGCAGTGAAGGATCACGCAGTCACATCACGAACCATAGCAACAAGGGCTCCATAGCATCACGAACCATAGCATCACGAACACTCCAACAAGGACGGCTACTCTGGCTATTGATTCTGGCAGGAACCACACTTTACAGAAGTCTATAAATTTAATTATTTGATACTTGGTCAACATGGTATCTACAAAATAAATTTTGTTGTGCTATCTCTTGTCTTTCTTGGTGCTGCATTTACGGTAGCCAGCAGTGTAATTGAAAAATCCTTATACACACTATTTCAATTTTTATATTACTGATTTATGTTTTCCTAAAGCATTAAAAACATTAATTGGTATATTACTGATTCTTTAGACCTTGAATTTTTGATAGATTTATTGAGGATTCCGAGAAATAAAAGATCATTAATGGTTCTCTTGCGCCTGACTAAAACAGGATTAATATTCCCTAAGCAATGATGTTATTTCTCTAAATAACTAGCTATTCTTTTCGCCTAAACACGTGACTGTGTTTTTTATAACGCGTTTTTCTCTGTTCTTCCCTGTATATAAAAACTAGATACATACCCTCTCTTGTATTTTTGGCACTATACGAGGATCATGCCGAAATAAAGGATGTGATCACGAACAAGCCTCTTTAATTTTTCGGCTACGATCACTTAATCACCTTTAATCAAAATGTAAATTTCTCGTGGGAAAATATATATTGCATATATACATAATGATAAATAATTAATACAGTAAATATGAATAATAATAAATAAATAATAATAATGATGATGAAATTTGGAAGAAGTTCGCATTATCTAGGTGTGAGACTAAGATCCATCAAAAATTAATATTGTCTTAAAAGCGTAAATAAGGATTTAATTATTGCCAGTAGTCGGCCATCCGGTATAGTGGTTAGTGACGCTGACTGCGGTGTCGTAGGGTCTGGGTTTGAATCCCGGGTAAGGCATGGATGTTTGTGTTGTAATCCTTCTCTTCTTTGTGATGTCTGCTTCTCGCTTACTTCTATGTAAGCCCCCGTGTGATACTTTCTGGTCTACGGGGTTATAATTTTTCTTAATAAAAAAAAATTATTGTGCCAGTAAGTAGCCTTAAGGAATTGGATAAAAACTAATTAAAAACTTAAAAATCACACGAGAATCAACTATACCATTGAGTTATGATTTTTTTTCTGAAATTTTTTGTCTTAAATTTTTACCGGATGGTTTCTTGATATAGATTTCGTGATAGAACAATGTATCAACGTCGAAGCAAAAAAAAGCCCGAAAATTGCATTTTGTTATGACATCGATTTTTTATGAATTTTGTGTGCGAAAATAAAAATTATGTTCAAAATAGCCCTCGTAATTCTGTGTAGAACGAACCCAAACACTACAAATCCTTTTAAAATTCGATTTATTTTATATTAATTTTCAGTGTTTTGTTAAATTTTCCTCTTCTCAGAAAATTGCGTGAGAATTCGAAAACCGCAAGATTTTTATTTCCTTGTTTTTGCGCTTCGAAATTTACAAAGAAATTATACGTTTTTTATTTAGTAACAAGAAATTCCTTTTCTTCCTAGAATCAGTGCTTAAAAGAAAATTATAAAATGCTTACGTTTTTTCAATACTCAATCAAACTTTCAAACATATTTCTCCATTTCTTACCAAATTTTTTTCTTTTTTAA
>BMAV01008736.1:0-50945 GCA_019973955.1 Trichonephila inaurata madagascariensis | reverse complement strand
GCGGTTTTTTATTTAAAATTTTGCTAGTATACAGGATGATTCGCTACTATACCATCAAACTTGCAGGGTGTGGAAAGGGTACATAGAAGACTCGGAATCACATAGGGATGCAGGATCACTAATGCCATAGTCGTGAGCTATCGGGCAAAGAAACAGAGAGAAAGAACACAAAAAACACATTGAAGGGACACAAAACATTTTATTGAAAGATTGAACTACAAAAGGCGTTCGAAATTACGCCCAGAAGTCGTCCAGCAGGCCTAATAGTGGTGCTGCAAGGAATTCCTTACATTCTGGAAGGTTCCTCCTGGCAGTCATGCGATAGATGGCGGGGAATAGAAGGTTTCGTGAAAACAGATACCTAAGCCCCTTCGTCATTTGTGATCTGTTTCCCGAGGTAGTAGGATGAATTCGTTTTAAAACAAAGAACTGATCAGTCTGCTGATCGTGTATGGAGCTGTGGATTGAAATAGGCAGTTCACTCAGAGATTGTACTAGGGTCGTTCCTCAAACAGGCTTGTTCAACATCACACGACCTTTTGCAAGTGTGGACAGATGGTGACTTGAGTCTGTTTCTAGTGTCATAAAGAGTTTAGAGAACGAGGTGCCCTTTCCTTCAGTTGAAGATCTCATCGCTCGAATATCTGTAACTGCCAAGAGGATACATGACTTGCCAGGAATCTACGAGAACGTAAGGAATTCCATGCAGCGCCACTGTCGGGCCGGCCAGACGACTTCTGCCATAATTTCGAACGCCTGCTTTGGTACAACCTTTCATTAAAATGTTTTCTGTCCCATTAATGTGTTGCTGTTTCTGTTCTTTTTCTCTGCTTCTTTGCCCCATAGCTCGCAACTACTGCATTTACGATCCTGCATTCCTAAGTGATTCCGAGTCGTTCCTGTATCCCCTATACATCCAGCTAGTTTGTTGGTCTGTTAGAGAATACCCCTATATATATACGCGTATTATAAGCAATATTTATCATTAATTCTTACGGTGCTACTCACGATTTCGTTAAATGTTATAGTACATGTAAATTTATTGATAAAGTTGTCATTAATTGTTTTTATTTTGATATTATCGTGCATAAATCTTCACGATACAGTCAACTCTCCCTAATTTAAACCTTCGATAATACGAACCTCTCGCTAATTCGAAGTATATGCTCAGTCTCTAGAAGAACTCTTGATATTTCAAACTAAAACAATTTGTACACTCAATATTTTGAAGTAAAATCTGTGGCTGGCCAGACAACAACACGTGACAATTCGAAGTTATCTTATAAAACTCTCGACAATTCGAACGTTCACTATCATGTACAGTCCTGTAGAAAACAGGTTGGTTTTTTAAATTTTTTGCTGTTTGTCTCTGCGTGTTTCCCCCTAACTTTCCCTCTTTTAAGCGTTTTCCAGTTCCTCAGGCAAAAAAGACACTTTTATCCTTTCCCTTCTTCAAGTGGACAATAAAGGGATCACATATTGCGATGCCCATATCTTTTTTTTAAACCCGGGCCTTTCGGGGATGGTCCGTTTTTTAAAGAAAATGCGTAGGTTGTTTTTTTTGAAGGGGCTAAATTTTTTTATGGCCCATCGGGATTTTGCATGTGGCACCAAATAGGGTTCTGGACTGCACCATGCTTAGAAGAATCAGTGGTTTTGGGGGACTGTGTCTGAGGGAACCCGGGGGGGAAAGATTTTATTTCCAAAGGAATGGAAGGTTTTGGGAGGAAGAAGGAAGCCTGTAGAATTTAAAGAAAGAGGATGAACCATAAAACAAAAAAGAAAACTTTTCTTCAAAAGATTATATGTATTATTTTAATACATAAATGTATTTTTTTAAATACGGGACTTTAATTTCGTAAATATGTACTTTTTAAAAAATATTTTTAAAATAATTTTATACATAAAAAAATGTTGTTGTTTTGTTATATGTTTAAATTTAAATGAGTTAAAAAAAATTTTTATCTTCTTGTTTTTTTTGATGTTTTCGCCTCTAGATAACCCCAAATTTTTTATTGGTTTTAACTTCAATTATCGATACCGTAAATGAACAAAATTATATCTAATGAACAACTCGATGATAAAAAAAGAATACCTAAGTCATCAGATGCTATTTTGTTTGTACATTTCACTCCTCGCAGAATTTTCACACCAAAATCAATTCTTGGGTTCACCAGTAGTTAATAAAAGGGAAGGTTTGGGGTTTTACCCCTCCCCCCCAAACCCAAAATTTTTTTTCCCCCTTTGGGTCTTTTTTTATCTTTTTAGAAAGTATCCACCCCCTAAAAAAAAAAGGGTTTTTTGTAGTCCTTACTTCACTATTAAACAAACGCTCTTTTAATAGGCTGCAATGCAATAAATTGTGGTAATCCAATAAAAAAAATTTTTTTGGTCAGTGAATAGTTTTTTTTGTTTTTGTTTTTGTTTAAATAACTTTTTATAAAAACCAAACTTATTAATGCTAGCCCGTTTTTTTTTTGAATTTTTTTTTGTAAAAATTTTGTTACTTATTTAAAAAATTTGTTTGGTTATTTATTTTATAACAATGCCTTATTTCAAAGGTTTCGTCTTCTGCTTTCTTGAGAAGAGTCTTAAAATATAAAAGATTTAAAACAAAAGAAAAAAAATATTTTACCCCAAAATTTTTTTAAAAATTAACAATTAATCGGCAAATTAAGAGGTTATTAACAGCAACGCAGCATTCAATAATCGTCTTTCATTTCCTAACTTAAACGAAACAAAAACCCCTTTTCCACTGCGGTTGATCTGTTTTTATCCCTTCGATAGGAAAGAGCGGCGTGCTTTAATTTTATTCCTCTTCCTTTTTGCGCAGTGACCTCGTGCATAAAACCAGTCCTATTTTCGGGACCATGGGACCCCATTAAACCGGACCCCCCCATTCGAAGGGCTTAGTGTCGCTCCCCCCGACCTAATTCCCCACCGGCCAAAACCGTAATCCGGGGGGAAAACCCCGGTCAAAGCCCCAAAACGGCCCTTTTTCCCCATTTGCATCACCCGCATCGCCACTAATTCGGGAGCGTTTGCCCCCAAAACAAAATTTATTTACCCCTCCCACCCGGTCCCGTCCCTGAGGGTTTCATGCCCCGAATGTTTGGATCGTTTAGATGGGGAGTTTTTAGAACTCGAGTCTTAGAGGAGAGTCGTGAAGCTGCGTGTAGGAGAGAAAAGTTAGTTGAACAGGAGAAAAAAAAGACTATTATTGATTTATATATTATTGTTTTGCTTTTTTTGTGTTTAAGGTATCCGACTACTTGCGACAACTTTAAAAAAAAAATGGAGGTATGGAGAGTTTTTTGTGGTTTTTTTAGATTTATTTAGTACACTTAAGGCATCCGACTACGTTCGGAACCATGATTTTAAAAAGGCGCATACATGTATCATTTTCATGATATTTAGTGTCGCCTACATTAGAATACATGTATAAAATTATTTTAAGGACATTTTGACAAAAAAAAAGTTATTTAAATACAATATTTCGGCTAAAAATTAACTTAGAATAAACTTGTTTCAAAATGTTCTCCTTTGGTGAAAAATGCTTCTATTATAATAATATTTTGCCTGTATATAACTCAGACCTCTGTACAGAGGATCAACTATGGTTTTTGAAAAGTTCAAATTATTTTCAGAGATACCACCAATTGAAATAATTATCGGCGTTTTTTTTCCTTAAAATTTCCCCCCTCTGTTGAAAAACATGGATAAACCCACTTCTAAGTTATATATTTCAAAAATTCTAGTTGAGCCTCTGAACAAAGGTCTGAGCTATAAACAGGCAAAATATTATTATAATAGAAGCATTTTTAACCAAAGGAGAATATTTTGAAAATGGGTCATTCTATATTCTTTTTTTGTGAAAATATTGTACTTAAATATATATACTATATATATATATATATATTGTATTAATATTCTTAAAACAGTTTTATATATATTTTCTAATCTAAGTGACACTAAATATCATAAGTATGATCCATTTATACGCTTTTGCAAAATCACGGTTTCGAACGTAGTCGGATACCTTACATAATATTTCGTGTAAAAATATTCTTAAAACAATTTTATGTGTATATTATAATTCAAATGACACTAAATATCAAGAAATTATTCGTTTATATGCGTTTTCGAAATCATGATACCTCAATAACCTTAAGGCAGTTTAAAAAAATATGTCGAATTGCACATTCAGAGCTAGTCTAGAATAAAATACTAAAACTGCGTTAGATTCTTTTTTGTTTAATAAAATTCATCCGTTATATTATCTTTTATTTAATTATAATTGTATTTTTTATATTTTAAAATTGAACATTGAAGATCATCGTGAGCTTTTCTAGCTTTATTTAGTTTCAACTGCTATACAAACATGTTCAACTCATTGGAACAAAGGTATGCATATAACTAAGTAAAATAATGTGTGATGATACTTCTCTGTATAATGTGCTAAACTTCCTCCTGCATTGGGATATTACAAAAAATACCGAAGAGCCTTTTCAAATAATCCTAGAAAGACAATTGATTCGGACGGGCTCATCGCGCTTTTAAAAAATTATCCTTTTGTTTTTTTGGACCGAAAAACAAATTTTTTCCAACCAAATCCAGAAGCGAAGCGTATTATGCAAATTGGGAAATTTTTAAATAAGAAATTTAGGTGCGGTGGGCCCTTTTTGGGAAAGTGATTATGTGTCTGAGTTAAACGCGTGCGGGAAGTAACCGATATTTCAAAGTTCGGTCAAGGTGGATATCATTCCCACGCAGAAAAAAGCGACATTGAATTCGAGATTTGCGTACCTAGATATTGTGGTATAACCGTTCTACAAATTAGGTTGTGTAAACAGAGGTTAGGAGTAAACGGTAAAGTAATTTAAATGACGGATCTGCTTTTTTTGTTAATACGTATTTTGTGTTTCTTGCCTCAGACCCTAAGATAAAATATAAATATTATCTTGTATGGTTTAAGTTATAAGATCTTAATAAAGAGATATTAAGATTAAGGCAAAAAAAAAAAAACCCCCGGTTCTTCATTCACTCCCACACCCCTAGGTCACGAGGATAACTTAGAAGTTAGGCATCACCCACGGGCGAATGTCTTACAATTTAAGTAACAAACATCTGTTATTTGAAATTAATTATCAAATCATAGTTATTTGAAGTATGAATTGAACAGTTATATTTAAAACTATATTAAAATTATAATTAAATATATACAATTGCAATTAAAGCAACTGTCTTAAAAGGAATAAAAAGCTGTCATAAGAATTTCAAACTTGAATGTTATAAAATTTAAAACATGAAAAGGGAAAAAAAAAATGTGGAAAAATAGCTAAAAAATACGTGCAAAAGGATGAGAGATAGAACTGAAAATAATTCTTGATAGGGGAAAAAAAGGAACTGAATTGAATTTCTAGATTTCAGTCAAAAATGAAGTTTTCTGGGTTATTTTCCAATGTTTGTTTTGATATCAGGAAAGGAATGAATCTCCTTAAATTAATTTTATCAACACATACAACAATTTGCATCATACATACGAAAGTCTTGCTTCCATACAGTAAAATATATATAAAACTTCGTGACAATTTTGGGACTGAAAACCAGATATAGTTTCAGCTAAAATCTAATGAATTGTCTTACAGGAAGAATAAAAACGTCATTACCACTCTTTCTCCATGCAGATATGTAAGTGACTCTTAACTATAACTTTACCTAAAATGCATAAATTATTATCAAGGTATATATAACATTGCAGATTTGATGAGTAGTCTTATTTTTCACTGATCAGGTAACATACAAGCGGGGGACACTTTGCAACATCGTATCAGCTACGTTTTTTTTTTTAACATACTGGACACATTGATATCTGAGGAGTTAAATGCACCACAATAATGAATCTTTCTAAAATATTTTTATTTCTGTTATAATCTAACATTTCCTTCAGTGGTAAAATGCAGTCAATTGTAATAGTTACAGAGATCCCCTATCTAATAATACGAGAATTGCATTTGCTTTATGTTTATTCACATCTTAATGTCATTTTATATACGCTTATATATTTTATAATTTTAAAAAATATGCTTCATAATAATGTCAGTAACAGAGCATATAGGAACTTCTAACGTATCTTGCTCTTTCGGGTTTTTCTTTTCATTGCATTTGGGCATTAGCGTAGCTAGTCCTGAGTGGGCTCCGTACCAAATTTCTTGCACACCCTTTTTCGGGGCCCCTTAATATATTAACAATTTTTCCTCACATATGTTGAGGCCCCTGCAGCTTGGGGGCTCCGTGCGGCTGATACGGTGGTAGCTACGGCCATCTTAAGCGAAAGAAACGTGTCGAAAACTTGTTCCTTAGCTATAAAACTATTCTGTCTTTACAAAGCATTTATTCGCAAAGTAGTGATTTATTTTCACGCCAATTAAATTACGAATATACAAGAAGAGCAACAACTGAATATTGATTAAGAATAAATGATTATTACCTGGAATAATCCTCTTAATTACTTGTGTTTCACCTGCATATTATTACACTTCTTAATCATTTTAATTAGTCATAAAAATTTAAACGCATAGTTGAACTTTCCGACACTGAATGACGTATTAAAAATAATCCTTTATAATATTAATTAAAATCAAAACATGTGGAACACGAGCTAGAGTGGAATTAGCTTCGAACGTGATTACCCATTGTGGCACTGTTGTACCTCCCGTTGCAAATGGGTTGACAGTGTGTGTTAATTATGAATAAAATTATGAATTTTGTGTAGCCACTTGCATTTAAAACTATTCACTTTCAGCTATAATATAACATTATAAATGAGTATTAATGTTCAATTCGCACTGTAACAATATTTAATTAATACATTATAATAATATTATACATTACAACAATATTCATTAATGCACTATAGCAGCATTCATTAATTTTTTACTCCGCGAATCGTTCCACTATTACAGTGAGTCTCAACCACTGAACCGCGGCACTTTTGTGTGCTGCCAAATTTTAAAAAAATTGTAATTATACTCCTGAACCTGGAACCGAATCATTCGGCATTTTATAAAAATAAACAACGGCTATTCGTAGCATATTTAACTTATTCTTTCTGGCATTGGTGTATCTAGTTCTGAATGGGCCCAGTATCAAAATTCCTTCGGGGCCCTACTTTTAGATATGAAAGCCCAATTATAGTGAGACTGTAGTTACATATGTTGGGGCCCCGTATCATTGATACGGCCGATACGGGGGTAGCTACGCCCCTGCATTTGGGTAAATACGAAAAAAATTCTTGTTTTGCGATGGAAATTAGAGACTTCATGAGATTAACATTTCGTTCACGTTATGCTAACCCTATATTCTAGTTAACAGGAAGTTTATTATACATATTAATTTGCTCTGTTTCTTAGTATTTAAAATGAATTACGAAATGCATGTATAAAAAACGGATTCATTGTAGGATTTTTAAGTATTCTATTTTTTACACTTTGTATTGATAAATTAACAATCTAAAAATAAAGAAACTGTTACTTAAGTGCTGTAATATCCGACACACACACATGTGGGTGTTTAAAAAAATTGAAATAATATATTTTGATACTTAGTTACTATACTCTCTAAACATAATTCATGAACAAATTGAACACATTTGTCAATTTTCAGTCCTAAAGATCGTATTGTGCATACGTATGTAAAAAACACTTCTAAAATAACACTTTTATTATTCTTATTAATCTTTATCTGGATGTCTTAATAATCGGTCAAGTGAAAATAATCTGAGAGAGTAAAGAATTTTAAACTAGCATTAAAATTACAATACCAGAAGGAAATCGAAGAATAAAAACTTTACTTGTTATGTATAGATAGCATTATCGGAAGAATACGTTATTAAATTTGTTAGCAATTTGTGATCTGAAATAAGCACACACAGCTGCCACCTCTGGCAGCAAATATGGCCGCGGTAGGCTAGTGGTATAGGTATCGGATCGTGGCTGGCATGTCACGAGTTCGAGCCCAGTACCACAGAAAACCCACCGTGTAGGGGAGCAATGCACGTTAAATATGTCGAGAGCTCAAAGGTCCTCCCGTTGGTGTGGTGTGGTAGTTAGGAGAAAGGGGTTGCCATCTCAGGTGTCGTCCTCGTCACTTGACCATGGTTCAAATGTACGAGGTCCGTCTCCAAAAGCCCTTGTGTAGCTGAACAGTGCGACGCTAATATTCACTCACTCACTGGCAGCAAATACGGCTTTAACCCGTTTTCCCCGAGTCGATCTAGACTTGGATAGCAGATACGAGCAAGTCATTTCATGCTGCCTCAATCTGTCAGCAACCACCGACCAGGTAGGAAGGACCTGCTGGTCAGAACAACGAGTGAATGCTCTTTGTGTCGTAATAGGTCAGGGCACGATTGGTAAATTTTGATTTTGCGTAATCTTGTTGAAAGATGATGTCCCCGAGGCCTCGAATATAGGGCTCAGGTACCGATCTTAAAATCTGAGAAATGTAACGCTGATTGCTTAGATTACCTACAATACAAATACGAAGTGTTCATATTGTGTACCTAATGTCCATCATGATGCTGTGCAAAGATTGAACCCAATGTAATAGAATATCGCCTGAAAACACACAACTGCACTCATTTGTTGTTAGGCGTCAAGGGAAGTTGCAATAATAGTCGCCATGCAGACACTCCGTTTTGCTCCAGATATCATCATATTGTCCGTGCGGATACTGTTGAGCTGCAAACAAGCACACTGCTGGACTCAAAGTCTGTGATGTACCTTTACGATTCTGTAAAACCGACCTGACAGCATCTCGGTTCTCTCGAGCATTAGCGGTGAAAGGTTGCTTAGATTATGTATTTCATTCAGGATGATCCTCCTGAGTCCATCGATTTCATAAAGGCAAGACAACCGTTATATTCCTACCAATGCGAGTAATAATATCGTGGAGTTACAAACTTGATAGATCATTATAAAATTGATCGATCAGTATGCGTGTTAGCAACCATTTCCCCTTCTTATACCATACATAACACTATCTTCTCACTATCAACCAACATTTAAATGCAATTTCTGAATGAGAGACCCGCTGCATAACTTTCTTCTTTCTTTTTTTTACAAATGCCGTTTCTTCTTCCTCTGCCATTCGATTATGTGTAAGTGTTAATCATTTGCATATCTCAGCATCTTTCTTTCATGTGAATTTGATGTTTGTATCACCCTTCCTGTGCTTGTGTGAGGAGCCAGTATATTGAATTCAAGAACGGAGCTCCATATTTTCGACAGTGGCTCACTTACCAGAGATCTTTGCTACAATGAAATTATCCTCCTACGCCTACATCTGTTTCAAAGTATTGTTGGTCCAGATTTTATTATTGCGAGACATTTATGGTCCATACAGGACTTCAGCTGCTGAGGAGCTTCTAGAAAGTGAGGGTATCTGCAGAAGGGATTGGCCAGTCTGATTTAAATCCCATCGAACAGGTATGGGCTGCTTTGGGAAGACACCTGGCAGCAAGATCGTATCCTGAGGAAAACACCTGACAGCTCAAACAAATGCTCCTTGAAAAATGGCAACTCTTATTGAAAGAACTGCTGGATAATTTAGTATTTAGTATGAACAGAAGGTGTTATGCCACCACTGAAGTCAGAGGGCATATCCTTTAATAAGGGACATTGATTTGTTGTTCCTCTTTATGGCTAGACAAAGTTTTTACTAACGCCATTCTATCCATAAAACCTTTTTCTGTTTTGTTCCAAAAATATATACGAATAATTCTTTTTTTCCTATTTTAATGTTTTAATTAACTTTTAGTGCTTCATTATACCTCTGTAATGTGGATTTTATGTCAGCCAGTTGATTTTTTTCGGAATTATGGCACAATCTAAAAAGTTGCTTCAGTTTTGCACTCTGGTTTTCTATCTGTGTTTATACATATAAAGATTTTTTTAGCCCTTTGAAAATGTATTTTAGACATAATTGACAAGAGTATAAATTATACAATTCACATAAATTTCGCAATATATTTGTGGTAAAGACATAATTTATCCAGTAATATCTCGATTTACACTACCCCGACTTACACGAACCCGGAGTTACGTGATTTTCAAGTCTCGTCGATTCGTCTTTTGTTTGAGCGCTATACAACTCAAATACTCACTCCTCACTTCCTGTTTAGCTATGTACATGTTCGGACATATCACGTGGAATTGATGCTTAGCCATAAAAATTCAATTTTCCATAATATAATAAAAATCTGCTGGATTCCCAATTCACAATCTGGAGTTGACAATTGATGAGTTCACAGAAATGAATGTGCAAGACCAAGACATTGAAGAGAGCTTAAGTTTTTTGACACAGTTCAATCAGACCGAATGATGGTGTTGGGAATTTTACACAGAAGACCTCAGTTTAATTGTTAAAGGTTTACACACACACACAAACACAAATTTAAGAAAATATAGACTCCAATGAAGAGCGTATTTTTTCAACAAAACAAGGAATAATAAAAAATAGAACATGATTAGCATGCCACGAGGAAATTTTGCAGGAGATAAAAAATCTTTGAGCCGGCCGACTCATTTTTTCAATTCACACACACACACGCTTTCTCTCTATATATTTATTTATTTATCTTGGTGGAATTTTCAATCGTTAATAAAATACATTTTAAAGCTCTCAATTGAGCTGAAATTTTATGTTCATGATTATTTTGGATGGCAATACAATAATTTAATTATAATTAATAAAATTTTTAATTGATTAAAACTAATTATTTAAAGAATTACAAATACAGCCACGTTGGCATCATTTTTGGCGACTTGTGTCAAAACTTGAAAAGATTTTTTTCTCACGTCTTAAAGCATTCAGTTGAACTGAAATTTTATAAACACGATTGTTTTGGATGACAATACGATACTTTAATGATGATTAATAAAAATGCTTAATGCTGTCATTCTGTCTATTGTTATGTTGTCTATGTTGTCATTCTGCCTATTAATATGAATATATACATATTTATATTAATTGTAACTATTTAATAAAAAGTAGCTAAAATAAAATTTTTCTTTGTTGATCTAAGTAGGAATTGACTTAATTTTTTTTTTTTATGTATTACTTGTTTTTGTTAGATTTTATGAAAACTTCTACATCAAAATAACTTCAGTTTGGAATTTTTGTTGTCTAAAATTTTACCCTGCACATTTTTTTCTAAATTGGTATTTTCTTTCGTCTCCGGTCCTAACTAAATATAATTCATATGTATTTATATGCACGCGCGAAATTATACCTCGACTTACCCGATTCTCTCTCAGCCCCGCCTATCGCTTATGTTCGGGGTATTACCGTATATAAAAGAGAAAGGTTAAATAAAAATAGATGACGATTAGAAGCAATAGATCTCAAACTTTTCCTAAGAAATTTAAGGAATTTAATTTAGCTAAAAGCATCTGTAATCCCTTGAAAGATGTGACTTATTTATTAGTATATGCAGTAGCTCACACAAAAATTTTTCAAGGGGGAGGGGGGAGGTCCAGGGACGAAAGTCCACCATTTTGGTATCATGCTCCAATATGCCACACAACACATCTTTTGATTTTGTCGATTTTCGGGAACAAAAACAATACAAAATTAATTATTGAATAAAAATAATTAGCATTAATTAATAAATTAATTATTTATAACAAATACATAATTAAATTTTACGTAATATATAGATAGGATTATAACCAATCCAAAAAAAATCAAGGGCAATGGGGTGTCCGGACACCCAGAACACCCCCCTTGTGTGCGCCACTGAGTATATGTATAATATATTTCAGAGAAAAAAATTAGTTTGTTACCCAAACTAGAAGAACGATTTTCATCTATTTAATTAATAAAACATTATTAAAAATTGTTATTTTATTAAATTAATTATTTATAAAAATGATTGGTAAGCAAAATTACATTTTGATATTAGTTATTGCTGAAAATATATGCACCTACTTTTTAAAGTGTATTCCTGTGAATTTAGAGAAAAGTCCAATTGAATCTCCGTGTCACTCAGACAACAAATCGTTTTATGCTGGAACTTTTTCAATTCTTTACCGAGAGACGAACAGAGCTAGAAATGAAATGCAGCAGCTTCTGTTTTTTAGTGGAAGATAAAATTGATTTCGTAAACAGGAAATTTGTAAAACGACACGAGAACTTCAAAACGAAATCTGAATCGTAAATATGTTCTTTCTCTTCTCAAGGACCTGGAATGCAAAGAGACGATCGTCTTCACTGTCGCGACATCCATTTGTCACAAAAACTCGAATGCAAGAAGTTTGCAAATACGATTCGGTGCATAAGTTCTTTTTTGTCCATAAACAAGAGGAAAAAAGACGACAATCGAAAGGAAAGGAGGCAGTAAACGCCTCTGGGGAATACACAAGTGTGGGATCAAATCAAGGATTTGAATTTCTAAGAAAGTTTTCGATTTGAAGCCACGATTTGTGGAGGATAAAGTTTTACAGGGTAGGGGACTGTGCAATTCATTGTTATTTATATTAATTGTATAAATGTTTATTTGGATAACATAATTTTTTAAAAAATCCGAAAATATATTTTTAATGAGTTAAAATTTTTTATTCAAAATGCTTAAGAAAATATTTCTATATATAAAGGGGATAACTCCTAGTTTTAAAAAAGATAAATTAATCTCTTTTTAAAATAGGAGTTATCAAATTATTATTTCAAGTTAAAAACTAAATTCCAAATCTCTTAAAAATTTGAATGCCAGGTATAGCAGAAACACTCGTTAAAAATTTTTTGGATTTACTTTATTAAAACAGGGGTCGGCAACCTATGGCACTCAGTACAATTCTCACAGTGACACTCTGTCCTGCTCTACAAATTTGTCAATTTTTGATTGTATGAAAGATGATAATTTGTAACAGCCTTATTTGACAAACATATTCAGAATTATGGACATTTACGGCATTACGAAAAAGTTTGAAAGATAACTCTAAAGATACATTTACAGCTATTTTGCAAATAATTGAATGTCATTGCTGGAGAAATGTAATTGTTTGAAGAGAGGTAACTGCTTTTTGGTACTCTTTCATGATATGTAAAATATTTCGATTAAGCAAAGAAATTGTTTAGCAACTCAATGCTCAGAATCGTGTCAAATTGAAAGTCACAAGCTATACCCCCGATTTTGCGAAATGAAAATAGAGTGGTGCAAGCACTAGGGGTTTGCATTTTTTTTTTTATTTATCTATTTCTTTAGCTACAATGAAGGGAAATACTTATATTTTAGGTTGTATTTTTCTTATTTTAATAAATATGTTAAAAATACATATAACATATGTACAATTTATTGAAGAAATAGTTATATTTTTTGCTGTTTATTTTTATTTTAAGATACATCTCTAAATGATGCAAAATTAATATATAATAAAACTGTAAATCTATATTATTGACCTCTATTGTCTAACTCTGCATGCATTATCGTAGGAAACGAATTGTTTCAAAAACGTCCTATTGTATTTCATGCTGAATTATATTCGTAGATTGGTTTGGCACGCCACAGCTAAAAGATTGATGAACCCTGGTATAAAACCTATGATGACTGACTACGTTCGAAACCGTGATTTTGATGGAGCATATAAATGGACAATTTTTGTGATACTTCCTGTTAGTTAAATTAGAATATAATTTTAGAATAAAAGGGTTTTAAGAATATTACTACACTAAAAAATTATTTAAATGCAATTTTTTGGCAAAAAATGAAGAAAGAATGACATAATTTTAAAACATTATCTTTTTAAGAATGTGCTCCTATGATAATATTAATTTGCCTATTTATAACTAGGACTTTTATACCGGGAATGAAGTAGGATTTTTGAAATATTTAATGTAGAAGTAGATTTATTCGTATTTTATTATTTCAGAGTAGAAAAAAAAATTCTCTAGGTATTATTTTAATTGATCGTAACTCTGAAAATAATATGAAATTTTGAAAAACATTTAGTCAAATCCCCGTTTAGGAGTTCTAGCTATATATGGACAAGATATTTTTATTATGGAAGCATCTTTCATAAAAGAAGGTTTTAAAAATATGTCAATCTTTTTTTATTTTTTGCCCAAAAATTGCATTTAAGTAATTTTGTATTGTAATAGTTTTTTCTATACTGCTGTAAGAAATTGAGAGAATTTGCAGACTTGATCGACTATCTCTAGAACTACTGGACCGATTCTAAGGAAATTTGATATATACATACATTAATACAATTCAAAATAAATAACAGTGCAACAATTGCAATACACATGCATTTCAAAAAAGTTAAATGGAACTCGAATTAAAATAGTTTGCAAACTTGTTAAAGATATAATTCCACATTTTTCAAAAATTTCTGAGATTTTATGCATAGTCAGATTTTTTTATATTTAAAATTATTTAAAATACAGATAATTTTTTGAAAACTTCGTCATTTTCAGGAAATTTTATCTCAAATGGAAATCAAACACATCAGTGTAATGTTTGATATATCAAGAAAAACACAAAGCATTTTTGTACGACAAATAGCAGGCAAGTTAATTTCTTTTAATTGCCTCTAATGCAAATGAGGGACCACTAAAATGCCTTCAGTGGGACATTTGTGCCCAGTGGGCCACGTGTTGAAGACCCCGAAATTGCATGATTATTCCCTTGGTTGAAAGCACTAAACCTAATTTTTAAAATGCGAAAATCAAAGAAGCAACAAACGAATATAATGAAACCTAGTTAGTCTAACTTTTAACTCAATGATTTAAAAAAATAAAGCAACTAATTTAGTGTTGATTGTATGCATTAAAATTATGAATGCTTTTCCAAGAAATTTGCTCTTGCGCCAAAAAAAATCAACAATCAATCAACCGAGAAATTTATTTTACGAATCATTTTCCATCATCCATAAACATTTGATCAATTTATTATAATCAAATACTTTCAAGTCCTGAAAAGATGGGCGTGATACAACAACAGAGTCAAGGTGAAGTTAAGGTAACAAATACTGTTAAAAAAAATCGTTTTTACTGGCTTATGTTACTTTCGAATAAAATGAGCTTATCAATGCTGGAATTAAAAATGCGCTTTTGTAATCCTCACATTGTGAGAGGGGCAGCAATCAACTGAGCTTCGGTTACAAAATGATTTTAATCTTCAGTTTAGTAATGATGCTTTTATTTATTAGCCATCATGTTTTTCAATTAATTGATAAAAATTCTCGACGATTTTTATAACTAATGTATATTTTCATACCGCTGTTCATTTCAAACAAACTTGCTCCATGGGTATTTTGAGTACTAAAGCCTACACCCAACAAAGCTCTTCAAAACGCATAAGCCCAGGTTCCATTAAGAGTGAACCACTTCAGATGGGCCCTCTAGGAACGTCGATAAAAATAATGACCTGGAAAACCGTTAAGAAAGGGAGCACTTACAATCGGACCTTTGCCCTTCAAAGTAAACGTAAATAAAAGAAAGGAAAGGAAAAAAGCCATCCTCCCGCCAAGATCCACATCCAAGCTCCTCCAGAGATCGATAGTGGGCGGTTTATGAATACATTCGAAAATTGTGGTGAGGCAGCGATCTCGAGGGTGGTCATCGATCATTCCTGGAGACACGCGATTCGCCGTTCGATTCCCTTCGGTTTAGTCGACCCGGGCAATTAATTTCTAGGAGGGGCTGCCTCTAAGAAGGCCAGGATCCATTCATCTTGTTAGGCGAGCGTCTTCCCGTCAAAGGTCCCGCACACTGGAGGAGGTTATGACCCATCCATCCGTCAATTTCTCCCGAAAAGGGGCGCTGGGATGAGTCCCGGTGAAAAAATTTTTTTAGTCCCAATTAATGCTGTCCGGGGGGGGCTGCTCCTGGAATATTTACACGATTCCGGGGGAGGACAGCTCCTGCTTTCTCCTCACTTGGCAACCCTTCCGTCTTCCTTTCGAGAACTCTTGAATGGATGTATTCACATGGGCATACGCGGTAGCAATTGTTGAATAAAAATCGATCACGCACGATTTGGAATCCTTCCTTAACAGCAAAAGCAGAATTGAATATCTATCTTGGGATTTCGAAAAAAGGGAAATGTTCTTTTTCCCGTTTTTTTGTAAACGGGAAGGGCGTAGTAAAAAAAAATTAAAATTTAAATTTCCCTTTTCTTAGGTCAACGGAAAAAAATTTTTTACTTTAGTTATTTTTTTTATTAATTACAATTATAAAAATATATATATATATATATATATATATATATATATATATGACGTAATCACAATATTAAGTGGAAAAAAAAAGCAACTTTCCTTGCAATTTTCCTTTTTCCTTTCTATATATGGGGTTTTTGGGAATATGTTTTTTTCGTTTACTATTTATTCATTAATTAAATTTAATTTTTTCCCAATAAAATAGTATAGAAGAAAAAAAAAAAATTGAAACGGTTAAAAAGAACAAGATATATAAATATATATATATATATATATATATATATATATTTTTATTAATATTATATAAAAAAAAAGCTATTAAAAAATAGTTAAATTAAAATTATGGGGATTGATAATAGCTTATTACTATAAACAAATAATTTAACCCATTCCCCATAGTCTAATATTGGGGATTGGGAAATTATTTTACTATTATTTTTTATATTTACTCTGGTGTTATTATAGTTTATTATAATATGCAACTTTTTTTAAATTTTTTAATTTTTTTTCCCATTTGAAATTTCATTTTTAAATCCCACATTTCAGCCACTTTTTTTGATTTAAATCTGAAAGGGTATAGAATCGCACAAATTGAATGTTTCCACTCAGATTTAGCGCGGGCATTTGTTATTTGCAATTTTGGAAAAAATTACCCCCAATCTTGTAATGGTTTTAAATATTTCTATCCTTTTATTTCCAAATTGGTTATTGCTCAGTGTTATTTACAAAAAAAAAGGGGGAAAAGGTTCGGGCCAAAAACAATTCAAACCCCACTTTTATATAAAATTAATTTTTATATACTAACTGTCCTAAGTCAGTATTGTTCATGGCACTGCAGCATCCATTTTATATTTATTATCTCGGGGTTACCTTTTTTCCTTCATTGTATGATTTTTTCCCCTGTCCCATGTGTTTGTCAAATTTTTTGTTTTTGGGTGTGATCTCTTGTTAGAAGAGAATTGACCTATATATACATATATATATATATACAAAATATATATATATATATAGGAGAGAAATGAACTTTAAAAGTAAGGGGGGTGACATAGCCATTCCTGCGATAATTTTGACGTGTTGGATCCCCGTAAGCTAGAGGTGTGTGGGGTTATCTAAAAAAGGGTGAGACATTTTATAATTCTTTATACAACTTTTATTGGGAAAAACTTAAATTACTTATATCTAATGAACAACTTTCTTTTTTAAATTTGACCAAAATTTTAAACCGATCGCCAAAATAGATCACTTTTTCCTGGGATAGTTAATTATCTGCCCAATCTAGATTTCTATAATATCATTTAGAAAGTAACCTTCCTACCTTTTGGGTTGGGAAAACTCCCTCTATTCTGCTACTTGTAGATAGGGTTTCCGTGTACAATTACTCTTTTTTATAAAAAAATTATTATCGAAGGTGGGCGTTTCCTTCTTCCTTGTGAGTAAAGGGCCCTCCCAAAAAACTTGTTCCGAACTGTTCCGCACTAAAAACTTTTCTCTAAGATTGCCATTTTCCCCCCTAAAAACCTTTTTATCCTTTTTTAAAGGGATATCTTATTTGCATTTTTTTCTTTGTTTTTTTTCTTGGTATTGGGTTTTGGGAAAAATTTTTCCTTTAAACGTGGCCGTCAAAAAAACGTGGGGGTTAATGTTAGAAAAAAAGAACGCGAGAAAGTCACAAAAAGAATTTAAAAAGGTAGAACGTTTGAAAAACCTTTTTAAAGCAAGCACTTTTTTAAAACGTCACTTTCCCTAATTGGGCACCATATAATATTTTTATTTGTTTTTTTTTAAACCCCCTTTAGATTGAAGTTTTATTAGATTTTACATATATCGGCAATAGAGCTTTTTTTTATGAATTATTATTAAATATTTTTGAATGCATAAGATTTTCGCGATTGATATAATAATTAAAAAAGAGTTCAATTTTTGGGGTGGGAATTTAAAACCCTTATTGAACCTGTGTGTGGGATTTTTTTAATTGATTTTTCATTAATTTCGTCTTCATTAAAAAACAAAAAAGTTTGAGAGTACGCAAATTTGGAACATACTTTCGGAAAAAAATATTTCAATTTTTTTAATTTTGAGGGGGTTATTTACCATATGCGTATGCTTATATAACATTATCATTAAAATTCAGAAAAATTCCACAAATATGCATTTTTCTTTTTAAAATGTAGTTTTAGCTGATTTAACGTAACAGAGAAGGAGACGAAATATAGAACACATTTTAGGTGGGAAAAGTGGATTAATTCACAGAAATAAGAAGTGTAATAGCAAATTATGCAAATTCCTTATAGGTTAGTTAAAAGTCAGAATGATATATTACTGGAGTATTCTTATACCTGAAAAAACTTTTTAGATTTAAGTCTTATTCCTTAACATCACGTTTACTCAAGTCTTAACTAATTTTATTGCAACATTTAAACTTATAAAGATAATTACGGAAAACAGCCACTTTTAAGATTAAATTTTTGCAAACTATATTAATAACATATTGCTGCTTTGCAAAATAAATTCTAGAAGTGAGATAAATACCTAAGAATTAATTCTGGAATGATTTGTTAAAGTTGTACCAAAATGTTGACTTCGACTTGTTTTACAAAACCGCATAATTTAAACCAGCGGTCGCCAATCCTTAAAACTTCATGGACCACTAAATGCATAATTTTACACTGGTGTGCAAAACTTAAGCAACAATGTAAAAATTTAGCAGATAGCTATGAAATTGCAGAAAAGGAGGTCTGGAGATCAGTACGCGGAACAAGTAAATCAGTAGAAACGCCATGCATGCAAAATATCAGAACAACAAAACGTCAGGAAGCGATGTGAGCGTACGCAAAACGCGTGATGTCGCATGCGCGCTGCTCAACAGAGTAGAATAAAATGAAGGACGGAGACGCATCCAACATACTGGCTGCGCCAGTGAGTCAGTTCGTGAAATATGGCTAGAAGAAATCACCTGGACGACTTCCGTAAGTGGAAGAATGATCGGAAAGCTGGAGGAGGGGCGTACTGTCACCAGTGCGTAGCTGCAGAGTTGGGAATCAACAAAAGTACTGCTCGCGCTTGGAAAGGTTCAAACCACAGGTACAGTTGTTAGAAAGGTTGGTGGTGGCCGCCCGCTGACGACAACTGCAGGTTCCATATCAACCTGCAGGTGAAAAGAGGTCGACAGAAGTCAGCAAGCGCCATTGCTCAGAAACTCTGTATTACAAACGGGTCGACAAGTGTCGTGGTTTACTGTACAGACGCCTTCACAAAGGGGCCTGTTTGCCCGCCGTCCTGAACGCTGCCTCTCGTTGAAAGTTGGCCACCGAAGCCACCGTTTACAGTGCGTGGCCAGAGAGCACAAAAACTGACAACTGATCAATGGAATCGTGTCCTCTTTACGGATGAGAGTTTGTCTAGTACCAAAAGCGATTCTCAACACGTTTTGATTTGGAAAGAGATCGGGACCCGGTTTTATCCCAGTAATATTAAGGAGAGTACACTGCCATGGTGGTCCTGGAGTTCTTGTCTGGGGAGGCATTATGCTGAACGGGCGAACTGAGCTTCACATTTTCGACAGAGGGTCTGTAACCGGGGATCGCTATTGTGAGAGGTACTTCTTCACATGTGCGTCTTTTTCCGAGGTGCCTTGACCCAGACTTCATTTTGCGGATGACAATGCACGGCCACATCGCACTCTTTTGCTGTTGAGGAACTGCTTTAAAGTGAAGATATCACTGAATGGACTGGAAGCCAGCGTGCTCCCAGATTTAAATCCCATCGAACATGTGGGATGCTTTGGGGAGACGTATTGCCGAGAACAGCCAACAACCTGCCAAAACAGATGTTGATTGAGAATGGCACTTACCTCAAGGAAAGTTGCAACCAGCTGGTTCTGAGTATGCGGAGACGATGCGAAGAAACCATTGTAGTAAGGGGAGGGTATATACCATATTAAGGAACATCTGCTTGTTGTTCTCTTCCTGTTGATAGACAATCATGAGTCACGATACTATGCGTTCAATAAAAGCTTCTTGTTTTTGTTTTTTCCATACCGTATGCGTTGTATTCCTTTTCAGCGCCGATGCTTTCGTCATCCTTTACGTACATAATACTCTCCTTCATTTCAGAATTTCATGTCTCTCAGATGATTTTTTGGGAAGTTATGGCAATAAACCCACCTATTGCTTAAGTTTTGCACACCGGTGTATATTTGACAGACCATATGATTGATGACTATATAGTGGACCATTATAACTGTAATTCCACTTATCCACATCTATATTTATTTCTCCATATCGCTGAAAAGAAACTTCACGAAAAGTAAGAACAAACCGGCAACATGTGTACTGCATAAAAAATAACAATAAAAAAAAAAAAAAACACTGAAGTGTTATACCCCCAATTTGCCATGTTTTTCAAATCTCATGCTAGACACGTACAAAAGTAGCTAAGAAGTGGCTAAACTCATAAATGGAAAATCGCTAAAAGTAGTATAGCTAATGTTTTTAAAAAGTATAATCCATACTCCATAGTATGTTTTGTTACTCATCATTTTTGAAATTGAATCTTAATAAAAATATAAATAACGTAACAATATTTCTGCGGACCATTAAAAATTTTTCCCGGACCACCAGTTTATCAACACGGTTTAAAACATTCTTTAATATTTAAATAAAGCTTTGCTTTTAGGCACCCAATACCACAATGTAATGTTGTAGGTTCGCATTTTGAAAAATACTCTTTGTGCATTCTAATCACACGTATCACTAAATTATACTCAATGTACTAAAAAATAAGGACTACACCTCACTCAAATTTTGACTGGTCTATCAGCACGTTTAATGATCTAATAAACTGGATATTTGCCGATAGAAACCTTACTCCACGTCAGAAGTACAATTACAATATTGCAGTTGGCCTGTTCATGGGGAAAACAAAATATATGAGGATCTCTGAAGGCACAATGAATATGGGAGTAGGGGATGCTCTGGTATATCTCCGAAGTCGATAACCTTCTTTTCTTTTCTCACAGAGTAGTATCTTGAGTTTTCACTTAAATTAAAAAACATCGGGTGAAAAGTAAAACAATGAACAGAAATCGCTTGTGAATGAAAAAGAGGCCAGACAACTGACACGCATTGTAGGTATGTAACAGCACAAGAGCTTACACCACAGCAAATTTCAGTGCAATACGTCAGGATCACCTGTATATTCTACGGATCTAAGACGAAATACTACAGATCTTAAAATAAAATGATTTTAATAGCTGGTAATCCACATGAATCCTAATCATATGTTGCAAAACAGAAAAAAATTACTTTTGTGAGTTACAGAACGTCGAAATTGGACTTGTGATAAATGGAAAAATGATTGTCTAGTCCAGGGGTGTGAAATCTACATGTCAGTCTATCCTTAATGTGCTGTAAGAATTTAATAAGTTCTATACACCAAACAACTCGAGATAAATGTAATTAAAGTTAAGTTATATCTTTTAAAAATTCATTTTTTATACGTCATTATATATCTTTATTATTGTAATTTTGAATTTATTTTTGTTGCGATTAAATCGGCAGAACATTCAGTTTACTATCGACTGTAAGTGTTAAAATGAAAAAACTACTGCAGTATTGATTTATATTTTAAGAATTTTCATGAGTATTAGATCCACATCTATGTGGTGAGATGTATCGAATTCCATGCATTCGTAATAAGTAATATATTTTCACATTCTTATTTTTACAGCAAAAACACCATCTTATAAATTTATTTTTTTCCCTTTCTGTCATCCACCTGTTGTTAAAAACGTTTTGGTTTTCACTTTTCCCTCTCTTTATATATATAAATTCCTTAATGATGTTATAATTTTAGAATTCTTTTGAACCGTATGCTTCTAAAAAAATGTAAGTCTTTGTCTGTTGTGTAATTTTGAAAATAATTTCATAAAGTAAAAAAATCACTTACTGTGAAATAAATATATATCTTTTTGTAATATTACTCTAATAGATTACAGTAAAAGCAGCGGTGTTTAAGAGATTATTGTTAATTTAACAGTGGTATATAATTTTATATTATGTCTGAAGTGACTAGTCCTCACATTAGAGTCAAATTGTTTTACCTATAGTACTTTAGTGATGATGCTCTTGAATGTCCTTCAAACTCTGCCACATTTTAATATATTGTACAGTGTTTAAATTTCATCGTAATACTTTCATATTTGACTTGTTGCTCCCCCCTAATTACTTCCAAATCTGCTTTTATCTTCAAAATTGGATTTTCATACTTAATTTGAGATTTTGCCTGTTACTATTGAAAACATGTTTTAATCCCAATTTTAACTATATTTCTTATTCTTTTAATATTTTTTAAAAAAAATTTGGCAATGTTTAACCAAAATTGGATTTTGCGCTATTAAACTTATCATTCACTCACACACCGAAGTAAATAAATAAATATAAAGGAATACCCCCCAATTTTTTTTGCCGTAATGATGGAACTGTGATGTTTTAAAGCAGGGGTGGTCAACCCAAATGACCTCGCAAGCCACTTCGAAAGCATTATATAATCCCGCATATAAAAATATATATCTTTGTATTAGATTTGGACCTATTACAAACATTTACCGGAGTGAAAATTTAAAATAAATTGATATATTATTATTCTTGTTTTCATTGTCTTTCATGTATACAAACATAGATAGTATAATAATAATAATGCAATGATGAAATTATGTTTAATTTATTTAATTAGTGAGATATTTGTTTCTTAACTCTTTTATTTAGATTTTGCAAGTCGATCTCAATGTATGTATTTGTTTATCGTAATTGATGTTCAGATCTTAGTCTATTAAGTTTAAACATGATTTATGTTTGATGAATTTCAGTTTCGAAAAAAACAGATTCGCAGCAACAGAAGCAACGTGATAAAACAGAAATAGTTATGGGATTTATTTGTTAAAAAAAACTCTAAAAACAAAAATATTGTACAAAATAGTCGCATTTTGTGAAGTTGTAATGAATCTCGTGGGCACAAAATTATTCAAGGTAGGCCATCCCTGTTTTAAAGCATAACGTAACGGTAATGCATGTACTGGGAGATATTTATTTCCTAACTCTCATATTACTCGTCTTGAACCAAGGTTTTAATGTGAATTTCAATGTTTAAAGAGTATGCGAAAGAAAATAAAATTATAAATTTGAGATTAATTAATTGAGACCTGTTTTTTAATTGAATATCATATAACTGGTCATTAAAATTTTTTCAATTTTTTTTTAATAAGTAGGAAATATTTGACGCACATTGTTTTAAGGTATCGATTTTGGGAAAGTTATTTTAAGGCAAAATGGAAAATTTTTCGGGGTTTTTTCATTTTGATTAGAATACATGTAAAATTGTTTTAAGGACATTCTGAAAAAAAATTAAATACAATTTTTTGGGAAAAAAATTAATTGAAAAAATTTTTTAAACTTTTTTAAAAAAAAATGCTTCTATAATAAAAATTTATGCTTATAAAAAAGTAATATACCCACAGAATCTAACTAGGATTTTGAAAATTCACACTATTTTCAGTTGCCCCAATTTAAATAATTTTTGGGCTTTTTTTTTAAAATTTCTCCCTCTGTTGTCGTAAAATATGGATAGATCCACATCTAAATTATATATTTCTCCTAGTTCACCCTCTGAAGGGTCTGAGCTATATACAGGCAAAAATATTTTTAAATAGAAGCATTTTTTTTAAAAGGAGAATGTTTTGAAAATTGTTTATTTTAATTTTTATTATTTGTCAAAATATTTACTTAAAAAATTTTTTATTGTAATAATATTCTTAAAAAAATTTTTATATCCGTTTTTTTTAATCTTGACACTATATTTTCATAAAATAATCCATTTATACGTTTTTTTTAAAATCTTGACCAAACCAACAATCTCTAAATAAAACTATTGCCCCCCCCACTAAATGAGACATTTTATTCTCAGTTATTGGCTCTATATTTACCAAATATTTTTTAAAAAACAATTACCTAAATAAAAAAAATAAATAAATAAATAATAATAATAGAAAATATCTAAAGGGGAAAAAATTATCGAGGTTTAATGAAAGAAAACATGTAATTATTTTATACAGTGTTATTATGGTTGAGCTCATTTAATTACGATTCATTCGGAGTTTTTAAGAGAAAAGAGATTAAAGATGCTCTCTTTCACTATCATCCCCTGTTTAAAAGGGAAAAACCTCAAAACCTGAGAAAAAAATAAAAAACACAAAAAACGAGTCAACACCCGCCCGCAATCAAAAAAAAATGAACCCGCCGCGAAAAAAACATTCAAAAAGGAAAAAGAAGGGGCGGGAAAAAAAACCTTTCTGACCAAGAACCCTTTGTCCCCCGAAAAGATGGGAAACAAATGGGAGGGTGGGGGGAAGGACCATTATGCATAGAATAAAAGCGAAGCTTCGACCAGAAGGAGAGAGGGGAGAGGTGGAAGGTTTTTCGTAATGAAGTTCCAGATGGGGCCTGTTTCGGGGGCCCCCCCGTCGAGCCGACCCCCGAATCCCGGGGCCAAAGTGCCACCCTGCGACGGGCCGCATCTGTGTCGCGCGATCCCGTTTCCCCCGAGGGGCCCGCCCGTCGGAGACCCCTAGATCCTGAAGGAATAAAACAGGATGATTAAAAAAAAACTGGGAGGAAAGGAAGAGCATAGCCTTTTTTTCGGGTTTTGTGTCCTTCTAAACCCTTTCCCCTTTTCGCGCAAAAACCTGGGATTTTTTCCCCTCGGTATCACTTGTCCCCCTGCAGCGTGGGCTGTCGCTGTTTATCAGCCGCCCACCCCCCCCACCCCCAGTCCACTCTCCCGAAGAAAATTCTCTTTTTTTTTCGCTCTGCCCTTTTTCAGATTGGAGTTTTTTTTTATCATTTTTGTTTTTGCCCCTTTTGGTTCTTCCCCCCTATTTTTTTTCCCCCCTCTGTTCCCCTTTGCTTTTTCTCGCCGTCTTATTTCTTCCGCCCCGTTCCTTTTTCCCTAAAAACGTGGGCCGTTTCATGTTCACGTTTTGTTCTTCCCGTGGACTGGTTTCGGCATTTATCGACGCATCCATTTTTTTTCTTTTTTTTATATTTTTTTTTTAAAGCCAAGTGCACAAAAGGGAGCGATTCCAACAAAAAGATTCGTACCGGTGAAAATGAAATGATTTAGATTAAGAGAAGACAGCTATTCATCATATATGCATTTTATATTTTTTTTTTTTTAAAAAAAAAATTGTATATTTAAATTCCTTCACTGTAAAACGTTTTGCATCTCTTTTCCCCCCTTTAATCTCTTATAAGAAGATCATAATTTTGAAGGTTTTTTAAAAAATAATTGTAGCTGATAAATAAAAACATTATATATAAAACAGTCGAATTTATATAACGAACCTCAATATTGCGTTTTTTTATGTAACAAACTTTTTCCTGAACCAAGAACTTTTAATGTTTTCCCCTTCGTAAAATAACCCCCGAAAGCTTAAAGTGTTTTTTCTATATACGAACTTTTTTTTTTTGTGATTCAGTTTTTTTTTTTTTCCCCTTTTTTTTTAAAAGTTTTTTGAGCTTTTTAAGTTATTCTCTTTTCCCACTTTTTATGGTGGTTATAAAGCTTGAGAGAACTGGTTTCATTAGTTTTTTAACTCCCGAGAGCAAAAGATTTTTGGGAATTTCATCCAAGAAGTGCAGCCTGTAACCCCAAACCAGTTCACCTAGAAACATTTTCGATATAAAAGGGGAGTTGTCTAGTGTCCCAGTGTTCTAGTTACAAAAATGTATGAATATTACTTGTATGCTTTCAATTATAGAAAAAAGTCCTTAAAATTCATTAATTTTAATATAAAAATTATTTTTTTTAATATTGAAAATACAGCGTATTCAACACTGTTTTTTTTATTTTTCCTTGCAGTTTTTTTTTTCTTTTTTTATTGGGGAAGAAATATAAAAAAAATATATTAATTTTTAAAAAAAAGGGGGAATAATTACTTTTTTTAAAGTTTTAGTGTTTATGAATTTAAAATTTGGTTTTATGTGGTTTTGGGAAAAGAAAAAGATGAACCCCTAAATTTAAAGAATTTTCCATATAGCAACTTTTTTTTGGGGTTTAAAAGGGCATCGCTATTTGAAAATCCGACTGTATATGTGAAAATAGAAATAAGGTTGTTTTTTTTACAAAAACGTCAGTTTTTTCAGTTAGTCATTTTTTTTTTTCAAATATATATTTCAAATCAGAGTATTAATTAAAAAAATAATGACCCCAAAAATTTAATATAATAATAGTTTTTGGATAAAACTGGGTATTTGGGGACCGGGTATTTGGAGTTAGTGTTTAGATCAGGGTCGGCGCCCTTGTAACTGTGTCGTGCCGAAGCAATGTACCATTATGATTCAGGGCCCACTTGGGGGAAAAATATGAAACAATTCGATTCCCCGATAATGTTTTGGGGTTAGGGGGAAAAATTCAAAAAAATATTCAGTTTTATTATATATCAGTTTTGCATTATTTAAAGATATTTAATAAAAAAAATAAACATAAAAAAATATTTCCATATATATAGTTAAATAAAAAAAATAAATATTTTAATACGAACTTTTTTCCCTGCAACCGTTTTTCTTTATAACGCAATAACCCGAAGCAAATTTGTGACTTTCAGTTTGGGTACGAAAAAAATGTTTTAATTTTACTAAACAGCTTTTTGGACTCAAATATTTTTCATTGGGGAAAAAATTTGTTCACATTGATAAGGGTGGGGCCGTTGAAAGGAGAGTTGGTGCAATTTTTTTTCATCCAAGAATGACATCCAATTATTTAAAATAGCTGTTTATTTATCATTAAAAATTATATATTCTAAAAAATTTTTCTATGATTCCGTAGAGGCGGGGTTTCTATAATTTGAAGATGTTAATCGGATAAGCTTCGTCTTAAAAATTTTCCATTTCCCATCCACTTAAAAAAATGACCTTTAGGATTAAATATTGGGCCCCTGAGTTTTTCACCAATACTAATCTATACCGCTTGTCATATAGGTTGCCGTTTTATATATTTAAAAAAGGGTTCTTGGGTATGGGATACGAGAAAGGATTTCTAAAAAATGGGAAAAGGGAAAATTTTTTTAAAAAAAATTTAAATTTAAATTTAAATTTTAAACTTTTTAGTCGGGTTTTTTAAAACCCGACAGTAACAAGATGACTTTGGGGACAAAGGGAAAAATTTAAAGGGAAATGTGTGAATTGTCTCAATCAACCCTTTGATGTGAATGATATTAAAAACCCGTAAAAAAAGGGCCTAAAAAATATGCAAGTGAGCAAGTAAAAATTTTTGACTTCATTTTCTGCTGTCTTTCACAATTTTGCTCTTAATTTCACTTATCTACCTTAATAACATCAATAACATAAAATATTTAAATGTTAGTGAGCTTAACACATTTAATATATATGTTAATCTTATATACAACAATATTTTAGTAAAAACACCTTATATATTCTAAAGGGAGTGCGATATTAAAAAACATTCATTGGGGTGCCGGACAAGAAAAAAGTTAAGAACCCCTATATTAAAGACATTTTTTTAAGAAAAAAGAAGTTCTTCAATTTTTTAACTTATAACTTCCATGTTTTTTTTTATATATATAGTTTTTTAATGAATGCATGTAGCCAAAAATGAAATACATCTGAATATGTTCGTAATAATGAATAATTTTTTTTAGCCATAAGCTTTTATGATCATAAAATTAATATATATAATACATTCTAAAAAAGGAATTCATTAAGAATAATAATAAGTTTTAATGAGAGAGAGAGAGAACAAACGCATTTACTATCGAGAAATAACCGAAATTACAGCTTGGCAATTGAAAAATTTCTGACAAATCAAATTAAATTTTGTTCTTGTATAAATCGAGTATTTAAAGAAAGGAAAAAATAGTACTTGATGGATATGTGCTTTCATCCCTCTATAAATCGAGTTTCTGATCAACTTATATGTACTAATGCATCTATAAAAAAAATAAAGAATACTAGCTTAGAAATTTTGTTCATACAAATTGTAATAACTGACTTAAAGGAGCAGAAGGGGAAAAAATAAATAAAATGACGATTGAAATATCGATTTTTGGAAATTGCTGAACAATCGAGAAATCTTCCCTACTCTAAAAATGACTAAACAAATAAACAACGATTCGACTTCGCCCTGCTGGTATAACGTTCCAACATCAATAACTCTATGTATGTACTTGTCCTCATTATGATCAAACGATAGATAGATAGAATGCATTCAAAACTTTTCATCATAAGTATCGGTAATCGATATCTTCTACCCTCCACCCCTTTTTCTTAGAATGAAATAAAATGAAGCGTAATAATAGTTGGTTGTTAAACTTTATCGATGCTTCATCTTTTCAGCTTTTTAACACCCTCCCCCGGTTCGCCCTTTTTTCGACCCCTAAAAGACGTTAATTGAGTCCTTACGTTCCAACGATTGTCCCTTAAAAGAATTTTCTCACCAATCCACCCACCGAGCGAGAGAACTATCCTTCCCATACCCAATTTATTATTCCTCTTTTTACGTATTTAGCGGTGAAGAGCACGTGTGTATATAGATGCATAAGCTATGTGTATGGAAGTAGAGATTTACAGTCGAAGAGAATGGTTATCAAATTATTTACGGTACTTAAGAAAGGGAGTGTTTAAGAGGGTGTCACGCCATCTGTTTCTTTCTGAAAAAACAGATAGATGAATTATTTGTATCCGTAAGAATAAAAATTCGAATTTTTTATGTCTTTATTTTGATTTGCTTTGTGAATAATGATCATTTGTAAATGAAAAGGAAGGGGATCATTTGTGGTTTTAAAAAGAGCACCACTTATAAATTTCAAATCTAATTAAAAATTTTTTCCGACTTTTGAATTGTGTGTGTGTATCATTCGCATTAAATTTTCATATAATTAATTATATAAGATGTAAATGTGAAAAAGTATTGTACTAGTGTGTCTTTATTAAGATTCTATTTACATGTATTAAAACATCAGAAGAAAATGCAGTTTTGTAGTCAAGAAAGCGTTGTTTTAAATTCATGTATTGAAATCCTTTCAATCTGTTTAAATACATATAACCAATAATCATATACTACATTGCCATAAATATAATAAAGTAAATAAACAAACAGAAATATAACAAGACAGTATAGGTAAAAAATAACAGCCTCATTAGCAAGTATAACAAATTCTTAACCGTAGGATCCAAGATTGTAGTTAACTATAGTTTTAAGGTCCGCCGACCCTCCCCACCCGTTTGCCTATACTTCTGAGCTGCAAGAGGAAAAAGAATAAGAATAAGATTCCACATTGTACTAAAGATAGTTATAATAACACTAGAAGGATAATACTTAAAATACTAAAACTATAAATTGCCAATTCCAAATATTAAGTAAAATGTACCAAGGGAAGCATACATACACATACATGTGTTAGTGCAGGAATATCCAACCCAAATGACCTTGCGGGCCACTTCGGAAAAACATTATAATCTCGCGGGCCACACATAAAAATATGTACCTTTATATCAGATTTGGAAACAAAAAACATGCATTGGAGTGAAAATTTAAAACAGAATGAATTATTATTATTGTTTTCATTATTTTTCATGTATACAGACATAGATAATATAATAATATTTATATATTTATATATAATATAATAATGCAATGATCAAATAATATTTAAAATATTACAGTTGCCGTTTTCATGAAAATTATGGTGTTCCTTTTGAATTGATATTTCGTTACTCATTTTTGAAATTTGATTGTGTTGTTATTCGCAAGCGATTAGGTATACATTGCCTTTTATCTTAACCATCCTGAATATTTTTTAAAACTTTAAGAAACATCTCTGACTGACTCTCTTGTTTTTTAGGCACTCCAAACAGAAAAGGAGGAGGAGAAATGAAAGTCTCACACATACAAATCGTGTACCATCCATAGTAAAGGCATAATGCAAATCGGAATTTATTAAAAAAGTAATTTTCTATAGTAAAATCAAATGTAACTGTTTGATAAAATATAAATCTATTTTAATCTAAAGAACATTTCTATTATCAAAAAATGGATTTATTTTCAGGCAAATGCATTGTAGATTTATATAAAAAAAATATCCCCTCAAATAAATTTCAAAATGAAAAAAAACTTTTAAAATCTGATATTTAAAGTTTTTTAAAGAGTCGGCGGGCCGCAACTATGTACTAGCGAGCCGCGTGTTGGGCACCCCGTGTTAGTGTGCGTGTGAGAGAGCGTTATGTTAGTGTGTGTGTGAGAGAGCGTTTGTGTTAGTGTGTGTATGTGTAGGATAGGAGTGTATGGAGAGAGGACAGAGAGTGTGAGTGAGAGAGAAAAGAGAGAGTGTGTGTGTGAGAGAAAGAGAGACGAGAGAGAGTGTGCGTGTGAGAGAGAGTATGTGTGAGTGAGATATAGAGAGAGAGTGTGTGTGTGATAGAGAGAGAAGAGAGAGAGTGTGTCTGCGTGTGTAGGATAGGGATAGGGAGAGAGGAAGAGTGTGTGCGAGAGAGAGGAGAGAGAGAGTGCGTATGCGTGTGTAGGATAGGGAGAGGGAGATAGGAGTTCAATAAAGGTAATGTTTGCTAATTTTTCTTACTCGGGTGATCAAATGATTTCTTAAGAAGTCATGATTTGATTTTGCAGTTATTATTTTTTAAAGTAACGTATAAGTTCTACGATATTTTTTTTTACCAGTGTTTAAAGAAGTATCGCTCTTCTCATCTAACATTCAATGCAATGGTAATATTTAAATTGACAGTTCTCTACATTGTTTTATTCTGAATGGCATAGATTTTGATAGAATAAAGAAGTCATTTAGAGTATCTAAAATATTTGTATAAGAATAAAAATGTTAATTAGATTTTATTTAGAAAAAAAAAAGATTAAAGCGAAAATTAAGTTATTTAACAATTCATAAGTAATATCAATTTTCTAAGCTTTTGACTTGAAATTCATAGATGAAATTTTATTCAATTTTCTTTTTGTTTCAATCATATCTTACTTAATTCTTCTTGTTTCAATCATAACTTACTTTCAATGTTACTTTAAAGATTTCTTCTTTCTTTTCCTAAGCCACTGATCGTATGAAATAATACTGTTTCAACACATTAAATCGGTCTTCAAATTGAAACTATGTTTTTACATAACGCGTACCATTATTGCTTCATTGTACCTTAAATGCTGTTTTTTCTCATTTTTATTTTTGAAAAGCAACTAAGCAACTTTTTGAAATGGTTAAAATGTAGGTTAAAAATTCCATTTTTTTTCCAAAAAAATTGAAATTATTTGGCAATACAGGAAACTTGATAAAAAATATTTCTGAATTTTTTTTTCTGGGGATTTTTTTACAGGATATGTGTATATCTTCCAAGTATTTTTTATTGTCTGATAATTTTCCTTCCTACAAATGCTGATTTCCCAAGCTCTTTATTTAAGGTATCCGTACGTTCGGAACCGTGATTTTAAAAAAGCGTATAAATGGAAAATATTTATGATATTTAGTGTCTTAGATTAAAAAATTTAAATAAAATTTTTTTAAAGAATAGTATTCAAAAAAAAATTATTTAAGTACAATATTTTGACAAAAATAAAAAGAATAACCCTTTTTTCAAAACATTCCCCTTTTTGTGAAAAATGCTTCATTATAAAAATTTTCTCCGGTATAAAGTCAGACCTCTATACTGAGGCTCAACTAAATTTTTGAAATATATAACTTAGAAGTGGGTTTATCCATGTTTTACGACAACAGAGGGAGAAATTTTAAGAAAAAACGCCAATAATTATTTCAATGTGTTTGTAACCCTAGAAAAATAAATGTGAATTTTCAAAAAGGTAGCCAGTTGAGCCTCTGTACAGGAATCTAAGGCTGTATACAGGCAAAATATTATTATAATGAAGCATTTTTTCACAAGGAGAACATTTTGAAAAGGTGATTCCTAAGTTAATTTTTGCGAAATATTTTTATTAAATAACTTTTTGTCAAAATGCTCTTAAAACAGTTTTATACATGTATTCTCTAATCTAAGTGACACTATAAATATCATGAAACTCGAACACCGATCGGATACCTTAATACTTTCCTTGAGCAGCCTAGAAAGCACATTCAGATAGAAAGATTTCAAACCTTTCAATCAGCCACAGTATTTCCAGAATTAAATCAAACAAGCAAAAATAACCGAGGTACCTTCACACCTTCTCTCTTCAACCACGATTAGCCCGCCTCCACACAATGTATCTGCCTGTCACCCCATTTCAACAGCATTGCCCATAACATCGTTAAAGGAAAAGGCAAGAGTTTAACGGGAATTATTTAATATCGCCCACTGAGTCCTGTCACTGCAAAAGTACATAACTCCTCCAGTAACTTTTTCCAACTCCGTCGTTGCAGAAACCTTTGAATGACGTTACGCGCTTCCTTATTCCTGCTCGATTAACTGCGCCCGTGACTGGGGTCTCGCCCCACTTTTATTGAATCAGGCACCGACACCTACCGGAGTTATTGTGATTAGACTTTTAAAAGGAAAGACATTCACTCCTCTTGTACGAAAGTGAGCAGGTCAAAGGCTGCCTGACGACAGTAGCCGTTGATTGGAGCGGCGGGGGTCGACCAGCTTTCTTGACAAAACTCGAAGACCCCCAGCGGCGTCGAAATTACGCGCTTACTGATTCCTTCGTCGCTGTCGCAGGCCATGGTGGGACCGTGTTTTCACTTGTTGCTCTTTATGTTTTGCGCAAGGACAGCCTCTGCAACGTGATCGGGGTGTCACGCTGGGTTTCTGAGAGGTGTCAAAAGATGGGGATTCTCTCCTCCTCTCTTCAGTATAATGATATCTTACGCGTGGCACAGGGTTAGTGGGAGGATGCTCACTACGTGTGTGTTTGGTGTTGGAGAACTGATAGTTCTGTGGTCTACAAGAGATAGGAATAAGTTTGATGATAATATAGAAATAACAGATCTCACTATCTCACTCTTTTCTGAAATCTCGCCTCTTTCTGGAAACATTAATTCTAATCGCGTGTAATTTTAAGTTATCATTCATTCGGAAGAATTTATTTATTTATTTCTGTACGTTGATATTTTTTAATCACATGAGTCAAATAATTAAAATTCCAAGTTCCATTAAAATGTTTAAATAAATCAAATAGTTAATGCTCCATTAGAAGAACTTGTAATGATAAAACTTTTGAATAAGTTGTATATAGTAAAGTAACTTACGTCATTAAAATAAGGTGGTTTTAAAATATGGATTTAACAAGTATTGAGATGATTTATATTTTTTTTAGTTAGAAATTATTCAAAATAATTCACTGATTCTCAATTGTTTTTTAGATAGAATAGATCTCAATGGCTATTGTTAATCATTTCGTAATAAATAATAGAATATGGGTATGCGTATAAACTTTCAGAATTAAAGAACGCTGATTTTATCCTTTAGTATACAAATTGATAATTAATTAATTGATTAATTGTAATCACCAAATAATCAAAGTTTTGAATCAAGTTAATAAAGTTTCTAAGTTTTTTTCTCTAAAGTTTTTAAAAATTACATAATAATGGGATTGTCATTACTTAAAATTCGTAGTTTTATGCATTTGTATTACAGCACCTTATACTGAAAACCTGGATACTGAAAACAAAAAGGAAAATGTTAAAAACAGTGGCGCACACCAAAGGGGGATCACAAGAGTCTGGGCCCAAAGACGATTGATTTTTTGATTGATTTTAATTCTAAGTATATAGTACGTAAAATTTAATTAAGTATTTGTTATTAATGATTAATATTATTAATTTATTCAATAATTAGTTTTTAACTGTGTTTTGTTCCCGAAAATCGACAAAATCAAAAGGAACATGATACAAGAGTGGTGAATTTTCGATCGGACCCTGAAAAATTCATTAGTAGTATACTGGTTCAAATATATACTTAAAAATTCCAGCGAGTTTCTGTGAAGTTTGGTCGGTAAAAAAAAAGAATATGAATATCCTATCCATTTTGTTGACCATTCTGACTCAACAGTATCAAAGATTACATGAAAGGTATTTAGACATGTGGTAGAGGCTTCAAGAGAGGGGCACTTTAGAATATGTTATTATATCATGGAACAACAGTAAAATGATAATTCTCAGTAACAATTTGGCTGAAAAATAGCTTGAAATTCTACTGTATCCAGCATAAAAAAATACACTTTTTTTACAATTTATTATTTTCATCATCCCAGTCGAAAAAGAAATTTGACTGATCGGGAAGTATGCCTGTATCATCTACATTTTAGTAAAAATAAGAATGTATAATAATATGGGGAAGGTGTTTGAAGATCATTTCCAAAGCAACTACGCCGATATATTCAAAGATGTAGCTCTATGAGTTTTACAAAGCAATTCTTAAGTTCTTTTTCATAGCATTGAGCAAGCTTTGCCGTTCTGAGAGGTTTAAATCTCATTTTAGCTGGATTTCGTCTGAATAGAAAAGTGTACCGCTTAGATGAGTTAGTAGTTGAGTTTCTGCTTGGACATGTGTTATCTGGAGGGTTGTTTGGAAAAGAAGGATGAAAACACACAATACATATAGTTCTTAGCGCGTGAAAGATAAAGCTAGCTTCGTGATGATCAATGAGGGGATACATAGCGGTAAATGGGTGAGGAAATATGCATTTTTAACGATAAAGCAACAGATAATATACTTGTTTCTGGGTGAATTTACACGCCCATTAAATCAGAAATCGCTTAACAGGAAACAGCGAATATCTTTCCAAGTGTTTATACCATGAAGTTAACAGTTATGTAGTAAACGTATAATGTTTTCAGGGGCGTAGCTAACGCCGTATCAATGATATGGAGCCCCCAAGCTACAGGGGCCCCAGCATGTGTAACTACAGTCCCACTAACAGAACCCCATATCTAAAAAGGATCGCAAAGGAATTTCGATACAGGGCCCACTCAGAACTAACTACGCCACTGAATGTTTTGCATTATTAACAGTAATCTCAGAATTTTTTCCTATAGACAGGAGTGGCTAACATGTTGATAATGATCGACTTATCGATCGTGAAGTTAATTTTTAGATTAGACATTGAACAGACTACATGATTAAAAAATAAAACACTTTTCCCCGTATATTAGAGTGTATGTTCGCACAATTTTTTTTACCCTCCCCTTTGATCAGTACAGGCATCTCGTACTAATCTCATTGTAGAAATATACAGTATATACCTCGGCACATATGCAATGCCTATCACAACAAGTCGATCATGATCACTGGCGTAGCTAACTCTGAGGGGGCCCTGTATCAAAATTCCTTCGGGGCCCATTTTTAGATATGGGTACTCTAGTTACACATGTTGAGGCCTCTGTAGCTTGGGGGGACCGGTATTACATCATTGATAAGGCGGTAGCTATGCTCTTGATCACGACACTTTTAAATAAGAGGAAAAAGCTGTCTACTCACCAAGAAAATCTGGGCACTCTTGCTATAAAAGAGATATTTGAAAATTTAACAGGAAGGTGGTTCCAGAGTATTTATCAACTTATCCGCTTTGGATTATTGCAAGAGATTGGAAGTGGGCAAAAAACGTTGGAAGGAAATAATATGCAAACAAATATTGGAGCTACGTTTAATTTCTTCTTTGTCTAAGCATTTTGCTGCAGTTTATTTGCCATGAATGAAAGAGAGCACTTTCAGAAATCATATTTGAACGAACGTTTTCAGGCATGACAGGTACAACTACATATCGTTTATATAATACATATCTATTCAGATGCACACTATTACAAATTTCGATAAATAGTATTCTTTAACATGTAAAATGTAAATAAAATGTGTTTTTTACACCTATTTGCCTTTATATTTCAAATTCCCGGATTTGCTCGATTAATTCGAATCTAAACCGCAATCGATTATAAGCTGCACCCAAATCCTCAATATATTTTTGAGGAAAAAAAATAATGTAAAGCGGTTTACCGATATCCGTGTACGAGAATTGGAATAAATGTGTAAACAGAAGCATAATAATAAGTGAATAATTAATTTATTTTATACCCCTATTAAACACTTGGTACATATATGAACTATAATTGCTCTAACCGTCAGTACCATGTTCAATTTTCCTCATCCATTGAATTTTTAGGCCTTCAATGCTAAACCGCCCTCGATTTTTGATAGTATTAACATTGGAAAAACAAGTGTGGCTTATATTCGAATAAATACGGTGTTTCCAAATGAACGAACTTCATTGAAATTAATATTGTAAAAAGCAATGGTGCCTAATTAAATATTATAATTGTTTAAAAAATTCTAGAAGAAAGTTTTCTAGTTATTTGTTATTCTAAAAAAAGAAGCAAATACTCACACGTTAAAAGGCAGGGGACATCCCCCTGGATTATACATATGCTGCGGATGTGATGGAATCCAAGAAAAGCAAGTACAAGTTTACAAATCGTCCTCGTTACTTGAATATATTTTAGAATTACAAATTCTGTTGCATGTACCTCCGAAGTGGTGTTAATTCAAATCAAATAAACAGTCTGGGGGAGGGATTTATAAGTATTATATCTCTTAGAAGGACATTAAAAGTGGTGCGGGACAAGAAGAGAATGCGTTCTTATTGAGTCCTTATCTTATTATGCCCGTGAAAAGAAATCCTGGATTTACTAACATTTTACATCATTTTTTAGTAAAAGTATGTATTGGATATAATGGTTGAATGATGAATTCATCGCACCTAATGATAACGGCAATGTGAAAAATAACACCATTGATTACAATGAAGATATAATTATTTCTTACAGCATATTGTTTGGATAGATCAGTTCTCACTAAATGTGGCTTAAAAATGGTAAATTCAAAACAAAAAATAAAAAAGAAGGAAGAAAATTTTATAACACAATTTTTACTAAAAGCATAATAATACATGAATCCAAGGCAGGTTGAATTAAGTTTCTTTCTGGTTTTCATCCTATTATGAGAAGAAATATGAGCATAAATTCACCGGAGAAAGCTTGATTTATGCCAGCTTATGAATGTATTTTTATTACGGAACAACAATGAAATCCTGATTTTGATCACATAAGAGGAAACAAGTAATATATAAAAAATTTTTTAATGAATTCCTAATTAGATCAACAAAGAAAAATTTATTTTCTTTCAGCTACTTTTTATTAAATAGTAACAATTAATATAAATATAGTAGCCGTATAATTTGTCATCAAAGAACAATCGTGTATATAAAATTTCAGTTCAACTGAATGCTTTAAAACGTGAGAAAAACAATATTTTAAAGTTTGACTGAGTCATGAAAGTTAACTAAACGTGGTACTTAATTCTTTGAATAATTTAGTTAAATCAATTAAATAGTGTATTAATTATAATTAAATTACACTATATTGTCATCCATGTCAGCAGCATATAAGATTTTCAGCTCAATTAGGCACTTTAAAGTGTTTTTTAACGATTGAAAGAAATTCCTGCCAAGATAAATAAATAAATATGTAGAGAATGTGAGTTAATAGTAGGAATTGTGAACAAGATTTACTTAAGTTTAAGTCATTTCTCTCTCTCTCAGGAAGAAAAATTTTATATTTATATTCAATCACACACATACTTCTCAGAAGTTGCACATTTTTTTTAAACCATTATTTAAAAAATGTATTATTGGTGTATTATTATTATTATTGTATTGTATTCAAGTTAAAACCTGTTCTATTTTCCAAGGATTGTTTTAGAAAACTGTACCTTTGGTAGCCACTTTATATTGTCCTTGGGCTGAAGAGAAGTTTTCAAGTATTTCGGAACCTTATCAATTCTTTACAATGAAAGTATACAAGGAAATACAGTCTAACCTCGCATATAACGAACCTCTATATTGCGAATTTTTCTATACAGCGAACTTTTTCTTGGAACCAAGAACATTTCACGATTTTCTTCGTAAAATAGCCTCCCTATAGCAAGTGCATTTTCTACATAACAGACTTTTATTTTTGTGTTGTTTCCAATTTTTTTTTTTTCTCCCTATTTTTAAAGTATTTCTTGACATTTCAAGTTATTCTCTCTTAACAGATTTTATGTTGGTCTTAAATCTTCTTGAATTCGTTTTACCGGGGCCTGACTCACCAAAAACAAAAAAATTGCCGCAACTTTTCAAAAAAACAACAACCCTCAAGAAATAAGAGCAACTAGATTCTATGAGAGGAAGTAATTCAATTTAAGGATACTTGTGTGTGTATGTTTAGAATATCTAGTTATAAAATAATGTATGTTTAAAATTACTTGTACCTTTAAATTAGAAAATGTGCATAAAAGGTAGTAATTTTTAATATAAAATTATTTTTTAATGTTGAAATTACAATGTATTCTTCGACACTTTTTTGTCTTGTTTTTCCTTGTAATTTTTCTTCTTTCTAATGTTATTTTTTAATGGGTAAGAAAAAATAAATATACATTGATTTACAAAAGAGTGTGAACTATTGCACTAAACTAATATAGCAGCTTATTTATGAATTTAAATTTGCTTTATATGTGGTTTACAAAAATTACTGAAAGATGAACGTCTATATAACGAATTTTCCATATAACGAACTTTTTGAGGGAGTTTAGCGACTTCGTTAAATAGAGAGGTCCGACTGTATTTTAATGCATTTTTGTCCTCCGATCAGGTCGTTAAATGGCCACAAAGCTGTAGGAGTGGTGGGGATAAGCATGGGTGACTGAGCATTTACTCTATACTGTCACGCGAGGAACAATTTTAATCTGAAATGTAGGAATATAAGCATCTCTTGTGCTTATCAATGCTTATCGAATACGAGTTGCGTAGTATTACTCATTTTTCAATTCTTTTACACTATTAGCTCACACTCTCTATTTATTTATTTATCTTCGTGGAATTTTCAATCGTTAATAAAATACATTTTAAAGCGCTCAATTGAGCTGAAATTTTATATACATGATTATTTTGGATGTCAATTTAATAATTTAATTATAATTAATAAAAATTTATTAATTAAAACTAATTATTTAAAGAATTACAAATACAGTCAAGTTGGCATCATTTTTGGCGACTTAGTGACTATTTTGCCGAATTGTGTCAAAACTTGTGTGAAAAGGTTTTTTTCTCACGTTTTAAAGCATTCAGTTGAACTGAAATTTTATATACACGATTGTTTTGGATGACAATGCGAATAATAATGATAATTAATAAAATTAATTGCCACTTAATGTTGTGATTCTATCATATGTATATACATATTTATATTAATTGTAACTATTTAATAAAAATTAGCTAAAATACAATTTTTTCTTTAATTTCATCTAAGTAGAATTTGACGAATTTTTTTATATATTACTTTAACATATACAGAAAAGTACAGTGTTGAAGAAATTACCAAAGAATAAATCGAATATTTCGTGAAAATCGCGGTAATGTTGACCGTGAATTGTGTAGAAAATTTAAAAACAGGCTACAGAGACCTTTTTGAAGAAAATAAACGAGGACATAATTCCGCCGCAATAGGTCTTGTTCAACGAGTCAACTAAGTAGTTCGACAGAAACAGAGGTTTCAATTTCTGTAGAGAAGATCGTCTCTTTACACCAATGTTGCAATAAATTTCTTCTGGAACATTTTAAATGAAACGTGTTTGATCCCCAGGTACAGCCTCGGTTAAGTGCCGAGTGATTTTTATGTCTTCCTGAAATGAAGAACTAGTCAAGTGGACAACAATTTCAGATATCTGAGGAGCTTGGAAACAGCTTTCAGGCCCATCATTCATAAGCGTAACATTCTTCAGAAGAGATTTACCGGAAAGTTAGTCTATTGATACGGCAAATACCTGAATCTTTATGACAATTATACCGAAACTATTTTTGTTATTAACTTTTTGTAATAAATTCATTTTTTCCCTTTATTGTATTTTATGGTTTATCGGAGGTTTAGAAAACATTCCTCGCGTATGTAAGGAATACAAATATTTTAAACTTCAATGTAATCACTTTTATGGTAAATAAAAAAAGCCCTGTTTATATATTAAAAGAGGGGTATTCTGTTTTATCAATTAAAAAAGACTTTATTCACAAAAATGCCAGCGTGGCCAAGTTAAAATTAAAAAAAAAAATACAAAATTTCTTTTGTACCTATAAATTAAATAAAAATTAATTTCTAAACACTCACACACAATCTTTAGTTTGTAAAATTCATTTATTATAAACCATTAGTTATTGAGAGATTTTCTATTTTTACTCTTTTTTTTATGTATACTCGTGAACAAATTGATTTGAAAAATAGTACCTTGATTACACTTCCAAATAGTGCATTAAAAACAGGATTTCGAGGTATTAAAGTAATTATAATGATTGATTTTGTTTTTCCAATATTTATTTTGTATAAAGGAACAAAATTATTTTTATTTTTTGTTTTTCATTTTCTTTTTCTAATGCTTATTAGCGTCGGTCTACGAAGCTACACGAGGGTTTGACGATTTCTTTTTGTCTAATAAATATTCTAACTATTTTCTATAAATGATGCATTTCTATATATGAAGCATTGTTAGAGTCATCAATTGTAAGTTCGAAGAAGTAAAAATTGAAAGTAATAATTTTATTCTGCAGTAATATACAAAGAATTGATGAATCAATAATAGTATAAATGTTTGACAAGATGTAATACTAATATGAACAAATGTTTATCTTTGAATGGATGTAATTTAAATGCTTCATTTTTTTTAAAGCATATTTATAAAAAATACGATTTTTATAAAATAAAAAGTGTGTATTAATTAATGTCATTTTTATTGGTAATTATTTAAAAGAAGGTATGATGAAAAATATCTATTTTTGTTTTGAAATATGAAACTCTTAAAACAAGGCAAAATAAATAATATTCTTTAATTTAAAAAAAATTATATCTTTTATTATAGAAAGAGAAAGCCTACATTCTTAAGCAAAGAATATAGATTAGTGATTCCCAAAATGGTTTATATTGACCCGCAGGAGTCTATGTCTACCTGGACGGGGTTCACGTCAGCGAAAAAAATGATTTGGGGGTCCATGAGGTGTAAATGGAGTCTATTAAACCAGATCATGACTTTACTTTTAAAAGAAAATTTAATTAAATGGAAATCAGATTTTACCTATTTAACAGATTTATTTACTATATTTAACGAGGTTAATTTGCAGTTACAAGGTGACACCATAAATTTTATTAAAACAAGGACCATCATTTCAGCGTTTCTTGCTAGAATTAAGCTAAAAGAGCATAATATTGGACGTCCCGAATTTTCTCGGTTTCTTAATTGACCACAAACAATCTGCCAGAAAAATGACGTTTTAACCTACATTCAACATTTAAATACCCTTTATTCAGATTTTGGAACTAGGTTTGAGAATGCTTTGAGAAAGACTATAATAATTACCACAGTAGGCAATGAATTCATATTTTTACACTGAAAAAAAAATGTTGTATTATAAGATGAACTTATCGGAATAAGCAGTAACGAAGATCTTAAAGTTCAGAAACGGATGTCAGTAAATTCAGCTTTAAAAAGTCATACTTGTTATTTAAACCCGAATTATGAAGTATTCAGAGAAAATTTTTAATTGTTTATCCTAATGAGAAGGAGCTTCAGTGTGGTTGATAATATTTAAAATAAATAAATAAATAAAAAAGAAAGAACAAGACTAGACACTACTAACCGAGAAGATTTAGTGTTAAACTTGACAAGATCGATACCAAATGTTGAAAATTTGTAATTGAAGCACCATATTCATCCGTCCCATTATAAACATTTGTTTGTTGATCTGTTATTTTATGTATTAATAAACTGTAATTAAATTAACACATGCGTTTCTTAAATTTTTCAAACACTATACTTCATTACAGTTAGAAATTTAAATATTTTGAAGCAATTTCTTTACCAGATGTCAAAAAGATTTTTAATTTGATACATTTGTAAAAATTCAATATTGGATAAGCAGGGGTCTACCCCAAACCGAAAAACATGGCAAGGGATCTATGAAACAAAAAGTTTAGAAACCTCTGATATAGATATTGCATGAGGTTGGAAATATACAAGCTGAAGAATTACGTAATTTGCAATTAATACGTCGAATATTAAGGCCATTAACTCGGAAAAGTAAAAAGTCATGCCCTTCATTGTATAAGGAATTTGTATCTTAGAAAATTTACATGAAAATAATGTAATAAGAAAATAATAATGCCAAAAATTATTTAAAAATCATATGACCAATAGTGCGTAGCAGTGGCGCACACAAAGGGGGGGTCCGGATCCCCCCCAAAGCCCTTGATTTTTTTCCGATTGATTATAATTCTAAGTATATAGTACGTAAAATGTAATTAAGTATTTGTTATTAATGATTAATTTTATTAATTAATGCTAATTATTTATTCAATAATTAGTTTTTACTGCTTGTTCCCGAAATTGACAAAATCAAAAGAGCATATGATAAGAATGATGAACTTTCGACCCCGGACCCCTCCTTGAAAAATTTCTGTATTGCGCTAACTGGTGCGTTGTATACATGCAAAAAGAATAAGGCTCTCATATTTTAACACAACACGTCACTGTAGGGTCTATTGCTTTATCTGCGAATTAACTGATCAGTTCATTAGCTAATCCTTTCAAATTTGCTTTGTTGTGCCCAAATCCGACTACCGCTTTTCACCAATAATGGGCTTAACTAGGCAGTATATTATACCAATGTAAAATTTCTTTTTAATGTTTTATTCGATAGAAGTTTTCTTCTTCTTTTTTAAATAACGTATCCTTTTTGTGACTAAAATAATTATATGTATAGAAGAATGAAATATGTTGTGATTTAAAATCGTTAATTATAGTGCCAGTTTAGTTGCCGATCTCGTCATCTGATCATGTGCGTGTTTTTTTAAATGCTTTTTATTATTTTTTTTAAAAATGTGGGTTTTTTTTTAAATATTAAAGTATCCTTGTCTTAAAATATACTTTAACTGGAAGTTAAAAAATTGTTTTCTGAAAGAAGAATAAAATTATAAATACACTGAAAATCGCTTAAAAGAGCAGGAAACTGGGGAGCTTTGAGAGCTTTTCATTGTTAGGGAACTGTAATATATATATATGCAATATTTGTTGAATATATATATATATATATATATATATTCAACAAAATTGAGTTAATTAGAGTACATTTTATTTACATAGATGTGTATATATGCATGCCTTTAATAACAATCAATGACAATTCACAAGAAAATGAAATTTAATATAAAATTTTCCAAGTATTTTGAAAAATAAAACATTTATTGAGTTTTTTTGGAAAATAATCTAATATATTTTTAGGTGTTTTCTGTATTTTGTGCCTTCCCAGAAGGGAAATCTTTTCGTGTTAAGCGATTTTCGTTTCGTGGCAAGAGAAAAAAATGCATGAAAATACTATTGAAAATTTAAGAGCGAAAATATACCCTAAAGACATTAAAAAAAGTTTTTAAAATACAGACTAAAATATTTTGAACTGAGCTAACACACATATCAGCACTACAAAAACTTTATTTCTTGTTCTACAACTAGTATTTCGGAAAAGCATTTATATGTTTAAAAAGGACAAAAAATTCGCAAAAGTATTCAAACTATGACACCGATTAGGGAGCAAATAGGTAATATTCCTTTCTAGAACAGTACATTTGTTTCCCTCTTAAAACTAACGATATGTAATTTTGGATACTTTTTGTGCGTAGAAGACTTATTAACGTAGATTACACTAAATATTGAATACCCCCTCCCCACAGTCTCAGAAGTAAAAGTATGCATTATTAAAACTTTCTTGCATGGTATCAGAAAATACTTAAAAGAAATTGCTTTATATAGAATGTCATGATCCAAATTAAGAAGAAAAACATCAGAATTTTGACATTTTATTCTGATTAAAATTAAAATCTGTGCTGAAGTTAAGCATTTGAATGTTTCTTTCGGAAGAGTTTAATTGTGAAAAACATAGTTTAAAAAAGTATCCATAAAATTATATCGGGGAGGGTAAACGGAATTTTTCAAGGGGGGGCCGGGGGTTAAAAATTCCCCTTTTTGATCATGTTTTTTTTTGGGGATTTTTTCGATTTTAGGAATAAAAATAAAAAAATTATTAATAAAAATTTAACTTAATTTAAAAAATTAAACTTAATAAAAAAAATATTTAATTAAATTTTAAAAATCAAGGGTTTGGGGGGGGGTGTGGGCCCGACCCCCTTGTGTGTTTATGATACAGGAAAAAAATATTGCTTTATCTGATAAGTTTCTTTGTTAAATTTCACCCTTTTATTTAATTCTTTATTTTAAAACAAATCAGAAGTGAAATATTGTTTATTAATTGTGGATTAATTTGAAAAAAAAAAGAAAAGGCCTGCAAGGCAAAAGTTAAAGTTTTCAATCTGGGTTCCCTGGAACTTTGACAGAGGTTCACTATTTGCTCAGAGTAAAATTTTAATTTTTATAACAGATCAAACATTTAAAGACAATTTGTTTGCTTGTAAAAAATAAATACAATCAAAATAAAAAAATTAAATTTCGAAAAGTCACGTGTTCAAGCTGAATGGAAAACCGGGGCTTGCCGAAGGGAACAACTTAACGGCATAGAAAGATTGATGTTGAAGTCCAAATTAAGCAGGAGAAAAGCAGAAGTTATAAAATTTTAATCGTATTCTGAATTGTATTTGAGTTAAAAATTTTCAACATAGTCAACAAAACAAATATAAAGCAATTAAACAGAATATGAAATTGACGCAGATAGAGTCAATATACCTAAACTTCGATAGTGTGTGTAAAAAAAGGCAAACTTACATCCCAGTTATTAAATATAAAGCAATGGTTGATGATAAATGGTGCACGAATAAATGAGTAAATTGCGTTAATATTGTGTTAAAAATACAGTTCTTTTTTTTAATTTTAAATGTACCCGACTATTGACAAAAAAAAAAAAAAATAATTGGAGATTTTTTGTTTTTGATTTATTTTAAATTTTAAAAAAAAAAAAAAAGGGAAAAAAAATAACTTATTACTTCAAAAGGAAAAAATAGGAAAATTTTGGAAATTAAAAACGGGGCCGTTGTACAAATAGTAAAAACGAATTCTCAATTTTTAAATTTTGATGTAGTATTTTTTTTTTTTTAAGGACCTTCGGGAAAAAATTTTTTAAAAAAAACCCCTTTATCTAGTTGTTTTTGAAATTGTTTAAAAAAAGGGATTTTTTCCAGTAAATTTTGTAAAAACAGGATTGATAAATTGAATTAAAACACTTACTGAATAGAGTCACAAAAAAATTTCAGAAAAATTATTTTAAAAATTTTGAGAAAGCTGCCCTGTTTGATTTTTTTCAAAAAAACCATTTCGAGAAAAACGCATTTTAAATTTTTGACATTTTAGTAAAGAAAGATCTGCTTTACTAAAACGCTTGTAGTTTTTGTTTAGGAAGGGAAAAAAAAGTTGGTTTTTATAAAGCTAATAAGATTTATAAATAAAATCATGAAATTTTCTTTTTTAAAAAAAAATCGTTTTTTGGAGTAGTGGATACTTAAAGGACCAAAAATGTTGACTCCAAAAATAATGGTAAGACATGGGTAATGGTGGAGTATTTTTTGGATGAGGCCCCAAAACATCTTATAATTTAAGGGCCGTGAGTCGATAAAGTTTAAGATCACGATGTAGTGAAAGAAAGATAAAACGGAAATTGAATATAAACGAAAATTGGGTGCGAAAAATAATTTTTATTTCGAATACAGTTAACTAAAAAGGGGGAATAACGCAAAAAAATATTTTATTTAATCCCCCCAATCCCGCTCCCTCATTGAATAATTATGCCCTTTTTTTTTCTTTTGAAATTTATCATTTTAAGAAAATGGGGAAATTTTTTGTTATAATCTTTTAATTTTATTATTTCAATGTAATTAAGAGAAAGTTTTTTTTCGAAACATGTGTTTCAAATGTTTTTTTTTAAAAAACCCGAATTAAAAAAAAAATTTAAAAAATTTTCTTCAAAAAAATAAAAAAATAACTAAAAAAATTTTTTCAAGAAAGTGCCTATTTTTTTTTTCCATCTCAGAAAAATCCCCCCGAACGAAAAGGTCCAACTTAAGCCAAACAATTCAAGTCACAACCGGATTTTAAATTAAAAATTGATCCTCTCCACTTCCAATTTCTTTTTAAATTTCCCCTTTCCCCCTCATTAACCAAAATCGAAACCAGTTCAACGCTAACAATCAATAATAAAAGGAGAAAGAGAGAAAAGGGAGGGATGAAAAAAAAAAAGAAATTCCGGAATAAAAGGGCTAAAAGGTAAAAAGTGGGACGAGTGTTCGAAGAGAACTGCTCCTCCGCATGACTCGTCACTGATGATGAGATCCCGAACCGAAAGCCAATGAGAGGATTGAGGGGCGGGGTCAGCTGCCCTCCAATGAAAAGTCCTGGTGCTTTGAGATCGGAGGCCGTGATCGCGGGGCGTGTTCATGAACCTTCTGTCTTCCCCCTATCCCCCGCCATCTGATATAACGACGGGGCGTTTGGGGAAAGGTGTCGTCCAAAAGATAGCTCCGGGCCCCCTTTTTACCTCAGCGGGAACATTTTTCTTCCGAACGAGAACCTGTTGACTTCTCCTGATTCTTCTCCTGGACAATGTCGGAATCGGAGGCGAGTGGCCATGTGCAGAATATCCAACAGAGGACCTCCAGTCCGGGACAATCCTCCTCCACAGATGATGGTAAGAGTCTCTTTGTGTTTCACTCTACGGAAAGTCCACGTGTTTGGCAGTGAAGTCATTAAAAAGTTGCACTTCAGATATCTATTAAAATTGCCCAAATGTGGATGTTTTCTCTATGTAATTTGTTAAATGTTAATCAACGCAGTAATCAAATATAGTTCTTTTAACATGCCTTTAATGTACCTATTAATATTGTATAACTTCATTGTTCCTCAACATTTTCTTTTTCTCAATATATATCTTAAATATAAGTATGTTTCTTTATGAAAAACCTTGATTTAAAATGAAAGGCTTTATATTAAAAGTAATCAAAAATTCTTTTTAAAAGCCTTTTAAAGTACCTTATTTAAAATTGTATAATTTATTGTTCTCAAAATTTTCTTTTTCTCAATATATATCTTAAATATAAGTATGTTTCTTTATGAAAAACCTTGATTTGAAATGAAAGGCTTTAGATTAAACTTAAACCACAGTGAGATTTTTATAATAAAATTGTTAAAGAGAAGTTTTTCAAAACAAAAAAAATAAAAAATTTTTTCAAAAATAACCAATATAAAACATAGTTTTAATTAAAAAGTGAAGGTATATTCATTGGAAAAAATCTTACACATAAGGCTGGAAAATGGTAACAGTAATTTTAGGTTTTTTATGTGTTTTTTTTAAAATTTTTTTATGGTTTCTTTTCTGTTATCATTCAGAAATGCCTTTAATTGAAATTAGGAAATTTAATATTTCATTGAAAATTTTAAATGACTTTCTTCCGAACCTTTTTTTAAGAAAGCATATTTAAAAAAATATAGAATAATAATTTTCTATAAGAATAATTTTACAATTTAAAAAATTAAGGTCGGTTTTGAAAAAAAAGTTTTAAAAAAAAAAATTTTTTTGCTTATGTTGCTTCTGAAAAAACATCTTTGCTTACAAAATTGAATAATTTTTTTGATTTTGTATTTTTTATCAGAAAATCTATTCAAGATATTAAACATGAAATTAATAAATTACGTTTTGCCTTTCAAGTTTCCAAGTTCTCAGTTTTCAAAAAATAACGAAATATACCACGGAAATTTTGTTGCTGTTTTAAAAGTTAACAAAAAGGTATAAAAATGTATATAGTATAGTAGTATAGTTATATGTAGTATATTATTAACTTTTTAAGGCTTTTTCCTTTTTGGTTTACCGTAAAATCCGGCATATAAAGCGCACTTTCAACACAAAAAATTAGATAAAAATTTACGAGTGCGCGTTATACGTCGGGTATAAGAATGATAGCTTCCAAAATAAAAAAAGAGATGAGATTAAAAAAAAATTAGACTGCTAAATACATCAAAATTCTGTTTATTTAAAAAATGATATACCTTATAAACTTGAAGTGTTTGTAGCTCTAAAAGTATAGTATTTTTTTAAAAGTGCCTGAGATAATACCTGGAATAAATGACTTCAAAACATAATAGCATTGCATACGCACATTTCAAGTTCCTTCCTGAAAAGGGGGTGCGCGTTCTACAGTGAATATATCGAAAAATTAAAAAATGCAGCTTAAAAGTATGGGTGTGCATTAAACGCCGGATTTCACGGTACTTTTTTTTATACATTTTCTGAGAAAAATTTTTTCCCAAAAAAAGAAAGGAAAATTTTTAAAGTTATTTTTTGAGAAACATTAAGTTTAATTTTAAAAAGGGGAGGAAAGGAAAAGGGGGAAAAAAAGCACAGTTGAAAAGAAATCGAGAAATCATTTTGCTTAGAGTTATCAAATTTTTTAATTTTGTGCACTGTACTACTATTTACGTTCGAAAAACGAATGCTTTCTCTGATATTTATTGTTAGTTTATGTTCTCTGTACACTTCACAATAATAAATACCGGCATTAACTAAGGACATGATACAATAAATACAAATAAAAAAACCATCTAGTCTCATAAAAATCCAATGATTCGGCCAAAAATCATAACACACACTGGCATTCTATTAAGAGTACATAGTTACCTTACTTGACACATATTAAGGGAACTTCTAATATTTATATTTTACAGAAAACGACCTAATGATCTATGACTTATGAATTGACGTAGTGAACAAAATCCTATATAAGAATTCGCAAATGGAAAAAATGTATTTGAAATTAAATTTTTGAAGCTTTTTTTATTTAATATGTTAAATAATTAAGTTGAAATTCAGAATATATTTAAAAATGGTTAACATCATACAATATCAATATTATAATCTGAATTTCCTCTTATACAGGGAGAAATCTACTTTAGTATACTCACTGTTGCTTCAAATAATTTTTTTCTTTATGTAAAATATATCCTGTGTTTCGTCTTCATTGCATTAATGCTAACTTTATTATATAGCTTTAAAATATTTCAGAACATTTTATTTATCAAATCTTTTTAAATTATATCTAAAATAAAAGAATACATAATTAATTAAAATTGTGTATTCATATTTGAACATTTTCTATCCGAAAAAGTATTTTGAGCCAGAAGTTGTTCCTTAACGTTAAGTGAAAGCAATTTCCAATGCAATGTAACAATACAATGTTACTCAAATTGTTTCAATTTAAAAAGTATGTTATTGTTGTTTTATTGCCATAGTTTTTTTTTTTATAGAAGTTGTTATTTTTTAAAATGTTTTTTAAAATGTGAGAAAAGTAATTACTACTTAGATGAAATATTCATCGAACTAACTTGTTTTTCAGTTAAATTTCTAAAATCATTTAAAAAATTTATATGGAATTAAATATGGTTTATAATTAATTAAGTTATAATATATTTAATTAATATCAACATTATTTATAGAATACTCAGCTCAAAAATTTATAACTTTGATTTGTAATACTTCCAGATTCTTTGATGTAAAATAAGGTAATCTGTTGCAAATGTATAGATTAAAAACAAGTAAATAAAATTCCAAAAATATGCGTTGCCCAATATATATATAAATACAAATACAAATCGATCAAAGATCATTGATTTATTTATTTCAAGAAAAAGGGCTTAAAAAGAAAATTTACTCGTGCCAAATTTCCGCTACTAAAAACTTATTAGAACGCTCTTGAAATAAAAATAATAATTTTAAAAATATATAAAAAAAAATATTTTATATTTTTTCAAAAAAATCAAATTTTGTTTTGATTTTAAACTTCTAAAAATGGTTTTTTTAAAAAGTATATTTGATTGTTTTCTCATGGATAAAAATGTCATTTTGATGCTAACTGGATAATCATTCCCATGTAAAGTGAATATTTCTACACTCTCTCGTTCTTTTATTCATTCAAATAATATTAATTTTAAAAGAGCAATTCTTTAAATCTTATGAATGCTAAAATTTATATATAAATAAACATTTATGATTAAACAAGCCATGTGGCAACAACAATAAAATACTTGTTAATGAATGTAATTGTTTTCTTAAAATACTTTTGAACTGTAAAAAACTATTTAAAAATGAAAAGTTAGGAAATTATTTTGTATAAAGCATTTTTGTACATAAATCTATGGGTCCAAATTTATGTTTAAAATTTTTTCACACGATATGATAATTGTTACTTTCAAACTGCTTAATTACTTGACGGTCGCTGAAAGGTTGCCTAAATTCAGTTTTACATCCCATTATTTTGATAACGAAAGTCTTTGAATTGATCTAATCCAGGCTTTAAACGGGTTTCCCCGGAACCCGGGGGTTTTTAAAAAATACTTGGGGTTCCACGAGTCACAATAAAAAAACAAAAGGAAAAAAGAATGATATGCAAAATAGATTCTCATTTTTTATGAAGTTTTTAATGATGTTTTGCTAAATAAATAGCTTTTAACGGAAAAGGCACTTATTTTTATTTTGGGGGACCTGTAAGAAGAAGAAGGAACAATTATGAACATATCGACGGATTCCGTAGGTAAAGAAAATATTAGAGCCCCCCCGAAATAGATTTTGGCCCCGCCCAATTACTTGTTGTTC